>VWZY01007357.1:98655-111647 GCA_013399075.1 Chloroceryle aenea | reverse complement strand
CCTCTCCCCTCCTCTCCCCTCCTCTCTTTTCCTCCTGTTTTTCCTAACAGTAGTCTTGTCTTGTCATGCTTTTGTACATATTCCCACACCATCCTTTTCCCATGCCATCCTTTATCATTGGTAGATATCCCTTCTGAAATTTGGAGGGAAAAAAATGCTGGGATTGCATAAGCTAAACAGCAGGAATGTATGAGTTTGTGTTTGTATTTTTTAAGATCTGTCTTTTTGTGAAATGTAGAAGTCAAATGAAATTCAGGTGAATATGAGAGAATCCTGTGGGTCTTGTGCTGGCTTCTGATGTGGGTTTGAGTTGCTCCCATCCCGAGCATGGTTGCTAAGTTAGAGCACTGCATACCTGACAGAGGAGCTGTGACTAATGTTCTGTGGCATACTCTGAAGATGTGCAGTGGTGTCACAGCCACGTGCTGTGTTACAAGACCAGTCTATCTGAAAATACATAGTCTATGGGAAGAGATTGCTGGAGGTGAATCTAATATTTTTTTTCCCCTTAGGAGCTTGAGCGAGAGATCACATTTCAGGGTGACAGTGCTGTGTATTACTCCTTCTATAAAGAACTGCTAAAGGCTCCTTCCTTTGAAAGAGGTACAAAACCCCTTTGTTTCCTTAACCTTGAAAAGTCCTGTTCCTTTTGGAGACAGTAAAAAAAACTCCTGCAGACTGGGGAGGCTGATTTTACTCTCTTATGTGTGTCAGTCAGATTAATTAAATACAGCATGCTGTCCTAACTTTATAATGCCTTTTGAAACACTTTGCATCCCAGGGGATCATCCCAGGGGAATGCCTGCAGTCAGTATTCTGGAATAGGGTTAATACTGCTCCTGTATTGCCCCGTGTAGAAGGTATCACTGGGCTTGCCTATGCTACACAGTGTGCTTTCTGCCATGTAAGTGGGATTCATGTTTAATTTGGGAACAGGGGATGGAAATTACTGGCTTCCATTGTCTGTCAGAAGATGGAGCAGTTTCTGTCAAGAGTTGATCTGCTCCTTGAATAGATGTTGAGCACTGAGTGATGGGGACAGAAAGCACCAAGGAGAGCAAAGTGTGTGGCAGTGTTCTTTCCTTCCTTTGCACTCCTGCTCTTCATCCTGCGCTGGCTCTGGAGCTCACTGACCCATGGTCCCTCAACCAGCAGAAAACTAAAGCAATGAAATGGAGATGGAACACTTTCACACTAGTTCAGGGAGCTCAGGAGGTCAGCTGGGCTAGCGTGAGGAAAAGACAACCCGCTGCAGACCACACATCATGAGGTGCTTAGGGATGGGAACAGTTATCTCGTGTGGCTGTTGCATTGTTGTTGGGGTTGGGGTTTTCTTCCCTCTAATTTGGATTACTTTTCCTAAGTAATGACAAGACTTTAATTACAATATCTCAGAATGATGTATCCTTCCAGTATGCCAGCTTCAGTTTCATCTCAGTTCCATACAAGGCATGTTGTGTTAACTGACTGAATGGTAGAAGCCTCAGAAATGCAGGGCTGGAAGGGATGATGAGGCCATTGTATCTGACCTCTTCTGGAGACAGATCTGCTCATCCTTGTCAGATCTTTGTCTCGCTTTTTTAAGCCCCTCCTGTGAAGGTGGTCTGTAGGTAGCTGGTTCCAGGGCTGCATCAGTAGGTTGCTGAGGAGACTGGTTAGTTTTGGGCCTTCTATTTAAAGACCAGATCAAAAAATGGTAATAACTTAATTGCTAAATCAGTAGGGTGGAATGGCATCTGGCACAGCAATTTCTCCTTCCTTTCAAATTAGGAGTGGTGAATTACTCAGTGGCTTTATGATCAAATCAGTTTCCTCCTCCACTGAGTAGCCTTTCACCTCTATTAAGAACAGCAGTAGTAAGTGACTCCCATAATAATACATCTTTTTTTTGTGTGTGTATAGGTGTTTATGAGTTGACACACAACAACAAGACAGTGTCCCTGAAGACAATAAATGCAGTCCAGCAAATGACTTTGTACCCAGAGCTGATTGCCAGTGTTTTATATCAAGCATCTGGTAGCGAAGTATGTGAGTTTCTCCTCCTCCCTCTGCTTTCATTATGGTCGTGGCTGTGTGTATGAGACTTTCTATGCTGTGTGCAACAAACACATGCAATTTTTGCTGAATGAATTGAGCTAAGCCTCTCCCCAGGTCCAGGTTCTCAGTTCTGATCAGTCTCTGGTGTAGCATTTGGGGGGGTTGTGTGCACTAAACTTTCCTGTCTGATATTCTTTACCTCTACAAATGCTTAGAAATGTGGAGAGTATCTGTGCTATTTGTTAAGGACAGGAAAGTTAGCTCCTTTGGAGTACAGAAGTTCTGTAGTAGTGGTACCTGTCTCTACCCATTCCTGCATAGATAAAAAGGGAGAAATATTTTGTAGATAAAACCTTTCTGTCTCTTTCTGCTCTGCTCAGGCTTTGTTCTGCTTACGCTGCACACTTGTGTCCTCTCTCATTTATCTTTGGTTTTCATTATTTGTTTATTTTTGGAACCTTGTCTTGCCCCATCTTCACTTCTCCGAGTTCCTCCCCTACCTAACTTCTTCCAGTAGTCCTGTGAGCTTTCTACCTCACTGCAGTCTAGCTTTATTAAACCTGACACCTGCAATGTTCATGGCACTGGCAAGCTGAGCCCTGAAGTGTGCTCTTAGTTCACACTGCTTTGTCCTCCCTGGGCTCAAAATAAAAGCATGCTCAAACTTTTCTGGACCAGGGGCCATCTCCTCCCTGTTTATAAAGCACCTAGCAGACTGTTAGCAGTATGCAAATAGTAAAGAGTGATCATTTCCAGCTTCAGCTCAGTTGCTGCTATGTCTCTTCGTTTTTATTTGTAATTTCAGGAAGTTATTGAACCAGTGTATTTCTACATTGGTATAGTTTTTGGACTGCAGGGAATTTATGTGACTGCATTGTTTGTAACCAGTTGGGTTATGAGTGGGACTTGGCTGGCAGGAATGCTGACTGTAGCATGGTTCATTATTAACAGGTAAGAAAAACATCTTTATACAATCTAGTTTGTCAATAAGGCATTTGAAAATATGAGAGTGGATTACAATGCTTTCTATGAAACTGGGTGTTCTGGTTGTGAGAGCCAGCTCTGACACCAAGCACAAAAGCTTTCCCAGAGCTGCCCTGATCCTCATGATGCTTTTATTAATGGAAAGGCCTCCTGTTGTCCAAACCATCCCCAGCAGCAGCTGAACTGACTGGATGTGTGTGAATGCAGGAGTATTCTCACACAGTTCCCTTTTGCAGAAACATTCCTCAGAAGGTTTTGATTTTGTGCTGGTGAAAAATGGAAACCAGTTTCCAAAGTTGCTGTAAAATAGAATTGCTTTCTGTGGCCAGCTCTAACTATTGTGACAATTGTTCCCTTGCTTAGAAGGAAATGACCGAGTGCATTTTTTCTTGTAAAAAGTCTTTGCTCTTTTTCTTAATCTGCTTTTTGTAGTTTTTATGCAAAGAGGAATCTTCTTAGATGATCCCATCCTCCATTTTTTTAATTTTAAAACACTTCTTGATTGCAAGTTGAAAACCATTCCCAAGAAAATGTCCCTTCCCTTTATGAAACACCACAGTAGTAGGGAGTCTCATCTGAGCAATGGGAACTCGTATTCAGACTCCTGGTTTGTCACCAAGTAGCTCTGGGGCAAACACAGGAGCACTTGACAGAAAAGACCAATGCAAGAGTAAAATGCTACAGAGGTACCTTCAAAGCTGAACTGTTGGGAAGCATCTTTTAGGAGTGTGAGGTCATCACGGCCGGATCTGTGACTAGGAGCTAAAAATACTGTTGATCAAGCTGGTGTGAACAGAGGGAAGAAGGAAAAATGGTGAATAAATCTTTATTTTTTTCAAAAGCAAAGAAAATTAAACAATGTGACCAAATTGAAAGGTCTGGTCGTTGAAGAAGCTCCAAATACACCTCTGCAAGAGGCTTCAGAGGTAAAATGAAAGGTGATGGTTTCAAATGATAAAGGAGTCTGAGGCTTCTTTTGAAAAGCATAGTAGCTCCAAAGGAGACTATGTACCTCTTGAAACTGCTGCCTTTGATCACCTCTGAAAGTGCAACTTGTGCTTCTAAGTCACTTGAGCACTTTTTATAACTTTCTCCTACAGCTCTAATTGTGCAGCCACTGTCAAGTCATCCCACGGGACCACCCCGCATGCTTCCCACCCGCCTCTAATCTCTCATTTTGCTGGGCAGAATTGGCCCTGTAGACAAGAGCAGCTGCTGGTGCTGCTTCCATCAGGGAGCACCACTTTGCACTGTAAGGATGTTGTGCTCGGCCCCCTACATCAACCTCTTTAACACATATTGTTTGAGAACTGCAAGAAACCCTTTCCCCATGCTGTGAGCTGATGCTCATCGTGCTGTGGAAAGCTGCTGCTGTGGCAGCAGTGGTCCCCTGCCCCTGCCCTGGGCAGTGTCTCTGGTGGGTCAGAGGCTGGAGGCAGGTGCTTCTTGGCTTCAGTCCTCTGAATGCCCCCCGATGAGGAGCAGTGCTGAAGGAAGGAGTAAAGATGGGACCTGGTGGGCTGGTGCAGGGGAGCTGTGTCAGGACTGCCTGACAGCTCACACAGGAATGGTTTGCTTGCAAAGCCACACTGATAACTGGAAGTGACGTTTAGGCTTTCCTGGGTATTTTTATTTCATAAATCTTTTAATAATTGTCTTTGTCTGTACTTTGTTCTAGGACAGATACAACAAGAATTGATTACTCCATACCATCAAGGGAAAATTGGGCTTTGCCATATTTTGCATGTCAAGTAGCAGCTCTCACAGGCTATTTAAAAAAAAACCTAAATTGTTCTGCTGAGGTAAAACAAAATTCATTTCTTCATAAAGAGTTGCTGGTAGAACTGTGCTCTAGAATAGTTCCCTCTCTCACTGTTGCCTTACTAGGCAGAAAACAGAAGATGTTTTGTTTGTTCTTTCCAAAACAGCTGCTTGGATTTCACCTAGGCATGTGCAGTTTTTGCTCACTGACTTGTGCCCTGCCCTGTTGTGCCCCTGTGAGGGGTGAGAGAGAACAGGGTGATGATGAGCTGTGTGCTGTCTGGTTAAAATAAACCCATGCAGAATTTTTCTCACCATGTGAGCTGTTTAGTTGCTTGGAGAAGATGGTGGTAACCTCCTTTCCCCCTCTCTCTCTTAAGGGTGTTTCTTCTGATTGGCTTTAAATGTTTCTGAATGTTTCAGTAATCAGTTTCTTCCATCTGAGAGCTTGTTAACTATGTATTTTAATGATTTCCTAAAATGATTATTGATTTCCATAGTTTCTGTTTCAATGACCTCCAGTTACTTTGTGACAGAGATGGATAGGTATGAAATTAATGTGCTTTTTTTTTGTTGTTTTTCTTTTTTTCCTCTAGAAGTTTTGTTACCTTTTGGTGAGTGCTTCAACATACACCTTCATGATGATGTGGGAATACAGTCATTATCTCCTGTTTGTCCAGGCTGTTTCTCTTTTTCTGCTAGACAGCTTTGCCCTGGCACAGACAGAGAAGGTATTAGAACTCTTTAACCTACTGATAGTGGGAGACTTAAATGCAGCCTGCCATAAATACTGCTCAGGACTCCCAAAGGGTGCAGGCTGAGTGCTGACCTGAGCATCTTGCAGCCTGCATCCAGCTGCAGTGCATGTCATGTCCAGCAGAAGAATAAAATGGCTTTAAACTCACTCTCTTCTGGACTACTGTGTTTGGGACAGCTTTTCTAACTAAAGGGTCATAAGCTAAAGTTTCTGAGGCCTGACTCATCCCTGGAGGGCTGCAAGAGTGATGAATGGTACTCAGTCATGCATCCTCTTTGGCCTGCCTGCCTCTTTTCTTTTCCTGATTCAGAGTAGGCTGGGGCTGACCAAAAATCTGCCCTGCTGGCTCTGTGCAGTTCTGGGGCACATTTTGACCCGGAACAGCCCTCCCTGTACTGCTTTGGCCAGGAAATAGATGCTGAATACCAAAAGATTTCTCAATACAAGAAAGAATTTGAATTTATTCCACAAAAATGATCCTTTGGAAATGTGGCAACAATAAGACCTTTCCACTCTGCCTGTTGCAGTGGTGTATATGCTGCTTTGGACACGTGTGCCTTCCAGTTTCCCATCCCAAACTGTGTGCAATTCCAATTTGCCATCTCTTCTTTCAACTGCATTTTTGGTTTCTGTTCCTCGGCAGCGGGTAACGTCCGATCTGGTTCAGCTCAAAGCAGGGCCTTTAAAATATAAGGGAGAAGCTGGGTGTTTTGGTAAATGTCTGAAGAATCAAGCATCAGGGTTTATTAGATCTGTTTATCAGTTAGTAGGAGGAAGTATCAGTCTGTGTGTTCCTGAGGTGGGGTAAATGAACCAGTACTGTGAGGGCAAGGAGAGCCCCTGGTTCCAGCTCTTCCACAGCAGCTGTGTGCTCAGTACCACTGTGGTGGTCTCTGCTTTGTGCTGCCTCACAGTGAGGTGTCCAGAACAGGGAGACCTGGCAGAACACTGCAGCATGCTGACAGAGTCCTTAGGCAGCAGCTGTGTGCTCCTCACCGGGCTCATTTTGATGCCAAACACTTCACAGAGCCACCCAGTACCCTGCTAGGTTTGTGGGTTGGAGGATTGGGATCCATTAATCCCCTGGTTAAAGAGGAGTGGAGGGAGCTATCTGCTGCTCTAAAGGCAAGATGTGTGTTCACTGTGATTTTATTGTATTCTTTTTTGTTTCTTCAACAGGTGCATGAAGTATACAAAATCTACCTGTTCTCTCTCTTCTTGGGCTACCTTCTGCAGTTTGAAAATTCAACCTTACTCGTGTCTCCCTTACTGAGTCTTGTAGCAGCTTTAATGCTCTCCAGATGCCTGCAGGTAACTAGACTCCCCTCTGCCTCTGAGTGTAGTTGTTATTTAAACTGAACTCTCAATGACAGGGCATTCTTAAAATGTTTTTGCAGGTGAATATGAAGAAAGGTACATTTATGTCCAAACTGGTGAAAATCATGTACATTTATTTGGTACTTACAGTGACAGTGACACTAAACTTCTTACTAAAGGTAAGATTCCTCTGTTAAAAATGTAATTTGAATTGTCAAAAATCTACATGGAAAGTGGCAGATGTATTTTGGAAAAAACTTCTGAAGTGTTGCTTGTGTTACTGATCTGAGAGTTCATAGCTTGATTCAGAGCAAAACTGGAGTACTAAAAATGGAATCATCAAAAAAATGGGGGGTTTTGGTTGGGATTTTGGTCTTTTGGGTTGAGGTTAAAGCCTAGTAGAGAAATACTCCTTAAATCACACTTCAGATATTTCACAAATGTGGGTTTTGTTATAACTTGGATGGCCTCTCTAACCTGCTCTGAATATTAAAACAATATTCTTGTGCATGGAGAAGACCCAGTAGCCAGGAACAGGTAAAAGGAGTCTCATAGTAGCTGTTAATTTTCCACTCATTTTCATCTAGAACACGGGAACAGAGACCTTCATGCAGTGTAGGAGTCAGCCAGGAGCTGAGGTGACACAGTGGGATTTTAGCCTGCTCTTGTACTTTAGCAACTTCCTCTTGCTGGCTCCAGTCTTGTACATAATTTATTGTGCTTTTCCTCTACGTCTCAAACTCCCCCTGGCTGTGTTAATAAACAGTGTCAGCTTCAAGAGGCTGCCCAACCCTAAAACATTTGAGAGGATGCTCAGACCTGCTTGTTCTCCTGTGCCATTCAGACTGGTCAGCCTTGCTGTTCCTCCAGGAAAATAAAATCTGTATGGGAATGAAGTGAAGGGAACAGGATTCTGAGGAAACCCTGATGATAGATGTACTTAAGGGAAGGCTTACAGTACTATCCCACTACCTTAACTGGCACACTTAACCCAGTTTGCTAGTATTAACTAAATCTTGAATAGTTGATTGTTCCCTGCCATTCTGTAATCTGAAGGAAGTGATTATGTCAAAGCTTCTTCCAGCACCTGGTAAGAGTTTTCTCTGCTAAATTAATTTTTCAGATGTTTGTTCCTCATAAAGAAAATGAGCATTTGCTGAAGTTCATTGAAGTAAAACTTGGCTTAAACACAACTAAGTAAGTTTTGGGTTTTTTTCTTCTGAGATATTTTTTGTTTTCTTTTGAGACACTTTTTTTTTCTTCTGAGATATCTGAACTTCTGAAGCTGCTCTCTGAGAAGTGTAAAATTTCAGTGGCTTGTGAGAAATTCACAGAGGAGATAGAACAACAGTTTCTGTTTGTCACCTGGTTTTAAGATGGAATTAAAAAAAAGAGGCATAAACAGAATTCACTGAGGATTTTGAGGTTTATGAGGCACCTCAGTATTTTTCATTCCTTGGGGTGAAAGCATTTCATGGATTTTTGTTTTCTTTGGGTGTTGAAGAGCAGAAGCTTTCTGTGCCCTGTCTAGTGTTTCTAATAAGACTTGAAAGCAGACAGGATAAAGATGGTGTTACCAGCTTCTTACAGCCTGGAAAAGAAAGGGCTCTGAAAAGACCCACAAGCTTCAATACCATCTCAAAACAGGGTTGGGTTGTGGGGTTTGATGTTTGGCATTTGAAGAATTAACAGCTCCCTCCATACCCCCCCCACCACCAAAAAAACCCCAAACCAAACACCCAACAAACAAAACAAACCCAAAACTACCAAACCAAAAAACTGTATGTTTTTGAAGAAGTTAGGAGAAGGGACAACTTGAAAGTCAGATGGAATTGTTGTGATTCTGAGAAAGACTGCTGACAGCTGTAAAAGAGATGAATGTTGGTCAGGAAGATGTCATGGCTCCAGATCTCCTGCAAGACTTCAAATGTCATATTGGTAGGAACTGAGGCACCNCAGACAGGATAAAGATGGTGTTACTAACTTCTGACAGCCTGGAAAAGAAAGGACAGGAATTCTGTGCAGGAATTGGGACTCTCTCCTGGAAGCTGCATCTGTCTTGCAAAAGTGCTTCACAGCCTTCCAAGGGAAGAAGTGGAAAACGACATCGCATGGAATTGAAATTGCTGGGAGGTTTTGGAAGACAGGATGTAATGGTGTTGACTAAGATGTGTTAATGCACATACCAAACGTCCTGAAGTGTTTGGCCAGAAAAGAAAGGACTGCTTCTGGTCAGGGTTTGAGTTCCTTTGGCTATGAGGTAGTATGGATTTTACTTTCCCCTCGCTCCTAGGACTTGCTACATGGTACTTCCCAGGCTGTCAGACTGCAGTGAAGCCAGTGATTGAGACAACTGGGTGCAGCTACCCCTAAAGAATTGTGTAACTGGGTTGGGATTATGCTTTGCAGCACGAGAGCTTCAAGATCTGCCCTTTAACTCCAGTTTGGACATGTCCAGCAATTAATTTTTAAACTGATTCTAATTGAAAGTGTTTCAGTTCTTTAGTCTTCCCTTGGAGGAAAAGAAAAAGCAAAGAGGGAAGAAACTGAAACAAAATGAGACAAGAATGCATTCACAGCATCACGTGCTGCACCTTTTCCAGCTGAGAATACACACTGGTAGTGCTTCTTGGCAGAGGGAATTTCTGCTCCGGAACTGAGAATGAGGAATGATCGAGTGGGGCCGGCCACAGAACTGGAATTTCTGTTCTTGGCAGTGGCTTGGGCTTGTTTGTCATCTCAGATGACCACTTTCCCTTCTTCCTGTCCCCGTTTGGAATGAGGACAAGCATACCTTGTTGCACCAGTATCTCTCAAATCTTAATCCACTGTGACAACAAAGTGCTTTGTGGTCCTCTTGATGGAGTTATGTGGGAGGTGGGGGTTTGTGATGTGAAATAGTTGTCACCTGGTCTCCTCAGATTGCAGATTCATTTTTGGAAGAGGAGCTTTTGCCAGTTTCTCTAAAGTGTGCTTGCAAAGTGGTTTCAAGTGATAAAAAGATAACTTTTTAGAGAGGAATCTCAAATAGTTCTCTGTTACGTGTGTGTGTGCTGGGTTGGTTTTGTTGTGGTTTGGGTTTTTTTCTCTGATCTGTGGGGTGTTGTTAATTTGTTTTAATGGGATCTTTTTGCCTTACTAGGAATTTTACAATGAATTGGCTTCTTTGTCAAGAATCTCTTCAGGCACCCTCCCAGGACTTTTTTCTGCGACTAACCCAGTCATCACTGTTGCCTTTCTATATCTTAGTATTGATAATCTGCCTTTTCTCTGTAACTCAGGTCATTTTTAGGAGAATTTGGTAAGTAACTTCTTTTTACTCAAACATATTAAGGTAAAGATAAGAGATTCATGGATGCCTAGGTGAATGGTCATCATGCTTGTTGCACCATTGAGCTCACCAGGATGTGAGCACCAGCTGAAAGGCCCACCAGGGGCTCCTAAAGAAAGTCCTTTGGTGAGGAGCTTCCTGATCATCCCTTTAGTCAAGACAGGGAGTTGTCATTGCTGTGTTTCCCCATAGGTGCAGTTCCTGCAGAGCTCTGACTAATGTTCTGTGATGTGGCTGTGTCTCTCCCCACTGTGAGGGAGAAAATTTTTTTGTTGTTGGAGGAGGAAAGGGGCAAAATATCTATCTCATTGTTGCTAGAAAATTCGGTTTGCTGCTTTGGATTTGTTGCTCTTACTGTGAAGAATGAGATGGGTGGAGTTGAGAGGCTTTCAGCTCTCTCCACTGTTTGTTTTGGGGTGTTTTAAAACTCTTGTTAACTGTGATAAGGGCCATCAGCCCTCGCTGTGCAGAACAGAGCTGAAGTAAAACTGGCTCGATTATTTTTAGCTCACAGTGATTCACAGTTCCCTTGAGAGAAGGGGAGGGGAGCTGCCTGGTCACAGCCTATCANTTTATTTTATTTTATTTTATTTTATTTTTTGAAGCAGTTACTCTCCAATATTTTTCCATTTGTCATGAGGAAGCTTATTCTAAAGTGGTAACCTGAAATCACAGGATGGTAGAATGAAGGGCTATCTGCTGTGTGCCTTGCTATCTCATTCACAGAAAAACATTAGTTTTAAGATGCTGGTTGTGATTTTTATTTATAATGCATCACTAGAATGTATAATAACATGTCTAAAACCTGTTTTTATTGTCCTGCTTTGTCATAAAATGGTGTACACATTCCATACACCATTACCAGCCTACAGATTCCATAATTCTTCACCAAGCTAAAGACACGAAGGGACTTAGAATGCACGTACAGCATTCTTCATCTGACTGGTTGCAGAGGGTGCATGCTTTTAATTTACCCTGTCTCTTGGTGCTGAATTACCCTCACGTGGGATTTACGGGCGTAAGCAGCCAACCCGTGGTATTAACTCACACTACAAAACCAAATAAGCAATGCAACAGTGTTTTATGATATGACACAGAGTGATCTCAGTGTACTGCTGACTTAACAGGCATAAAAAGTATTTTTGCTGGCACCTTTGCCTGAGATAATGTCTGAATTAAGTGATATCTCATTTTCTCCAACTGCAGTGGTGAACCACTGAAAGAGACAGTTAAACTTGAGGATGGTCGAATTGGAGAGAGGCCAGAAATAGTTTATCATGTAATTCACACAATTTTGCTTGGTTGTCTAGCGATGTGTTTGGAAGGGTAAGTCTGATTTTGATGTATCTCTTTTGAAAGCAACAGAGACCTCCTAGCTGGACATGGTACACCTTTCATCCCTTTGACATTCCCCCCTTCTCAGAAATGTATTGGGCATGTAGTGGTACTGGTTAGTGGGGAGAGACCAAAGATCTTTTTGACTATAAACTGGATACAGGTTTATGCTGAATTGTCCTTGGTCTCATTAATGTGTTTTCCAAGCTTTAGCACAGCCAAAATACAAGAAATTAATTGAACCAGATTTTAATCCCTTTCTTCATGGTATTGAAGTGTCCATTTGGCTGTAATTCTTCCAGTGTAGTGTGGTGGTGTTTGGGTGTACAGTGTATATTGTGGAATATTTGGATGTGGAAGCCTTCTCCATCATCTTAGGTCTAGCCTAGCATGAATTGTACCTCTGCTTGACATGTCAAAGCAGTAGCAAAGCTTTCAGAGGCATTGTGTTGGTCCTTAAAGCTACAGTCACTCACGTTTGGAAGATGGTACGACTCCATTCTTGGCTCTTGGATAAATCAGTTTGAAGGTGGCAGGCTTCTGTTTGTGTTACACTCATCATCCTCAGATCTGGACATGGACAAATTCTTAGAGTAGACTGTTGTGCTACCATGTCATTGTTGTACCTTCTCCTTGAAAGGCAGACAATACCAGCAAACCGTAAATTGCTCATTAAACATTCTCCTTTCCTTTCTTCAGGAACTCCCTTATAATGCAGTGTCTGTGCAGCTTTGCTGAATAGCTGCTTTTTATCCTTGCTTGGCTGGAAATCTGCAACAGCCAAGTGACTTTACTAGGCTCTTTGTTTTTCTCCCCTGAACTCTGAAGGATTTTGTCGTCTTTTACCTTGGATCTTGCTCCTACATCTTGCAGCAGATAATCAGATGCCTGCTCTTCTGCTAGAGAATTCCTTGGTTTCCCCTTCAGTGCCATCAGATTTGATCTCTGATTGCTTGAGCATCCAGACTGTGTTTGACATATACAAAAAATCAGAATGTTTTTAGGAATAGCTTGAATCCAGAGGCATGTGCAGACTCCCAGCTAATCTACTGCGGTGTTTTTCAGAATNTCTTGTTAACTGTGATAAGGGCCATCAGCCCTCGCTGTGCAGAACAGAGCTGAAGTAAAACTGGCTCGATTATTTTTAGCTCACAGTGATTCACAGTTCCCGTGAGAGAAGGGGAGGGGAGCTGCCTGGTCACAGCCTAACAGCAGCAGTGCTGTAGATGCTAGTGCAGCTTGTCTGGGCAACTCGATGGCTAGGAAATGATCCCTCCATGGAGAAGGTGAATGGTGTAACTGCTCAGCTACTAGGGCAGATTTCTCACTTGTCTGCAGCAAAAGTCAACAGATTTTTTTCAAGGACCAAGACTTCTAATAGATAAAAATTATACTGCTATAAATGAAAATACTTGTCAGGTTGGGTGTGTGTTAGTATGCTCCAAACAATGAAACAAACTTCTGTTTGCT
>VWZY01007357.1:83874-98028 GCA_013399075.1 Chloroceryle aenea | reverse complement strand
TTAATTGAACCAGATTTTAATCCCTTTCTTCATGGTATTGAAGTGTCCATTTGGCTGTAATTCTTCCAGTGTAGTGTGGTGGTGTTTGGGTGTACAGTGTATATTGTGGAATATTTGGATGTGGAAGCCTTCTCCATCATCTTAGGTCTAGCCTAGCATGAATTGTACCTCTGCTTGACATGTCAAAGCAGTAGCAAAGCTTTCAGAGGCATTGTGTTGGTCCTTAAAGCTACAGTCACTCACGTTTCGAAGATGGTATGACTCCATTCTTGGCTCTTGGATAAATCAGTTTGAAGGTGGCATGCTTGTTTGTGTTACACTCATCATCCTCAGATCTGGACACTGACAAATTCTTAGAGTAGACTGTTGTGCTACCATGTCATTGTTGTACCTTCTCCTTGAAAGGCAGACAATACCAGCAAACCGTAAATTGCTCATTAAACATTCTCCTTTCCTTTCTTCAGGAACTCCCTTATAATGCAGTGTCTGTGCAGCTTTGCTGAATAGCTGCTTTTTATCCTTGCTTGGCTGGAAATCTGCAACAGCCAAGTGACTTTACTAGGCTCTTTGTTTTTCTCCCCTGAACTCTGAAGGATTTTGTCGTCTTTTACCTTGGATCTTGCTCCTACATCTTGCAGCAGATAATCAGATGCCTGCTCTTCTGCTAGAGAATTCCTTGGTTTCCCCTTCAGTGCCATCAGATTTGATCTCTGATTGCTTGAGCATCCAGACTGTGTTTGACATATACAAAAAATCAGAATGTTTTTAGGAATAGCTTGAATCCAGAGGCATGTGCAGACTCCCAGCTAATCTACTGCGGTGTTTTTCAGAATGAAATACCTGTGGACCCCTTATGTTTGCATGCTTGCTGCATTTGGTGTGTGCTCTCCTGAACTTTGGATGACACTCTTCAAGTGGCTCCGACTGAAAGCTGTGCACCCGATACTGCTGGTGAGTCGCTGTCACCTCGGAGTTACAGCCAGCAAACGTGGAACTTGGCAGACAACAATTCCCTAAGACCTTCACAAGAAGCCATGAAAAGAACACGTGGTTCTGTCAGCAGTGGGGCTCACATAGGCTGCTCTTTTTTCTTAATACATCCCTTTTTCTCATGCTCTGTGATACTTGGTGGTGAAGTTGTGTTCACACTGCAGCCTTTGCTGATAAGCAGCAGAGCTGCTTTCATCTCTGAAAGCATTGATACAGGCCTTGTTTTGCTAGGAAGTGAGGCTCAAAATGGGGTAGGTAGGCAGATTTAATTTCTGAGAGTAAAACTGCCTCCTAAGAAGAGGCAAGTGGAATTACTGTGCGTGAGATTTGCTCAGCAGAGAGAAGCATTGCAATTGAAGATGAGCTTCTGCTACAGTGCAAACAGCTCCCCCACTTCCAGCCCTGGCTTTGTTCTTAATATGCTGACAGTTCCTCTCTGCAATTTTCAGCTGCTTTGTGCATTTGTTTTATTAATAAAATCAGGGTAGGATGTTACTTCAATTTCAAGAGGTGTATAGGAATAAATATTTTATACTTGGAGCTTCACCAGGTCTGCTGTGGAAATGCCATGCACTGTTATACCAGAAGCACTGACAGTGTTTTACCAGTCAAGGGCTGTGTTCATGCACGTGCTACACACGTTCTTTGATACACTTCGTGTTTGCTGCTGGATAGACCTGCTTTTTTTACTGGTAACAGCTGTGTTAACAGCTTACTATAAAGAGAAAGCCTTGCGTGCATTCCCTAACAAATGTTTTCTGCACCATGCAAAACTGGTTTCCCCTTTTTGCAAAGCAAAAATGCTGTCAGCTGGAATGATGGCATCCTGAAGAAGGGGGTTTGTATGGCAGTGTTGTTAACCTGGACAAGGCCAGAAGCTTGAAATGCTTTTTTCATACTTATTTTTTCCTGTCTTGGATGATCTCATTGCATTTCTATGTGAGGTGTTTACTTTTCTGGTGTTCCCCACATCACGTGCACATTGTGTTGTTATTATTTGAGTAGTAATTAACCACAGCTAATCTTGATGGTAGAGTTATCACGGGTCAGATGAGTTCCTCCAGGTGAAATGAGGTGAATTCTTGTTTGCAGAGAGTAGAAAACCACAGAGTCTCACCTACTGTCACTCTTATGGTCTCAGGTATAAATATACCAACCATATAAGCAGAATCAACAAGTCCAGGTTGGAAGAATGGGGAATGATGCCTAATCCATTTTTTCTATTTTCTAGGCTCTTATTCTGAGTATGGCAGTTCCCACAATAATTGGGTTCAGCTTGTGGAAAGAGGTAAGAAAAGGATCTTTGTGTTTGATTTGCTTGCAGGCACAATATGAGTGAAAATGATGGACACATGCAATGAAATATACTTGCTGAAAATTAAATGTATGTGATGGAATAAAAGCTATCACCTGCTGAAAGGATTTTTGGGGTTTTTAAGCAATTGTTTATTACTAGATAGGCAATTTAATTTGTTAATGCTCACCTATTGTAGTTAAGAAGTGTTTATATTTAAACGAAGACTTCATAATATTCAGCTGTTATGCTTTGGATATATAAACTGATTCAACAAAGAAAATACTGCCAAATAAAGCTCAAGTTATTGAGGACTGTGTTGTCCCAATCTTGGTCCTAGTGGAGGGGACCAAGGTGAGATGGAATTAAAATTATGGAAAGCCATACGTAAATAATCTGCTGGGAGAACTCCCATCTGATTATAAGGGAGTGAAATCCTCTGTGTAGAGCACTGTGCAGGGGTGTGCACATGCTCTGATGCATACTGTGATACAGAGAAGAAAAATACAGCTGTTTCCATGTATAAAATAAATAGTTCTTTACTGCACGTCACAGACTGGAGGGAACAGTATGTGGAAATGATTTTTTTTAAACTTCTGTAAGTGCAAAAAATATAGGAAATACCCCATAAAGTGTAACCCTCTGCTCTACTGGCACAGCTTCACAATTGTTTGTTGAACAGTGTTGTGAGCATTCAAACAGACAAGCCAGCCTTGACCAAGTATTTCCACAGATTGGTAACATCTGTCCTACCATAGAAATGCTGGTGGCAGTGCAGTCTGACTCTTTACACATTTCTGCCACAGCTACAGATACTCTCCTGAAAAAAAAAATCCACAGTTGCTCACAAGAGTATCTCTTCCAGTAGAGGAAACTAGTTTAGGTGACCAAGTAATTCTTTCTGAGATTATTTTTTGATGAAAGCAGTGCTGGGGTTTGGACTGTAGAGGGCTTCATCCATTGCAGATCCAGCTTTTGCTCTTAAGCAGTGGTGAGCAGTTTGCTCTCCAGGTTTGTAAGTCATCCCAGAGCCTGGAAGCTTTGATTAATAGTAACAGGACAGTGCAGATGCTTTGAGGCTCTTGCTCTGTTACAGTGGCTATAAATGGCTGAGTGTACAGCTCAGCATCTTTCTGCTTGGCTGCCTTCTGGCTCAGTCTGGCACAGTCCCTCACCTAAATGGGTTTTTCTGAGGGCTCTGATTGATAAGTGAAGCTGGTTCTCCTTGGGATGGCATTAGCAGTTCCTTTCTGTGTCTGCCTGTTGGTGTGGGGACAGCTCAGGTGTAAGTGAAACAGCACTGCTGCAGCTTTCAGCCCTGACAGGCACAGATGGAGCTGCTCTTGTGCTACCCTATCACCTGACAGTGTCCAGGTAACGGGGGTGGAAACTCCTCAGGTAAAAGCAGCTCCCACATCCACTGTCTGTCCTCTATGGCTGTACCAAAGTCATCCTCCCAGTCTGACCTACCCTGTCAGCTTTGTCCCTTTCAGAAAAGAGCTGGCATCTGGTGGCTTTCCCTTAGCTTTCACAGCAGCAGGAACGTGCTCCAGCCCTGCAAGGCTGGGCAGCTTCTGGTCTTCAGTTAAATGCTCAAAACGGGTCAGGAGCTGACAAAATCTCCCATCTTAATAAAAGACCTGTTGTTCCTTCAGCCTTCAAACCTGGCAGGATAGGGAAGCCACGGTGCAGGATTGCAATCTGGGCTGGGCTGAGAGTTGGCATTCTGTCTGACTTCCCAGAATCCCTGCTTTTCCCAAAATGTTCTTCAAGAGCATGAACTGAGATACCCTACTCAGACAACACAGTGTCCTTTCCTTCACTTCAGTGTCTGAAGTAAAAGTCAGAGGAAAGCCAGGGCAGATTGCCCACATAATGCTCTTGCAGGAAAGTTCTCTCCTGTCCCACTCCATAGCCCCTGTCCATCAAATCCCAAGTGCCTCCTGCCCAAGCAGCTTTCCCATGACAGGTTTATCACTTTCCTGGTTCAGTGCCCTTATTTATATGCATTTGCATATGAAAACCTGAACTGTGGGTTTGATGCATTTAAAGCCAGGTAATGTTGATGAGTGTTGTTGCTATGTAGATTTTTGTTGTTTGGATTTTTTTTCATTACTTTTTTATTAATATTTATTTTTTATTGTAAGTATTCTAATAAAATATAAAGAGATGAGAACTTGTGTTTAACATACTTATTTTGGAGAAGGTCTCTTGCTGTCAGGTAAGTATGAACTGTGTTTTGCAAGATATTCAAAGAAAAATACCCATCTGGAGGGGAAACTCCAATGAAACCCTTTTTTGTTGTGTTAATTAAGGCCTTAATATAATGAGATGCTCTACAGATTATCTTTTTGACGTGTGGATAACCAAAAATATGTTTCCATCAGTTTTTCCCTAGGATAATGACAGAGCTTTCAGAACTACAAGAATTCTATGATCCTGATACAGTAGAACTTATGACATGGATAAAGTAAGTATGAAGTCCTTGATTTCTGTTTTGCAGCTTTGTGCCAGAGTATTTTTACCTCAGCATTTTGTGATAATCTGATTTTTCCCTTGGTAAATCATGCCACGATGTATGGGAAGAGAAATGTGTATTTAACTTTGGTATTATTCCTATGGAAAGAAGCAGGAAATTAGCATGGATAAAAAGAGGAAAAGACCCTGAAACACACAAGCAAACGACATTTAATATCATTACTAGACCTAATTTCCAGTTAAAGGTGGGCATCTTAGTGTTGGGTCCTTCCCTTGTTAGCTTTTCAGCAGAAGATTCCTGTTGATTGTCATGCTAACAGGACAGGAACACTGAGCTTTCTTGTGTGCATGAGCCAGTCCAATGAAATGCCCAAGCAGGAGGATTTAGAGACCTCGGCCAAGATCCGTGCAGGGCAATAAAGTGTGGGATTCAAACTTCCCCTTGGACCAGGAGGCTGGCAGGGTTCTTCCCTGCCTGGCCAGGCAGGGCACAGCAAACACAGAGTGATGTCACACAGTTCATGTGGAGCTGCGTGTGCAGCTAGTCCCAAGTCATGTTATTTCCACAGATGTATTTTATTTCTCACCAAAGCTGAATCCTGGCCTCATTCAACAGAACTCTGAACTATGTCATTAGGAACTGCACTCCTCTGAAAATTAGATGGTCTCTGTTCAGCTAACTTCTGTGTATTTTTAGAATTTCCTGTATTTATGTAGTCCTTAATGCCAACCTGCTCATCTGCAGGAGAGCCAAGGCTGGCAATTACAGTGTTCTGGCCAATTTCTCCCTTCTGTTCATAGCAGTGGGTGCTGGTTGCCACTGCTGCAGCTCTTCCAGGCGGCGGGTGGAACAGTGCCAAGAGCCTAATGGCTTTTACATGAGTCTGTGTGTAGTACACTTCAAGTACATAATTAATCATGGTGAATTGCCTTGAGATTCACTCAGCTAAGAGCAATTGGACTACCCTTGCTTGTAGCAGCTGTTTGTGTTTTTAATGAAAATAAATATTATTCTTTTTTTCTTAAGGATATACTTAGATATCCCTACTGGAATTTTAATTGAATGTCATAATTACAGTGTATTTTCTTAACATTTTCCCTGGGATAATGGGCATTTACCAGGAGTTTACTCTGGAGGAGAAGTTGCCCCAAGTCTGTTACAAAGTGTGACAATGACTTTAGTGAAAGTTTTCTTTCATTAATGCAGGAATATGAATAGTGAAAAGATTAAACCCAGCCCAAAAGCATCATAATTACTGTAGATTCTGTATCATGACTCAGTTTGCTCACAGATGATGTGAGCCTAGAGATCAAATGAAAATAACCACAAATCTTCCCCTTACGAGTTAACACCATGCTTTTTCTCCTTCTACCTGCCCTCTCCCTCAAGCTTGTTTTGTTACAAACCAGCAACCATTCAGAAAAGCAACAGTTTGGTCCCTTCCAGGACCACTCTGCATGGTTCTCCATGGATTGCAACGAGGGGAGAAGAATGGCCAGCAGCCCTTGCCCCAGCACGAGCCCTTCCTTACACACTCCATACTGTTGCAGATCTCTGGGGAGGAGACTGCTGCCACTGCAGCAATCTCAGTTAGACCCCCAGTGCCATCCTCATGTGCTCCAACTTCTCCCATAGCACCTTAAAAGATTCACACAGTCTAAAACTCAGCACACTGTTCTGAGAAGTGCATCCTGTACCCAGCCACGTGTGTTGATGTTGCTTTTGCAGACGCCAGGCTCCTGTGGCTGCTGTGTTTGCAGGCAGCCCCCAGCTGATGGGTGTGATAAAGCTCTGTACTGGATGGATGGTGTCCAGCTTGCCTTTGTATAATGATGATGATCTTCTAAAGAGAAATGAAAACGTGAGTATCCAGTTCCCTAGGGTGTATATCGGTGCTTTATAGGCTGCTCCAGCATGTAAGACTCAAGTGCCTGATGGAGATACCTGGGAGTATTGTAAAGGTGAGTGCTCCAAAGAAGGTGCCCTTGGGACATTTGTCATGAGCCATGTTTGCATTGCTCTTCTCTGCTGCTCAGGCCACCTGGCAACGCAGAGGTTTTGTTCAGTGCCACTGCCAGTACGTGGGGAGTATGTGGCATTCCAGACAGTGCCTTTTCTCCAAAGTAGGAAATACTTAAGATGAGAAAAGAGCATGATGTCTTATAAAGATAGCAAGACCAATTCATATTCTATAAGCTCCAATGCAAGTGAGCCAACTGGTGACATCAGGCTTGGAGCACTGGTAGAGCTCCCAGCACGCACTGGTGGAGCTCACAGTCCTGAGGGATGTGGGTCAGGCAAGGAGTAAAGACAGGACCCTGAATTTTAGGAAAGCAAAATTCCAGCTCTTCAAGGAGTTAGTCAGTAGGACTCCCTGGGAAACAACCCTCAGGGCCAAGGGAGCAGAACAGAGCTGGCAGATCTCAAAGGACACTGTCTGTAGAGCTCAGGAGCTGCTGATCCCCCGTGTAAGAAATCTGCATATTTTGTCAGGGAGAAAGTCAAGAAGCTGAACAAACTTGCCCAGTCACTGCCTAGCAAAGAAATTGAAGTTGTTCTCAGCCAGTATTTGGACACTCCAGAACTACTGTGGGGAAACAGAAATCTAGCAAGAGACTTGACTTAGAAAGCATCTCAGAGGAACAGGCTTCCTCTTCACCCAAGTGCAATGAGAAAAAAACCCAAATATAGTAGAAGGAAGGAGAACATGTGAGTCCAGCAAACAGGGAAGGGATTATCAAGTAGATTATCAGTGCTTCACTCTGGACAGAAGAAAGATAAAAATATTATTTCTGAAGACTTTTCAGGCTTCTTGAAGTACATACAATGAGAATGTGACATGAGCAGAGACAAAAGCTTTTCATTTAGCTGGCCATTACCTCACCTGTTCTAGAGATTTCAAACGGGCCAAGGGTATAGCTTGTTGTGCTTGCTGTGTACACATATATTGTTACTGTAGATAAGTCACACACCCCACCCCAAGTATTTATGTTACTGGTGATTTTTGCATTGCCTGAATGTGTTTTCCTTATGTATAGATTTATCAGATCTATTCCAAGAGGTCAGCAGAGGATATTTATAAGATACTTACATCTTACAAAGCCAATTTTCTGGTTATTGAAGATTCAATTTGCAATGAAGTGGGACACGTAAGAGGATGCAGAGTTAAAGATCTGCTGGATATTGCTAATGGTCATGTAAGTAACTAAGAAAAAAAAGTAAATGTTTGAATGCATAAATAATTAATTTTAAAAGAAATCTTCTTACAATGCTGATCTTACTTTTCTGATTGTAGCTGGCATGTAGACAAAGACTCATACATTTTAAAAAGGATGAGGTTTGGGGGTTTTCTGTTCCCTGTAATCTTACCCCATGCTATTCCTCAACTGCCCTAACCCTCCTAAGGCACTAGTATCCAGCTCTGCTGCTTTTCTGCCAACCATTAAATCCTACTCACATAAATGTCCAAGGCTGTGACACCTGAAGAGGTTGGTCCAAGAGCAGTAAAACCCTGCTGTAGAGGTGAAAATTGAAGATGCCTAAACTCAGTTCTTCTAGAACTCTGCTTGGGGTGAGGACTGGCCTGCCTGTTGTATCAACTGTACCAGGATATTCTTGGATTTGAATGCTTTTTGTTGTTTTGTTTGCTTTTTAATGGGGAGGATACATATGGGTTTTGTACATAGCCTTGTATTCCATTCCTGGGGAAAACTCCAGAGCTGTTCACCTGTGTTAGGTGTTTTGCAAGGTCTACTTCCAATGATACACGTTTCAAAAGAGCTCGTAGTGCAAGCACCTCATTTCTGTAGCTGCTTTCACCTGGGGGAATGATTCCAGGGGTGATAAGTTTTTAGGGGTTACTCTTTGATTTCCTCAGGAATGCAGAACTGGTGGCAGTTTCACTTGTAGGTTTCCTGTCCAGTTTATCCATGGAGGATATTGTCTCTTTTTCTACTGTTGGTACTGTACAGTGTGAAAATGAAAGGCCTGTCGTAAATGAAATGTGCAGAATACAGAGGTAAATTAAATGTTCAGAGTTATGTTCTGTAACTGCTTATCCTCAGGATTCTAATTCTTTTTTCTTCTTTTCTGGCAGGTGGTTTGTGAGGAGGGGGACAGCTATGCCCACTCAAAACACGGACGGTTTTGCCATGAAATCAAAATGAACTACTCTCCCTATGTGAATTATTTCACTCGGGTCTACTGGAATAGATCCTACTTTGTATATAGAATCAACACTGTGATATCCTTCCAGTCGTGAAGAGCATGCAGGCTCTTTTTCTGAGGACTGATGGTGAATGAAATTCAGCTGGAGAAGTTCCTTCTGATCAAGGAAGTTACTTTTGCAGATGTGGTGTTGACAACGTTACGCTACCGAACTGGGATTCTTCATACTACAGGTGGATAGACACAGAGACCACCCTCGAGGGAAATGGGAAACCTTGTCAGCTTTACAGTCTCTACAAAGTGTGACAGTCTTCCACATTTTTAATTCCCACTGTAAAATCATCAGTCTTCATGTAAATGAGATTTCTAACTTTAGTTAGGGAGCTGATGGGGGTAGACTGCAGTAAATGCGTGGTTATTTACAGAGCTTTGCTTTTCTAGCAAGAAAGCAATGGGCGTCTTTCCAAGTAAGTGTTTGGGATTTTGGGGTTGGTTTTTTGTTGTTTTAATTCTTCCTGTCTTCCACTCTCAACATTTCTGTGTTTATCAAACACCCCCCCATGCATCTGATGTGTAGCTGTAGTGTTTGTGTGCATCAAAGCAGGAAGATTGTGTTTAAACAACACTTCCATAGATGAAGGCACTACGTTGTTAGAGACGTGGTAGTAGAGGTGATTGGACTTAGACCTAGCAGGAGGACTTGACAAAGTCAGATCCTCAGTTTGGAAAGAGCTTGTCTTCAGGATTTTTCCATGCTTAAATGTGTCTGTGTGTGCACACCAGTGTCAGCAGCCAGCAGAAAGGGCCAGTAACCAGCTGTACAGTGGTGTGCTTGTTCTGGACAGGTGTAGCAGGGTAACTAGGGCTGCTGCTGAGACTTCTGCACTTCTGTTTCCCCGTCTGTGCACGTGCTGGTGTGTGTGTGTGTGTAGGGAGGGGTGGGTGATACTCACTGCATTGTTTCCTGGGTGATAGTTACATCAGATAGCCCCCTAAGGGTGATTTAAACACTAGAACCATCACCACGAATACATAATGGTACAGTAGTTCACCACCATCTTTATCTCAATTATGCAAATACACTAAGACCTCTAAAACTTTGGGACAATACTCTGCAGTCTTGCTTCCCTCTAACACTTGTCTTCCTGACTCGACCCCTTTGCCTCTGCAGTTGTTTTTCTTAAGTCACCTGTTCGTTGCTGGCTGATGCACATTCAGAGAATGTGTGATGCTCCAATTCCAACACTGGGCCAAATCCTGGTGTTGTGAGTGGAAAAGCCAATAAAAGGCAACAGCAGCTTTGCTTACCTAGGTGTAGTTGGACAAAGAGATGGGATGGAAGTTTTGAAAGAGGTTATTCATCCATCAGAGGTTACCTGCAGGCCCGGAGACCACGCGTGTGGGAATGATTCTTTGGAGCCCCTATGTCTAATGAAAGATCTGGCAAAGCAGGATGAGCCTTCAACTCCAAAAATCTGCAGAGCATTCTGGAAATGAGAGCTGGAAAGTGATCCTTACTGCACTTGGTGATGAAGTGCAAGTTCAGAGATTTTGACTCTGAAATTGTTAGGCACTGCAGCATATTGGTGTCTGCCTGTGATTCCTGCCTGCCTCCTGCAGGTACGTTTGCTTACTTTAACACTAACAGGTAGTGCTGAGATTTATTTTTTTAAACCTATTATCACCACTGGAGTGATGTAAAAGAAAAAGCTTTATTGCTGTACAAGTCAATACATGTGTAATCTGTTTTCTTTTATTTTCAGTTATATTTTTAGGCCTGTGTGTCTTGACAAGGTGTTAAATGATGCATTTTCCATGAAACCAGCGTTCAGATAAATCCACCAGATACACTGG
Organism: Chloroceryle aenea; assembly: GCA_013399075.1. Classification (NCBI taxonomy): domain Eukaryota; kingdom Metazoa; phylum Chordata; class Aves; order Coraciiformes; family Cerylidae; genus Chloroceryle; species Chloroceryle aenea. Next base: position 87,244 of record VWZY01007357.1, on the reverse strand, counting down.
ACGTGGTCATGGAGAGAAACCTCTATCAGCATAACCAAGTTACAAGTAAATCTGTCTGGGGGTGCATCCATTGTCTTGAGGGTAGTGTGTGTGTGTGGCTCTGGCCAAAGGCAACGTGTGTTTATTTGCTTGTGCACAAGTGTGAATGTTCCACCAGACCATTTCAGTCTCTTCCATAGCCATGTAACCCCAAGAGCTACAGCAGGCCTGCAGAAACCTCTCTGCGTGTGCCAGCGTGCACGGAGGTGTAGGATTGGGAAGCAAGTTTGGAGTTCCTTATACAGTTTAAGTTTGTTTGAATCTCTGAAGTTAACCACTCATGAATATCATTTCATAATGCAATAAGGCATTCAGGTAGCAAACTTCAGGGTGGCTGAAGCACTTGGGTGGATGAAGTCGCATCGCTTACGGCTTCGTGCCTTAGACTACCACGGCGAGGTGCAATATTTAACTCTCCTTGACTGCCTGTCGTGTTTGCTGCGGCGCCGTGAGTCCCTCACCGCACGGAACGTGGTCTGAACGGCTTTAGTGGAGAGCACACCCGGGCAGAAAACACAAGCAAGGCCATCCACACGTCTGGAGAAAGCTGTCGGGCAGCACGCTGGCCTTCACACGTGTTCAGACACCACACTGAACCATATTTGAACTGTGACGTGGTTGTTGGTAGTTCTGTCATCGTTCTGAAGATGTATTCTTGATACTTCAAGTGATTCTGCTTGAGGAGAATCGTTTCAGATTTTTACCTTGCTTTTTATATTACATTGTATTGCAGCACCGTTGGCACAGCAGCCTTAAATAATAGAAGGAGCCTTTTATGTCAGAGCAACGTTGCTGTTGTTCCAGTGAAGTGGCATCATTTTTAAAATGAGTGACTGGAAGAATCGCATCTTAAAGTGATGAGCTTGAATTTCTTACCCAGCTCTGGGTGAGCAAAACTATGAGTGTCTGTTTGATCTCCACCTGATCTCTGAAACATTTCATGATATCCCTCAGGAGAGTGGTAGGGAAAAATGACACTGGACCTGTACACGCAACCCCAGCTGGGATTTCAAGCAGGTCACAGGTTTAACTCCCTGAAGGGACTGGGGGAACATTTTGCAGGTTTTAATCTCTTCCCACAGACTCACAGACTGTCTGTGGCTGGGAGAGACCTTCAGGATCACCCCATCCAACCACCGACCCGACACCGCGAGCTCACCACTAACCCATGTCCCGTTCTGCTGCAGACATTGCAGTTCAGCTGAGACTTGTGCCTTGCAAGCTTTTGTTAACCAAACAGAAAATTCAATTTGTGTTTCGTTTTGTGAAGGTTTTTTCTTTTAATTGCTGTCCCTCTGATTTCTAGAGCTTCCATCGTGTCTTAATACAAGGTATTAAGTGGGGTGCTTAAGTGATGCCTCTGGAGTGTGCCAGCCATCCAACCTTTGTTCACTGGCAAGAGTGAGAATTTGCAGTGTCATTTGTGTTGCTATTTTGCTGGCTTATTTTCTCCTTCCCATTTCCAATTGCTGACATGCTTGATCTTAGTACATGCAAAACAAAAATCACCTTGGAAGGAAATACTGAGTATATATAGTATTTGCAGGTGCTCACCTGGTACTGTTAGACTCCTGGGTTAATCAAGCCCCAGCTAGACTGAGATGTAAGATTAAGATAAAATTGCACAAAAATGCTCTCACCTCCTGAGTTACCGCAGTAGATTTGCCAGGAGATGTTTGAGACTAAGTGAAGGCATTGCAGAACATGAGCTTCTATTTATATTATTTAAAAAACCTACTATTTTTACTTCTTCCAAAGTAAACGAAACTATAATTGAATACAATGCAATCTTAAATACCATTTTCATTGGGGGTTGAGGAGAAGATAGGCAAATCTGGAAGAAAAAGGTCAAAAGGTTTAACAGGCACTGAAAATTCTTTCAACTCTTCTCTGGTGGCTTTACTGTTTATCAAAAGGCAGGAGGTTATGAACCATATCCCATCCTTACCACCCTATTGTTACCAAGCCATCTGCACATCTCCAAATCTTGTGACCCTTCCTCAGCTTTCCCATGCAAGCAGTTGCCATGAGGAGGAGCTGCGAGGTCGGGTCCTGGGGGGTGTAAGGTGTCACTGAAACACTTCCTGACTGCTGTTAACCAAAAATCCAGCAGGACAACGTGTAGGCTGCTGGTGTGAATGCGTGGGCACGCGTGTGGTATCTGCATTTAGGGGTGTCTGGGTTTGGAGATACAAGGAGTAACTTCTCTTACCACTGGTGGTGGCTCAGTCTGTAACACTCCTAGAGACTGACAGGCAGGTGGGCTCCAGAGTAGTCTGGTATTAGAGAAGGGGAAAAGAAAGCTGAGTTTATTCCAACACAAGCAATATTTCATGTGAAATAATACCTCAAGATCAATCTGTACAGTCATGCCTTTAGCACTCTAACACTCAGCTTTGGGGGGTGAGAATTCCAGAACATGCCCTGGGAGTTTTGTAACCCTTTCTGCTTCGTGGGTGCCCCTGGCAGAGACATCCCCATTCCCGTGCCAGCTGCAGAGCTAGCAATGCCTACAGGTCTGCTGAGTCCTCGGGTACCTCAACCAGACACTTCAGTGCGTCATTAACCTGGCAATGTGTTTGCTTTCAGTGCAGTTAAATGCGTGTAATTGTGTCTTTGGGTGGTGTTTGAGGTTACCTATTTATTTGGTGGAGAAGGGGTGGGTGTTTAACGCCTTTCAGAGCTCCAAGCTGTTACTTCAGTGCCGCAGACCAGTTAGTGCTGGTGCTTTACTTGTTAGCAGCGACGTGTGTGGCGTAGGGACATATCTGTGTGCAGCTATTTAATAACAAATCTGAGGAATCAAATTCCTTTTATCCTCTTTGTTGTCTTGGATGGTTTTTTTATCAGAATCATGTATACATAGTAAATATTTTTCTCTTGTGACAAACTTTTTTTCTGTGAAAAAAAAAAATAAAATAAAAAGGTAATAAAAGCCAAGTCCAGAAAGTATGGATTGTTTGGGACACAAACCACTCCATGCTTTCTTCTGAGGAGTCTGACACCCTTTCACAAAAAAATACGTAGTTCATAATGAATTAACCTCCTTCCTGGGTGGTAATAAAATGATTTTTGTATTCTCTTCTATTAATTGCATCTGCAGTTTTCAGTCGAGTGAAGAGTGTACAGCATAGCTCAGGTACCTGTCCTGAGGGGGCAGCAGAAACACTCCTGCCACTCCTGGCAAGCAGCTTGCTCAGGCTGGATCCCTCTGTCCCGCTGGATCCCTCTGTCCCGCTGGATCCCTCTGTCCCGCTTGCTGTGCCTGCCTTGGGGCCGAGCGGTGTGAGGGGCAAAGCAGGAGGTGCTTCATATGGAATTGAGACTCTCT
>VWZY01007357.1:33067-79747 GCA_013399075.1 Chloroceryle aenea | reverse complement strand
CCGTGGGGTGTGGGAAGCCGCAGGCAGCTGGGAGAGCTGCCCCCAGGCTGGGTTTGGTGGCGTGGGGACGTGCCGGCTCTACTCGGTACCTCCCGCAGAGCTTTTGCCTCCTGTCTTTGAAGGAAAAGATGAAAACGCGGGTAACGGTGGGTTCCTGCGGTCTTGGAAGGAATTCCCGTCCCAGCGGACCCGCTGCTGTGGGACTGGAGGGGGTTAAGAGGCAGTTAAGGGGGGAAGCACATCCCAAAAGACAGCGTGGCTTAGAGCGGGGGGAGTTAGCAGAAAGCCTCTTCTGTTCACTGTGGTCCCCTGTGAGCTGGGAAGGGACAGGTGACGTTGCTCTGGCAGTGAGCCCTCACAGACCTGCAGCTACAGCCTTCTGTGCTTGGAGATCTTCCCGCGAGTATTGGCTGAGCAGCACTCAGATGATGCTACAGCAGTGGGGGAGCAGTGCGCTGGAAGGGGCAGAAGGTGTTGCAGAATAGATGTCAATGAGTTTAGGACAAGCAAGAAATAAAAATGATCTGAATTTCGAGTCCGAGGAGTTGGTACAGAGAAATAAATGGAGATCTCATTATATCATGCTACGTAATTCCTCCAGGTGTCAACAGCTTTATGTACTGTATGTGGTTATCCTAATGACACAGCAAAGAGAATAGCTAGACTTGATAAACTCCTTTAACCACCTGGAGCCTGAGCTGTGTTACGGCTGCGAGAGCAGTTCCTTCCACCTCAGAGTAAGTTTTACAGTGTGTTTGTAACCACAGCTCAGGTGTCTGATAGCAGTACTGGTTATCATTTGGTTGGAGTTTGTTTCTGTTGGTTTTTGTTTGTGGTTTTTGGGATGTTTACCACTTCATTGTGGATGGATATTTACAGTTTCCCATAAACATTTTTTACAGCCAAATGCTCAGGAAATGTGAAATGCAGAGCTGGCAGGAAAACAATCTTTGATCTTTACCATTGTGCCCTGTGTGCAGGCTGAGAATTCCAGGAAATGCTGCCTGAGCGACTCATTCTTGCCGGAGTGGCGTGTGTTTTGTGAGTGAGAAACACTTAACAGAATAAAAACACCACACGCCATTTCTAGGTGCTAACTGTAAACAAATCACTGAATGTTGAACATAAAACTTCTTGGATGGTGTTGGAAAGCTGATGTGTTGCTTGACCATCTTGCTTATCTATACTGAAAGCAGATAACCTTGTGAGCACCCTGTACGAATGACTAATCGCGCTGCCCTCTCCTGTCTATGCTGTACAGCATGTGTTTACCACTGCCCATGCACTGATGATGTATTGATGAGAGATGAGCCTCAGGGAGAAAGGAATTCGATGATCAAGTGGGACAAGGTCATTTAGGCTCTCCTTTAAAAATCAAAACTACCTCATAATTGTGTACAGGAATGAATTTGGGATCTTTTTCTGGCTGGTTATGTTACAGGGAGGTGATGAAATGATGGGAGGCTTTGGGCATCCACTTTTTTAATCTGAAGAAACCTGATGAACTGTCTATAGCCAAATAGAATTTGGTCTCCTCCTCATTTCTCCTCATGCCTCTTACTAAATACAATTAGCAGTGCGTCACGTAGCAATCGATGTTATGGAACATGTGCCAAATTTTTAATCCTCATTATCTGAAAAACAAAACAATTGGACCTTTATTAACTCCCATCCCTTATGTAAACATCATGAATGGGAGCAGGAGTTTCAGGGGTGCTTCTTCACCAGTCAAGTGTGTGTCTTGGGGGCTTGTGTTTTTCAAGAAAAGCAAAGCACTTTTGGCACTTAAAAATAAAAAAGAATAGTACAAAAGGAGGTCAGAAAGTAACTTAAAGCACTGTTTCTTGCAACTGCAGTCCTAGGAAGACGAGGTGGGACATGGGAAGTTCACAACTGTTTCCTCCTCCTCCTCCGCCGGCTGTCCTTGCTGGAGCTGGTGATACGGACTGGTTGATGCACCCTGGGTTTTATCTTCGTGTTTAGGGCTTTGTCCATCATGTTTCAGAAAGGGAGGGTATACAGTTTCCTACCCCTGTTCTTTGACTTTCAGCTCTGGTTTGTTCTGGTGGATTTTGGTTGGTTTTGGTTTCTTTTTTAATCTTAAGAGCCTGCCACGAAGGGCTTGTAGAGCACCCGCTGCGTTGGCCTGGAATAGCAAGACCCACTGGGTGATTTCTGTGCTCCTGCACACACTGACCTGTAACAGAGCCCACGTGCTATCAAACTGAAAACACCCCTGGCAAAAAGTCCCTCCATAATCTACAAAGGTTGCTTTTCTTTAATAACAAAGACCCATAAAAAAGCACAGCAAGACAAATCTCCTCTCCTCTATGTCTGCAGCGCTCTGAAGAGTAACCTTGAGGCTACCAACCCTTTAATCTGGGATGCCTTAAGACATCGACGTGAGGTCAATAGCAGCAATTGCTTAATGACTGAAATGAGTAACACAGTCCAAGGCTGTTCAGTATGTTCGTGGCTTGGAAGGGAGATGGATCCCCTGTGCCCTGCTCTTGTTCAGGTGGGATCACAGCTATTTCCTACTGTAACTGAATTCCAAGGAGATAGTTCTTACTATACCTGTCTGAAGAGGCTGTAGCATGATGCTCTCCCTCGGTGTAGTGCCTTGCAGTAGAATAGGGTCAGTATCAAACCCACTGGAAGTAAACTACACTTTTAAAAGCTATCTGTTAAATCTTGCAATTCCTGAAAACGAAGCCTAGGCTGCACAGGGAGCCATTCTGTGGATTGAGTCCCTTGCACTTGCTTAAAAAACTTTGACTAGGATGCCTCCTGAGAAAGGAAAACCTTTCCATCCACATAATACAGCTTCCGTAAGCACTAACAAGTAATCCATTTATGTTGCTGGCTATGATTTCTGATCAAGATCTAACTTGGAGATTTTATGGAGCCAAAAATGGCCCAGTGCTTCCTGGCATCCCCTGTCATTTTTAAAAGAAAACAAATCTGACTCCAGAACCAGAAACCTGACCTGGCAGTGAGGTTTGGAGGTCACACTGCATGCTTCCCCCCCCTGGTATCAGACTGAGCAAAGCCATCTGTGGATGTCGTTGCTGTGCCTTCAAATCCAGGTGCGGAGGGAGGCAAAGCTTGCTTGACTCCAACCGTGAAAGCCTTTTAATGGCCAGGGATCATGAGAGAAAACAGCAAGCTCCAGGATGAAGGTTATTGTGTTACTCTGTCTGTATCTATCTCTGGAAGAATCTTACTGTAAAAAACCCCAAAAGGTGTAAAAATTTTTAGTGGCCCAGAGGCAATAGCTAGTGGTAAGAACGTCTGATAAAATCTAGAGCTGAGAAACCAGCAAAAAGCTTAAACATGGGAGAGGTAAATGGAAAGTTTCTGTTACAAGTAGTGTTAGCAAGGCACGTAAGAAGCTGTTTAGATGATGAGAAAGCCTTTATTGTAACAAGTTAAAGAGAAAAGCAATAGGAGACCTTCAGAATAGAATCTTCAGCCCTTTATTCTTAATGATAACATCTGAAATCCTTTTATACAGCCTGTGATTTTACATTGCTGAGTTTTCATTGCAACAGCAGGAAGGCATTTACAAAATCTGTTACAGGCCAAGATCAAAGCTGCTCCATGCCAGAAATTCTCCTGCATGCTCTCAGTGTTGTCTCACCCTCCAGGAGCACTGCGTGGTGCACAGCAGGGTGTCATTTCTGTGTACAGGCAGGAGCTGTCTCATCTGCGGCTGCCTTTTCACACCTGCATAACACACGAGAGGCCCCAAATTGTTGGCACAAGCAGTTTGCTCATCTTAGCATCCCTAGGCAGAGTGCACGTAGCCGCTTCTCATTTGGGAATATGACTCTGAAGTGGAATTGAACTTGCTCCTGTTGGTGCACCTCTGGGTTTTGAAAGCTCTCCTTGCTGGAGAGCAGTGGTGGTTTCTCAGCAGGCATTTCCATGCTGGGTTTGTTTGTGGGTAGTACTGAGAGTACTGAGACCTCGCCTCCTAAAACTGGAGAGATGGTGTGTGAGTAGGAAATGTGTCCACGTGCTGGTGTGTAATGAGAAATAAGTCATGGAAATAATGGGATCTCTGCGGGCTGGTCTGTGGAGCTTGTGGGCTCTGGTTAACCCCGAGGGAAAGCTGACAGCCAGTGACACAGCTTTAGAGGAGGCAGGCAGTACAGTTGCATGGCTCACTGTTCTGTGGCTGGGGGCCACTCGTCCCCAAGCTAATGCAGTGGTTTGTGGGCTTCCAAGGGAGTAGAGAGACCTCTTTCTAGGATAGGGGGGATTCTACCCTTTACCATCCCTTCAAGACATGGTCCTCTCTACTTAGTCCAGCAGAGTCCAGTTGGTATGTTACTGTGTTAGAGGGGAATGTGCTGCCCCTGAGCATCGTATCCAAATCTTAGGAGTATTTTTGAGGAACCAGATCTTTTAATTCACTGAAACTTCACCTTCGTGGAGCTCTCGTCAGTGTTTGGGGTGGAGCTGACCCATCATTTCCAGGACAGCAGACTAGCTGCACTAAAGCCCTCTACAGCTTTTCTTATGGGGGTTGAAAAAAAGAAATTCATGAAATTAAGGCTTTATCTCTGGAGGGGTGACTTGTGCCATGAAGGCTCTCCCTGCTGTGAGAGCTCCTCCTTCTCCCAGCAGGGATGACAGAACATGGTGTAGCTGGGGCGGATGCACCAGCATTGCAGGTCCTGGTGACCAGTCTGCTTGGTGAGACCAAGCAAAGCTGCTTTCCCTTTTTCTTTCCCCTGGTGGGCACGCCTGTTTGGGATCCCCATCCGCTGGCTTTCAGAAAGCTGCTAGAAACAAACTGGCCTCTGGATTCCAAAGCTGCTTGGGCAGGAGAGAGGAGACAGCAGAGAGCATGGTTGTGTAAATATCACTTCTTTAGGCTAAAAAGCATTTCTGAAAGTGGTGATGGACTCTGGTTAAAGATTAATTACTGATGAAAGACTTCTCCAAAAAGTTGCAAAGCTCTTAAGTAGGTGCTTTCATTTTGGGGAAGTTTCTAAAAGGCACAAAAATGCCCATGGAAGAGTTTTCATGAGTCGTGACCATACATCCCTTTTCTCAGGCTCACTGCATCAGTGTGTGCAGAACACTGCACAGTGCATGAGGAGAAGGTTGCAGGTGCTTTGAGGACTAGGACAGTTTAGAGTCTTTTATGAGATACCTAACACAGTGACCCAGTCTTGCCTGATCCTCAGGTATTACTGGAGCAGTAATAACCATGAAGAATCTAGTTATGGCACAGACTGATGAACTAGCATTTATCATTTATGAGGTGGTCTATGCAAAGCTCTCAGAAAATCTGAGATGTGAGCAATTCTTGAAAGAAAAAAACAAAGCAAAACCAACCAGCCAAAACAAAACAAAAAACCCAGGAGAAAACAGCCGAAAGGAGGAGACCTTTTCATCTAATACCATGCCAGTATTCAATGACAGGAGGGGAAATTGGATGTCTATAGATTTTGAGGGGCATTACAGTTGCTTCTCAGTGCTTCAGCCATCATGCCTGTGGTTTAAATAACTGTGCTGGGGGGTTTCACCCCATTTCTGGCTCTACTGACCTGAACAGATCTCTGTGATGACAGCCAGGGGCTTTTCTCCACTCAGCCAGAAGAGCAGGAGACCTTGTCCCCCTGTCCTCTTTGCTGGAGCCTCATCAAGGGGATGGGGCTGCAAAGGAAGGGAATCAATCATTGCTGTCAGTGGCTTATCTGTAAATCACTGGGTTGGGGAGGGGGTGTGAAATGTTGAACCCTTAAACTCTAAGGATTACAGTTTCCTATTTGTCTTGTGTTTTCTCTGCTCTTTCTGCACAAACTCCTTTTGTTTTCCTTCCCTTGATCTCTCCTGAGGCTCCTCAGACCTGTCATCCTGGAGTCTGGGCTGCATGTTGTAACCCCTGGTGACTGTAGCACTAAACATAAAAAAAAACCCAAACAAACATAGACCAAGACAAACACAACAACCGTGGCAAAACAAACAAACCCAAACAAAAACCAGAAAAATTAAACACCACCAAAACATTTCTTGTGGCAAGGATTTATAGGATTCCTCGCCCTGCTGCCCACGCTCTTCTCCATGCCCCCCAGGAGCCCATTGGCCTTCCTGGCCACGAGGGCCCACTGCTGTCCCCTGGAGAACTTGTTGTCACCCGGACACCAAGGTCCCTCTCCATGGGGCTGCTTCCCAGCGAGTCCACCCCTGACCTGTCCTGGTGCATGGTGCTGTTCCTCCCCAGGTGCAGGACTCTACTCCTTTTTGCCTCCATGAGGTTTGCCCTTGCCCATCTCTCCAGCCTGTCCAGCTCTCGCTGGCTGGCAGCGCAGCCCCTGGTGTGTCGGCCGCTCCTCCCAGTTCAGCTGTATCTGCTCTGAGCTGCTGAAGTGCCTTTAGCCCTCAAAGACAGAAAGCAATCAGGTCTTCACTGCGTGGCCACGTGGCAAGTTCACTCATTCTTGCACATAGAATCATCTAGTCTGGAAAAGACCCATGGGATCATCGTGTCCAACCTTTCACCCTACTCTACAAGCTCACCCCTAGACCGTATCCCCCAACACTCTCCACATCCCAACCCTTTTTCTTAGATTCCTCTTAGCTGGTGGTTGATTGACATCCCCTTCACGCCTCCCTGACATGCCTTTCTTATGTGTAAGCCAGAGGTAAAGCTGAAGCCTTGGGAGATACCTTGATGCTGGTACCTCCAGGAAAATCAGCCCCTCTTAAATTCTGTTCTAAACTGATCACACCAAGACTCTCTCAGATGTGTGATGTAGCAGCCAAGTGTTTCCCCTGCTGACAGCCTTGTTTCACAGGCTGGAGGGGCTGCTTTCCTGGGTACTCCCTTCCTTTGGGTGGATGATTCCCACTGACAACGTGGGTGGGCTGGAACATCGCTGGGTGATGGTCCGTTTGGATTTAGTAGGGTGCAGCGGTTGTGGCAGCGGAACAAAATAAAACACTATTGATTTCAGAGGCTTGATCTGTTAATGCCTTTGGGGTTATGACAGTTGAAAAAGCAATGCGTTGGTGGAGGAAAGCCCTGCGTGATCGGGGCTGGTTTTGTTTCACTGTCTCGTTTAAAGTCTTTGTGATAAACTTCCATAGTGCTCGGTGACTGGGCATTTATCACACCTTAAAATCCTTGAGGTTCTCACACCTGATGTGTGTGCAGAGGAGACAGACTGGAAGTGTCTGTACTGCTGAGTGGAGCAGGTTCCTTGGGCAGCCTGTTCCAGTGCTTTACAACTCTTTCAGGGAAGAATTTTTCCTGGTATCCAACCTAAACCTCCCCTGGCACAACCCGTGGCCGTTTTCTATTGTTACCTGGGAGAAGAGACTGACATCCACCTCACTACTTCCACCCACTCCCTGCAGAAGGGGAGATATGCAGATACCCCAGACTGTTCCATTAACTTGCTTGCAGGTTGTTTCAGGTTTAGTTTTATTTGAACAGGGAGAGCAGCTCTGCTCCTTCAAGCCTCAAAAGCAGGAATAAATGCCGAGGGGCTGCAGGAGTGAGCCAGCTCTCAGCTACAGGAAGATGTTCTACCTGAGAGCTGGGTTTAGTACCACCTGCTGCTGTACCACCACCCTCCAGCTTTGGCCCCGGCTGTGGTTTTCCTTTCATGGGTGGTGCTGAGTGTTTCTAGAGTGGCGTTCACTCCTTCCCTGCTCCTTACCTTTAAGTGAACAGCAAAGAAAAACACAAGAGCCAAAGAATGTTTATGCCAGACAATCCCTCGGGCTACTGGGGGATGAGTGACCGTGAACATGTAAGCTTCAGAAATCAATGACGTGCAAAAGCTGAAGGGCAGGCGGATTAAAGTGTGATGGAAAGGATTTAACAGTGCTGCTGGTACCCTGCCCCTGCCCAGAGGCAGGCTCTGCTGTAACAAAGTGATTGTGGCAGATATTTGTCGGGTCTTAGAGATCTCACTGACGATGAAATTGCTGGGGGATTCCCCCACCTCCAACACGAATCACAAACCTTTTCCTTGGGAATGAGAGTTTGTGACTGTTTGTTCTGGGGGTAGGAAGCAGCTGAATGACTTCATACATCAGTTCTTCGGCATCTTAGAGCACTGTTGGCATGCCCCCTGGAGTCTCCTGAAAATCTCTTTCCACCTTACTGGAGAGGACGTGTTTCCTGGCTGTGTTCTGTGCTCTTCTCTGGGCCCTTGCCATCTGGTCCACATGTTTCTTGAAATCCAACCTGCAGAACTTTAGTTTGCTAGAACAGGTTACCCAGGGAGGTTGTAAAGTCCTTCTCCTTGGAGATATAAAGCAGAATCTCAAGGCCACCTCTGCAACACAAATGTGCTTAGGAAAATTTCTTCAAGAAGCACATAGGTACCTGTAGCATCTGTTGGCAACTTGCTGTGAATTCAGAATTAATCTTTTCAAGGTTTGAGTTCAGGTCTCCCCAGAGGTACCAGTACTGTGATTAAATCTCTGTGGGTTCTTTGCAGCAGAAGGTTCCTTCTTCTTACCTCAGTGGACAGCCCTTCTGCACGGCAGGGGCTCACGCCTCTCCTTGGGCTGGCACCAGCAGTGGCACAGCCACCCCGGGGGCAGATCTGGGGTGATCCCAGGAGTTGTCCCACTGATGGTCACCCTGCTACCTGAACACCTTCAGACCGTGCTGCCGGCCAGAGATCAGGGGATCTAGGGAAGACACTCACTGGTGAGGGTCCTTCCAGGCTGCTCACGTGTCTGACAGCCCAAGGTTGGGCAGAAGCAATCGTCTGCATCCATTGTTTTGGCTATCAGAGTTCCCTTCTTAGCCCCAGAACAATACAGGTGCCATCAATGTGTGTTCTGTCTTTCTCCAGGGACCCGGGAAGAGGTGCTTGCTCCCAACCAACCCCAACCCATCATGCCCAGGAGAGAGCAGTTTGTGCTAGCACATAGGACTTGCTCTCCCTGCAGCTGCCAGCTGACCTGCCCCTTCCTTCACCTCTCCCTGCCGAAGCAAAGCCCAAGGCTTTGTCCTGGGGAGCTCCATTCCACAGCCAACTCGCAGAAGAGGCAGCCAGATGGGCTGCTGGGGGCAGAAGGGGAAGGCACATCTGCCTTTCCTTGAATAGCCAATGGTTTAGAGAAAACTAAACAAAATAGTGCTGGAATAGGGAGAAATTTAGGCAATTTTGTTTGCTTAGCCCTTCCTCTGAATTTTAAGAGGAATATTTTAATAAGCCCTAAACGTGAGTTTGGAAACTGGCAACATCTGTGCTTTATTTGCTAAAAATAAAAAGTCCAAATTACACCTGAGTCTTGGTAAGTACACACTTAAAGCTGTCATGGCAAGTGGTGTGACTGTCACAGCGTTTAATACACATGTCTGGCTAATTAAAAGCTATTAACGAAAGCATTTTTAATTAGTTGTTAACTGCACTTAATGCCCCTCGAGCTGTGAAAGTCCTGGTACGGAATTTTTCGTGCGTGCGATGGGGTGACTGGGATGGGCACTCCAGCTCCTTTACAGATGCTCATGGGTAAGACCTTCAACGTTCCCAGGTGAAGTTTGTGACCAAGCTGTCTAGAAATCTGTGCATCTCTTGCAGATAACGACTGGTACCTCTGCCATGTGACACTCCTTGCTCCAGGAGAGGAACCTCTGTCCTGGGGCATGTACCCCTACCCCTACCTGGCCCGCGTCGATCCAGATGCCCGAAAAGGCACTCTGGTCTACCAGCTTGTGGCATGCTACAGGAACAGCGAGAACACCAGTGCTGGGATAACTTACACCCTTGTTGCAGGTAGGCCTATTCGAAGGGAAAAAAAAAAGTTAAGTTCTGTTGCAGATTTTTCTTAGTTTCCTATTCTATAATTATGTTGAAAGATGTTTTTCCCTCGAGGAATTCCCACAGATACTGCAGGTGCAGCACGTAGAAGCTGGAAGTGCTTTAAGTAAAACAGTTATGCAGCTGGGAATTTTTCTTGCTGCCACTTTCTTTGCTTAACTTCTGTTTGGAAAGCAATTGCAGCTTTACCATCAGCTTCAGGCTCCATTTCTCAACTGTTCTCCTCTCTTTGACACTTCACCGGCCAACAGAGCGTAGTGTGATGAGTGAAAGATGAGGCGCACACCTGGAGAGCAAAAAAGAAGTGCATGGAAGGCCATAGGCAGATGATTTGAGGGCAGCTTACCTTCAGAGTGAAGGTGCAAACGGTGAGGTATTTTTCAGACAGCTCTCTGCCTGTTCTGGTAGGTGGCGAGGAGCGGTTCCGAGTGGATAAGGAGAGCGGCGTTCTCACGACGAGCGGCTTGCCGTTGGCGTGGAACAAGGAGTACGTGCTCACTGTGGAAGCCACCGATGAGTACGGCAACAAAAGCCCCTACGCCTCCATTTCCATCCTGGCGGGCTCCCGACCTCCACAGTTCACTAACATGTCCTACAGTGTGTTTGTCCCTGAAAACACTCCAGAGGGAGAAAAGTAAGTTGTGTTTTGTCAGGTGAGCCCCCTCCCTGCGGTGCAAGAGGAACTGCGCAGAGCACAATAAAGCAAATGTTTCTGTTGTTGCTTCTCAGGGCTGTGCACATGTGTTTGCCTGTTACACCTGAAAAATAATGTATTTTCTAAAAGAAATGATGCCTTTTCTGCTCTCTGAGAGTCTGGAATTCTGCTGAAATTATTATTTTAATGCTTTTGGGGTCTTACTGACTTGTATCATGAATCAAAACAGCAAAAATCCTGGCTCTGCACCTCCTGGAGCACTTCAGATACAAATGAATGCTTGAAAAATACTGCCTTTTAACTAACCAGAGTCGGAGCTGTTTGTATCCCATCTGACTGGTATTTAAATTTCTAGAAAGGCAAGTCATTGCCACTTTACTGCCAAGCTGGCTCTGGTTTTATTGTCACTGTTCAGCTGCTTGAGAGCAGCATGGGCTTTTAAGACACTGAGTAGCAGGTGGAGCAGCGCCCTCGGGTCTTTGAGGAGTAGGAAAGATCAAAATAAACTGATGAAGGAGGAAAAATTACTGGAGATTGTGCCATTTACTCCTTAAAAGAGACTGAACGAGGAGGAGGAAAATTTGTCTCCTTCTCTGGAGCTTTCACTGAGCCAAGTTTAATGCGTATTGTCAGCCTGGCTGAGAGATGCAGCTTCAAAAGGTATCTCAGCAGGAAGGCAAACATTTGGTTCATACCCTGCCAAGGTAGACAGCAAAACCAGGAAAGGCCCTGTGCTTTGTGGGTTTCCCATCCACCTCTGAACCTGTTCCTTTTCTGAATATGCAGCTTCAAAGAAAGGCAAAAGTGTAGTAGCTCAGTTATCTCTGTAAATGGAGCTAAAGCAGGAGCTGCTGCCAAGTATATGGAAGGGTACAACAGGGAAAGAAGAAGATGGTTTCATACTAATGGGGGTTGAAATGGGTTGTTATTCCAGCCCTGCTATGCCAGAGGGTCAATTTGGTGAGAGAAGGGAGGGTAGGTGGGCTCCCTTTAGCATGAGGATTTCCAGTCTGAATGTAAAGTTGAGCAATTCCCCTTTCCTTATCCTCATCTTCCTCTTCTAGGTGTTCAGGAGACAGCTTTTGTTGTTGTTTTGAAGCAAAAGGATCATTCTCTCATTCTTTACAGAGTAGCAGTTGTTGAGGCTGTTTCTTTCCAGAGCCAGCCTCTTTCATACACTCTGCTGACGAACCCCAGTGGCCTCTTCAAGGTGAGCCAGGAGAGTGGAGAGCTGAGCCTGACCCACCCCGTGGACTATGAGAGCGACCACCACCTCTACCACCTCCTGCTGAAAGCCATGGAGGTGGAGAGCACCCTGAGCAGCGTGACTGAGGTACCTGGGTCGCTTCACTTCTCACTGTCTCTGCAATCATCGTTACCTCATTAGCAGGACCAGTTATGCACATGGATAGCCTGGAAAACTTGAGAAAACCCCCAGGAGGGAGGAAGCCTTATGGTCCTGGCAGAAGGCTGAGCTCTGAGCTCTAGGATCTGCAAAATACTTCTTGTTAATCTTTGGCTTTGCCTCCCATCTGCTTAGAAGAGGTGGAGATCATAGAATCACCAAACGATAGGGATTGGAAGGGACCTCTGGGGATCTAGACCAGCCTCCCTGCCAGAGCAGGGTCACCTACAGCAGGTTGCCCAGGACTGCATTCAGGAGGGTTTTGAAAGTCTCCAGAGGAGACCCCACCACCTCTCTGGGCAGCCTGTTCCAGTGCTCTGTCACCTAATACTTTGCTGTGTTACAGGAGCAGTGTGAGGAGAAGTTTAGCACTGGAGGTGTAAGGACAGGACAGCAGCAAAAGCAGCGGCTGCCCAGGCAGTGTCCAGAATGAGGTGTCCGTTTTCCTAACTGTAGAACCTAAAATCTCTTCTCAGCATGTCCTTTTGTCTCAGGTCATGGTCCATATCACCGACGAAAACGACTGCTTTCCCGAATTCCAGCAGTCCATTTACAGCAGAGACAACATTCCCGAAACCATTCCTGTTGGCACCTCTCTACTGCAAGGTGAGGACCTTCCTGGCACCTTTCGGTCTTGCCACGGAGCTGCTAGTTGGTGTTAGGTGTTGATGTTCTTACCGTGAGGGAGTTCAGTCTCTTCCACACCAGCCACTGCCTTTGTAAGCTGTGGGTGGCTTTTAGGAACCCTGGAAGTAGAGTTTTGAGTGTCTTCAGGTGAGGACCACTCTGCTGTGCCCCGAGGAGGAGGGATCTTGTGGTACCCCAAGAGCAGTTAAGGCAACTGATAGGCAGTGACTTAATGGATTGCCATAACCTGTCTCTGGGCAGTCTTGTGACTGTTGGCTTGGTCATCTTTTTGTGTCTTTGAAGCAGCTTCTTCTTTTCTTGTCTTGTCTTAAGAAACAAAAAGAATTTTTTAATGGACAGCTAGTTTTATCAAATAATTGTATGAGTCTGTAATTGGCTTAGAAGGTGTTAAAGGAGAAATCTTTGGGAAGCTTGTAAACTTTGATATTTATGGTTATGCCTTACCAGTCACCATTCCAACTTAGCAAAAATTGACATGTCCAAGATGTGTCTTTTAAAGACAGTGACATACATTTCTGGCATTTGAAACTGAGCAGTAGAGGTTGCAGTGGTGATAAGAAGCTTGTAGCCACTTGCTGATAAGAGGGCTGCGTGGAATGGGGTTTTTTTAAACACTTACCAAGAGAGTTTAGCACTTGCTGTAGCTCAGCTTTTGGTTTAGTGGCTTTTGGGAAGAAAGAAGTTGATCAGAACAATCAACTCCCAGAATTCCGAAGCACGAGATGAATGCTCTCTCTCCAGCATACTTGTAAAGCTGACCAAAAGTCACCCAGTTGTGGGGAAAAAAAATGTATGGCCCATGTCCACAGCAAGCAGAACAGCAAAGCTTTGGTTGTCTTGCCCTACAGGGCACATTTCTAGAGAAGGAGCCTTCTTAGAAAAGAAGATGCAGGGTGGAAATCTAGTGACAGGCAGTAGAAATGTGGGAGTGAACACTCACTTGGTGCTGAAGGGCTTGGCAGTGTTGGCAGTGGCTGCCAGGAAGCCCTGGGTGCAGTCCCAGTACCCTGGGCTGGATGAATGCTGTGCCACTGACTCTCACTGCCAAAGCAAGTGTCATCTGAGGGAGGGGGACAAATCAGCCCTTATCCCAGCTGTAGTTCCGTGAGGAGTGGGATGTTGCAACCTCAGAATATCCCACAAACAAAAATAAATGCAAATCTGAGACAGCCTTTGCCATTCATGTGGCTGACTGGGTTCTATCGATGACAGTGAAAAGACAGTGTGATATATGCTGTTTGTTAAAGCTGTCCGTGATCTAAGGGTAGGTTTTAGTTGTCAACCATTTTTATTCTAACACACTTGAAGTCTGGCTTGTATCATGCTTGCAGTGCTGATGCTACGCCAGCTGAGTCAGTCTGTCTACTTACAGGCAGATTTAGGATGCTTTAGGATGTCTGGATGCAAGCAGGCTGTGATCTGGGAAGCACGGGGAGATGCTCTCAGGAGGGGTTAGGTACTCCTTCAGCTGCACCACTGTGCCAGAGGAGCAAGGCTTACAGATACAGCTGGCAGCTTTGTGCTGACCTGCCAGCCTGAGAGCTGGAGTTCGTGTGCGCTGAGCTAACCTGGAGCATGGGCAGAGCAGCACAGACCTGATGGGGTTGCTGTAGGATCCCTGAAATAAGTTTGCAATGCAAATCAGTTTGCAGGATGGAATGACATGGAAGGGGAATGGAATTCCCAGTTGTTGCTGAGAAGGCATGGGTTTGCCATGTACAAGTAAGCATCACGTTCCTTGTTTGCCAGAAAAGATCTCGGGGGGATAAAATAGGTATGATCGTTAGGCACATAAAATGTATTTTTGTGAATGGTTACAGTGTCTCCGTCAGAACTTTTCAGATCAAGAATCTTCATCACTTTCTGCATGTCTTTCTAAAGACAGTACTTAAGCACTAGATTTGACAGGTTTAAGTCACTTTCCTTGCAGTCCTTCTTGATTTTTGTCTTTTGGTACAGCAGGAGAGTGATTAAAGCCCTTGCTTTTGTGGTTTGTAACACACCAAACATTTATTCACAGCAGGATTTTGAACAGTGTTAAACAAAATGTTACGATTCTCCTAACTGTCCTTCTAACCCAAGGTGGGTAACATTCCACAGGCAGAGGTAGTTGAGGTTTTTTTGGAACTAGGTAGCCCAGCATTTCAATGACCCTTTTGAAATCTTTCTTTTGGCCGTTGCTGTTTTGAGTTAATGTTCTGAGAGGGATGGGTCGTTGCTGTTTCTTCGCCCTGTTTTTGGATGATGCTGTAGCTGTCTGCCAGGGTGTGCACTCACTGCAAGCTGTTCCTCTTCCGAAAGGCTGTGTGCTACTGTGAGGGCTGCCTCTGTATCTTCCTGGCAGAATAAGGGGTTTGTTTCATACCAGCGTGGATACGAGTTAAAGTCTCATTGTTTGGCTAGAAAAATGGCAGAGTAATTAAAGGGGTGAGCTCCTGCTCTTAAAAATCATTTTTGATACTACACTGTGAGCTCTAGCTCTTTGTTCTGCTGCTTTGCTGGTTCTGAACAGATGGGACACTCCACGGACTGAACAAACACTTGCCGGGGAGGAATGTTTAATCACTCTTTGTACCTTGAAGCACCGGGTAATTAAAAAGTACTTTAGCTCTAACAGAGCTGAGAGCTAATTACATTTGAACGGCATCCTCCGAGAGAGCGAGGACACAGTTTATGACTGATAATGTTCTACCAACATGCATATTGACTGTGCAGTGATTGCCAGTGGTGACTGCTGTTCCTACAAGGCATGCTGTGCAGCATCGGGACCGGGCTCTGTCGCAAGCCCGCCTTGCTGCATCTACTCAGGCTGGGTTGAAGGAGGGGAAGAGTTGTTTTGCTTTCCTGCTCCCAGATTCCTGCTGAGTTCCCAGACTCTTGCCCCAGAAATAAAACAAATTTAAGGGACATCTGCTCTCAAAAAAATGAAGTATCTGAAGCTGAGTCAGTAGGAAACAGTGTAATCAAACCTGTTCTGCAGCATGACTGTTCTGTTACATGTGTTCCCCGATAGTGCTGGCGACAGACTGTGACTCTGGCTCCAACTCTGAGATCACTTACTTCATCCAGAGCACTGATTTTTCCATCACGCGCCACGGGGTCATCAATTCTAACCAGAGGCTGAACTTTGAGCGAGCAAACCATATGTACGAGTTCGTGGTGATAGCCGTCGATAAAGGACACCCCCCTCGGACAGGGACGGCGTCCGTGCGCATCCGAATGGCCAACGTGAATGACGAGGCTCCTGTCTTCTCCCAGGCCATGTAAGCCAGCTTTAGTTTCACAGATGCTGCTCACACCTGAAATAAAAGCAACACTGGGCTCAACAGCCTCTTGTTGTTTTGGGCACCTGTAAGTACCAGTGAAATCGAGGGGTAATTGGTGCAAGGAGAGGCTTTAGAAGTTGGCCCTTCATTTCTAGAGAGTATCCAAAAAAATACCCCAGTATGTTGGCTTTACAGGGAGAAAACAAAAGACCTAACTCTATGGGGAGTGATTTTCCCTGTGTCGACTTGTAGCTCTCAAAGGGATTTGTATAAATACACGACAGATAAAGGCAGTAGGCAGCAGACACTGAAAGGCAATTTTATCAGCAGCAGACTGTATTATAAGCAAACTCCACGAGGCCCTGTTTGTTTAAAATGCATTCTTTCATTTCCTCAACAAATACAATTCCTGTTTATTTATTTTCACATGAGTTTAAAGTTTGGATATGTTTTAAATACAAAGCAGAAATACATTAATTTAACAGATTATATTCACATTTACCTCATCTCTGTAATATCTGATGCTTGCCATTAGTAGATGAGACATTGGAAACACTGCATGACAGTTTTTAGTCCTGTTTCTTACCTGCAGGAGATAAGTGAAGCTGGTTTGCACTGTAGGATGTAGTGCATACTGACTCTGTAGTATGGTGCATATTGAAATCTTCCAAAAGATCTTTGGAAATCAGGTATACCAAAAAATACTAAAGTCTGAACACTGTGCCAAGCGAAGGTACTCAAAGGCTTATCTTAAACCAGGTAAAGGTTGCACGATTGCTTGCCCAAAGCTTAAACGAATTTCATTTGTAGTGAATTTATAATCCTTGGCTGACAGCTGATGGTTATTCTGCTACTGAATGTGCTGCTGCTGCTCCCTTACATCCATCAGGTACAGAACCTTCCTTTCGGAGGATGCTGGTCCCAGCACCCTGGTGGCTACTGTCCGGGCAAAGGACCCTGATGGAGATGGGCTGTTCTATCTGATCACGGGAGGCAATGAGGAGGGCAACTTTGAACTGGATAGTCAGAAAGGTAAGAAGGGTTTCTAGAACACCTGTTCTTTACTGTCTGATCTGCATAACTCGGCTTCACCCGCCTGTTAAAAATCATAAGAAAGCACCATTTTTATATATTTTGCAAATGGGGATGCTTTGTGTCAGTGAGAATTTGCTCTTTGATGTGATGCTTGTTCTCCAAATATCAACATAAATTTGAGGTGCTGGTCCAAGCGCTGTGCATGTGATGTCTGAATCCTATGCTCTGCAACCAAAATAAAAGCTGAACCAAAACTATTGCAGCAGAGAAATGTGATGCTCACTTGAGTTTGTTTGTTTGCGTGCACGGTAAAATCAAATGACACTATATGCTTCCAACTTTAGGTATCATTAAACTCCGCAGAAACCCACCACCCAGCCTGAAGAGGCCACAATACACCCTGAACATCACTGCAATAGATGACAACGCCTCGGGGGGACCCACGCCTCTCAGCAGCTTTGCTGAGGTCATTGTAGGAGTCCATGACGTCAATAACAACAAGCCTGTTTTTAGAGAGGTAAGCTCGTTTGCACAGATGTTCCCTTCCCATCCGGAACTCACATTATAGACTCTCCTTGTCTGCTGGTGATTGCTGTGTGGGCAGAGCAGACTGAATGTGTGAGTGAACATGCAGTCAGCTTTCTTCATACTTAAATTGTAAAGTCTCCTTCTTCCCCTCCTCTCCCATAGAGCTTGATTTCTTTGTGAGGATAAGTAATAGAAGTGATTTGCTTTTGCACTCTTCTCAGACATGCTGGAAAATGTATTGACACTGCGCAGCAGCTTCATGTGGCTCTGTGTAATACATGGCCTGGGGTGTTTGGGTGTATTTTTAGTGTGCTTACTACAGTGACAGCACCTGGGTTCTGGAGAATGAGCCTCCAGGCAAGTATGTGCTACAGGTAGAAGCCTACGATGCAGACCTCGGCATTAACGGCGAGGTGAAGTATGGGCTCATGCAGAGAGACGGAGCTTCCCTAGGCTTCAGCATCGACCCAGACACAGGTCAGTGGCTTCCAGGTTACAGAGATATTACAGTGTTGAGAATGCCACGGTGTGAGTGTGTCCACCTGGGCTCATGCCTCAACAGTTAGCTGTAACAGCTTGTGGAATAAACACCAGAACGAGTGCAGACTGTATGGATAGCCGTGCACGTTAAGGTTAAAATAATAGTGACTTAGATGACAAATAAGTAGGGAAACAAACTCCAGTTAAATAGGACAATAAAAAGCTATTCCATACCAGTTATCTTCTTATTGGATCAAATGTAGCCTTAAACATGCAGAGCAGAAAGTGTGACTCTAAATAACTTGAGTTTGTCCTTCCCTTCAGTGTGGCTCTGGTTTATTCCTCATCTCATGCACAGATAGGAGGTCCAGTGTGGTGTGTACAGAGTCAAAAGCCTCTGGCAGAACAGGGCAGAGACAGACAGTGTTGAGACATTTCAGCTGCAGGTGTTACAAAAGTTGTTCATGTTTCTACAGTCAGAACAGTAAGATGTGCTATTTGTGTGTCCAGGGCTGTGCAGGAGTCTGGAAGGACCGACAGCAGAGCAGCAGAATCCTGGTCCCTAGCATACTGGAGACATAGGTCTGGAAGTGGCCTCCAGAAAGCCAGTTTAAAGCCTCCCAAGCAGAAGAAAAGATCTGAGGCAGGGAGACACCTGGTCAGTGGAAGGGAAAAGCAGTGTAGTGGGAGAAAATTGTCCTGTGAGCTCATGTGATTCTACCCTGCTTTAACCTGTTCAACGAAGCAGCCTCCAGCTCCTGTAGCAGGGATAACTTTGGTCACATCACTTGTGCCTTCTGTGACGTGACTTCTTTTCCCCCAAGTACTAACGAGCTGTCTTTGAAACATTCAGTTGCTTGGACTATCACAGGAGTAGATTTAAGAGACACCTCTTGATGAGGAGACAAAAGTCCTTCTGTGCTCCATGAGGAGGGGATAATGAGGTACACAGACTGATGCTCCTTACCAAGGCAGCAGCAGAGAAAGCTGTTGATCCCTGGCAGTACGTGGCATGTGAGGAGAGGAGGAGAGGGGGGAATTGGTGTTGGTCTCATCCCAGACGTGTGTTGCAGGGTCGGTCTGAATTAAGCTTTATGGTTGTGCTGCATGCGGTCAGAGCTCCCACCTGGGTGGGAGATGTGCCAGTCCCTTGCTGCAAATCAGTCCCGAGGCTGAGACACACGGAGAACAGGAGAGGTCTGTGTTCCCAGGAGTCATCACAACCACGCAGAGCTTCGACCGGGAGAAGCAGAGGGAGTACACGCTGGCTGTCACTGCCACCGACCAGGCAGAGGAGCCGCTGATCGGCGTCTGTCAGATCACCGTCCTCATTGCTGACGTCAATGACAACGACCCCAAGTTCGAGAACAGTCGCTATCAGTGTGAGTGTTGCTTAACTCCCTGCCCTAGGACCGCAGCACGAACCTGGTTAGGAGTTCCTTATTACAGTGGCCAGGTTTTTAGGTAATCAGTCTTTCCTTGCTGCCAACTAAACCATTTTCCTCTTAATTAGTCATTAATGTCCATTGTCAGTGGAAATAGGCAGAACTGATCACCATCCTCTTTATTCATTGTGATACTCCTAAAAACATCGACAGCCGTCCCCGCTGCAGTTGAGGCAGATCTGATCCCTTCCCCTCGTGGCTTTTCCCTGCCTGGTTTTTGTGCACATTGAATTTTTCTTCGATGTCCCAAAACAAAACATGGCATCCTAGCTGAGAGTCCATCAACCCTGACTAGAGCAGCAGTTGTCATCCGTGTCCCTGACACAGCACGGCTGTTTGAATAGGCTGGAGTGGTATTTATTTCTTGTCAAACAGCCCCAAATCCTTGGCTTCTAACACCTTCAAACACGTCTGTTAGGTTAAACCGCCCAGGATAACTTTTTCCAAAAGTAGTGGAGCTAGGAGGTTGCATTTGGTAATTATGGTGACGTCAGCAGCGCTGAGGAATGGGCAGATTTTCTTCTTTTTACATGAACGCACAGAACCAGCAAAGGTCCCGAAGCAAAATCAGTTCTTTGGGATGGAGAAACAGCAGATAACGAGGTCACTTTATGCATAGCACTTCTCCAGCATCTATACAGAAGTAATCAATGTTTGCACGTCACAGAATTAAAAATAGCTGCTTCTCCAACAAGATCAAATGCTATTAGTCATAGGATTCTATTCTTCCTGGAAACTGCTGGTTCTTTATTCCTCTGCACTAGGATGTTGGGCAAATCCCTGATTTAAGCCATGCATCTTATCATCTGCCTGTAAAACAGTCCTTAAAGCAGTGTTCAGCTCTGTGCAGCAGGGATGCTATAGGAAGTGTTAGAGTTGTGCCAGCAGCAAGCAGATGTACATGAAATGAGGGAGTATGGCCCTTCCAGGTAATTCTGCATTTTCTCCTTACAATGGGATTTAATGGGATTTAACTATAAAGGCAGCATAAATTTAACCCCCCAGAAGGATATTTTATGGGGTTCCTTAGCAGTAACTTTCATTTTCATTACTCTATTTTAGTGCCAGTAAATTTCTGAGAGCAGCTTTGGCTGTTACTGACATACCAGGGACACAAATCCTAGGCCAACTAAATGTCCCGGAGGACAGGGGAATCTAATTAAAGCTCAAATTTGTGTTCATGGAGCAAGCTGTGGTGATGGTTTAAGGTGTTATTGCCCCACTGCTACAGAAGGTACATATTAGGGGAGAAAACCAAAGCATGGCCACTCCACTTTATAAGTACTGTACAACTCTGATTGTCCCACCTCAAAAAATGCTAAAGGAGACACATACAAGGGAGATCAAAGATATGAAACAGTCAAAGGAGATCAAAGATATGAAACAGTTTCGGAAGAAGAAGCGATTAAACAGAATGACAGAGTTGACTGAACTGTGACAGCCTTCCCACTGCCAAGGCCAGTTCAGTTCACAGAGCTGATGGAGCCTTAGTGCATGGAAATGGCTCAAAACCCCATCAGGCTTGGAGGAGGAATTGGGACTAGGTGGAGAGAAGAGCAGGACCCAAGTCAGATCAGAGCAATCTAAGGACTGAAGTGTGGTACTTTTCAATGGTGTGACTGCCACCAGATTTGTAGATGATGATGGTAAAAGAGGGTTCAAAGCAGGACCAGTGTGTCTAGGACTGACAAACTGACAAACTCTGTCTCAGGTGGATTGCTGGGAACAGGGCGTGAGACCTTAGGAAAGGGGCACCAATGAAATGCTCCTTGCAGCCTTGCCCTGGGCAGCTCCTCCAAAACACTGGGGTATTGAGGGGATCTTCACTGTGACTGACTCTTCATCCCGTGGGGGTTCCTACTGCCTCCCGCTGGCAATGCTGCTGCCTCCACTCTCACTCGGGTTAACTCCACTGGCACCGAGCTCCTTTGGATGCCAACCTGCTTCTATCAGCAGCTGAGCCCAGCAGCCTGGGCTGTGATGTGAAGCAGGGGAGGGTGGCTGTGGGGTTTGCCAGGGCTGCTGTGGAGGGGTCCGAGTGCTGGCAGGGGCAGTCAGTAAACTTACTGCACCAGCAGCTCCTTAACACACCAGCGTGTCAGGGGAAGGGGAGCTGAAAGAGCACCACAGACACTCTGATGTGTTATAACCTGCCCATGGGAAGAGGTTGATGGTTTGGTTTTGTTACAGGGGTATTTCTGTTACACACAGCTTGGTGAAAACCTACTAACAATCCCTCTGTCTCTTCAAAGACTTCCTCAGCGAGGATACTCCAGTGGGGACAAGTTTCCTCCGTGTTACAGCTCATGACAGTGACCAGGGTGTGAATGCTGCAGTCACATACTCAATGTTAGAGCACCAGCTGGAATACTTCCAGATCAACCCCAGCACAGGCTGGGTATACGTGAACCGCCAGCTCTCCCAGGTAATGAGGCTCTCTCTTGGAACAGAGCAACCTCCAGCCCCTCCGATTCATTGCAGAGGATTAATTGCAGTCTCTTGCTTTGTGCAGAATAGTTTGTAAGTGTCCCTGATGTCTTCGTTAGCAGACAGCAGGCGTTAGTCGCTGTATTGTAGCGACAGACGGCGGGAACAGGAGCAGCACCGTGGAGCTGACAGTGACGGTCACCAACGCACTCAGCCGGCCGCCCCGGTGGGAGCAGAGCAGATACTGGGTAACCATCCCCGAAAGCACCATTCCTGACACCAAGATAGTGGTATGTGGAATGTGCAATCACTTCTCCTCCTCTTCTAGCCTAAACCAATTCCTTTTTAACCTGTACAGGCTTATCCTTTAAGGGCAGGCTTGTAAAGTGCCAGGTAATTCCTGCCTTCTCCCTCCTGCATGTGATATCCAAGCACTTGCAAATGAATTAAGGTTTGTCTGTATCTTGCCTGGTAAAATGTACACCTCAGTGGAGAAACAATCTCATTTTGGATTGCTTTTGTCTTGGAAGGAGGAGAGAGGGGGAATTTCTTCTAGCTAGTGATGCAGTTCTTGCTGGGCACGCGTACGGGCAGGTAAACTTACTGTTGATCAAAGACCTGCATCAAACCTAAGCGTTGTAGAATGAAACCCTGGAAACTGCTTCTCTTTGTCCATTACCTGTATGTTCTTGCCATCAAACTGAACGTTTAACACTGGCAACACTGTGCTTCATGAGCATACGTGTGGCTCTTCTTCTTCAGACCATCAAAGCCACATCCCCTCTTGGTGATCCCAGGGTTACATACAATCTGGAAGAGGGTCAGGTTCCAGAGACTAACATGCCAGTTCGTTTCTACCTGAAGCCAAACAGAGCTGATGGATCTGCTTCTCTTCTCGTTGCTGAGCCACTTGATTTTGAGACAACCAGATTTTTCACCCTGACGATCCGGGCACAAAATGTGGCAATGACCACGTTAGCTTCCTTTGCCACCATCAGTGTGAACATAACAGGTAAGCTCTGCTGCTGTCACAACAGCTCGTTCAGATCAACACCCTTGTTACCTTTAGTATACCACCGTGAATTAAGGTACTGACCATGGGATGCCAAGCCACCTAAGAAGGCTTTGTATGATTCTATACTGTAAAAGGAAGTTGTGCAGCCATTAAAAAGGTCTATTTGAGACAATTTCTAAGTGCTACTTGAAGATGGAAATCTATTAACGCAAAAACAGGCTGAATGTTTACACAAGACTAGTGCCTGCTTTTATAAAGGTAATAGGAAAGATTTTATTTTGATAGGAGGAGAAATCTGGTAAATGTCCCCAGGCTGCTGAAAGGAGATGAGTATCACTGGATATATTCTGTGCTACAGGAACAGCCCAAGTGGGTAGGGTTTGTGTGTTATATCTGTTTAGAGGTTTTTGTTATGTTCAGAATTTTCTATAAACACTAGAAATCAAAATGCAAATTTTCTGACAATAGCTGCAATTTAAAAAAATTGGACCCAGCTTTCCTTATAGCAGGAGCTTTTGTAAGGCTCTGCTCCTACTGATCCACGTAAAGCTATAAATCTGATTTTAATCCCCGCTTTTCAAAGCATTAGTAGAGTTACTTTGGATATGTAGACATTTAGATGAAAATACAAACAAGTGAAGTCTCCAGGAAAAATGTTTCTCTCGCTCCCCACCATGGAAATTAGAGACTTAGGTGGTAATCTGAATGGGAATCCAGCTTCCCTGCTTCACTTTATCACAGCATTGCCCTGTCTTCCACAGCTAACCAACACAAAAAGTCTTCATGTTTGTAGAGCAAGAGTTCTCCCAGTCGTGGCCTGAGCCATGGAGATGATAGACCCTGCCCCAGAATATTTTTCCTATAGCTCAGTTACTGGTGTCAGAATTTGGCAGAAACTTCACCGTGCCCACAAGTAAAAGTGCTTTTCAATGACTTAGCATTTCCTACGAGCAAAGGTTTACACACACCTCTGTGCCTTAGTGGGAGAAAAAAACAAGTTAAAGACTTTTAAGAGAGAAGTAACCACCAGAATGTTTCATACACGGAATTCTCCTTTCTTTATGCACAAGCACACAAAAAAAGGAGGTCTTTTATAGCTTCTTATTTTCCTTTCCTTGGTCAGTGAGTTTGCTGAAACTTACCTCTCACAGGACATTATCCTCTCTAAAACAGAAAAGAAAAAAGCACCTGTTAGAAACGTTCAGAAGATTATGCATAGGAGAGAGAAAGACAAAACCAGCTGGATCCAAGGAAGTGTGATTACAGCTCCCCTTCTGTCACTGTGCCGTGACACAGGAACATTACTTTCTTACAATGTGGTTGTTACACTCTGAAAAGTGAAAAAAAAAAAAAAGAAAAAGTAGGGGAATTGGCATCACTTTGGAGTTTACTCCTCTTCCAGGGGAAGGAGGAACTCGGACTGTTCATCATGGCAGTTGTCATGCAGGAGGGCGTGAGTCCAGCTCGTGGGAAGGGAGATGCCATGGCACAGAGGAGGAAGATCAGTGTGATTTCTGTGGACACTGGCTGTTAGCTGAAGGGAGGCTGATGTGCAGCTGCATCCTAAAAACCCTTAGGCCCTACATCCTAACGTAACCTGGGCTGTACTACCCTGTGGAGGCTGGGAAAGACTGTTCCACACACGTTCTTTGCCAGCTCTAGAGACTCTGCAGTTTTGATTTCCACTGTATGTAAATCAGCCCTTAATAAAATGCTGAAATTAGCTCCTGCTGTAGATAACTAGCTCTTTACGGGCAGTAGATGAAAGACCTCTTGGTCCTGGTGTTCATGGACTTATCAGATGACTGGCCAGATCATTAGCTGGTGTTTTAGCTGAGATTGGGCCACCGTCTCCCCGTCTGCTGCTCCATGTCTATAAAATGCCTCCTGACAGCTGCCCTGAAAATGGGAAGACCCAAAGCAGGATTGCTTCTTACTGTGAACAATGTGAATTCTTTCTCCAAGCAAAATTACGACTGTGGGAAAAAAATCAGTAAAAAAATGCACAACAGTCTTCAAACATCTTCTTACTGTGATCCCCATCACCTCCTTTTGCAGACGTCAATGATAACGTGCCGTTCTTCATGTCTTCAAACTACGAGGTGTCTGTGCCAGAAGGAGCTGATGCTGGCACGTCTGTGGTTCAGGTGTTAGCTACGGACTTGGATTCTGGCCTACATGGAGAGGTTTGACCTTACATGCAATTCTTTTCCTCCAGTAGACAAGTTTTAGTGCTGTAATTAGGGAGAGCACGCAGACAGCAGATGACGGGGTAATGAGCTGCCAACACTTGTTACAGCACTTGTCAAGCTTTTGTCTAGCATAGGCCTGATGTGCATAACTTGGGATGCAGGCAGAGAAGATGCTGTTCACGGTCTTGGGATCCTGCATCAAAGCAGCTCATCCTGATCCAGCAGCCGTGACAAAGCCCTGGGGGGTGATTCTGCTCCCTTGACAAGTGGAGATGGCTGCAGAACATGTTTCCAAACTCTTGCCTCTTCAGCTCGTTATTTAATTGACCAGTGCTTCTCCTCAGTTAAACATCACCATTTTAACCTGGGCAGTTAAAGAACACTTCATTTCACTGTCATTGGTCAAATGCTTGCTCAAACCAACATCATCATAATGACCACCCCTAGGAAAAAGCAGCGTCAGGAAGGAACCTGCTCATTTTCTGTGCATTTTCCTGAGCCTTTTGCAGAAACCCTGCTAGCAGAGCTCTGCTGTTCTGTAGCTGTCATCTTGCAACTTCTGAAGAGCAAGCTGTGCAGCAGAACTGCCTGATGATGCTCTAGGCATGACTTGGGGTGGAGATGCAAATGGTTCTTTTTCAGAGGAGGAAGCCAAACCTTTGTTAAAGGGATAAATGTGGATAGCTTTCGTCAGTGGATGTTTTAATTTGTTCAGTCCTGTTAATGGGACCCAAACTCTCAGTGTCCTTTATTTTGGGGGGATCAGAAGCACAGCTGGGGAGACAGCAGGGAAGATGTCATTCCATACATTCTCTGTCCTTCTGTTAGTCATGGTCTGTCTTATCCACTCCTACTGACAACTGCTGGAGATTAGATATCGGGCTTAATGGGCCTTGATAGCACTGGTGCAGATGTTCTTCTGTTTAAGAATTCTCTTTTTTTTCCCTTTTTTTTTGTTTTTAATATATAAACGGGCAAAAGACTTAGAAAAATTAAGTTCAGATGAACTTTCTTTCCTCAAGTGTTGCTGCTCTGCAGACAGACCCAGGAGTCTACTGGGGAAGAGGGAGGTCACAGCACTTTGGCATACAAATGAAAGTGGAAAATGCAAATGAAAGTAGAAAATGCAACCCCTCTTGACTATTTCCTCTTCAGATTCACTACTTAATATTGAAAGACGCCAGTGAGGATTACAAGTTCTTCACCATTGAGCCTGAGACAGGAATTATTTCCACCCGTGTGTCTTTTGATAGAGAGAAAAGAGCCTCCTATTTGATTGAAGTTCAGTCTCGGGACTCTTCAGAATCTGCTAGACCTGGTGTTCGTGGGCAGCCAAACACAGGTAAAACTAGCAAGGGATTATCTGTTGGGTAAAAGAAACAGGAGATGGGGTTCCTTAACTCTTCTAGACTTGGGGGGTATGTGCTCTGTCTGGAATACCAGAAGGTATTCCACCTCTGCCATTTCTGGTCTGCATGTTCCTCTTCAATCTCCTTAGACACAGCCTACGTGAGGATTTTTGTCAGCGATGTGAACGACAACGCTCCGGCATTTCCTCGGTCAGTGTATGAGGTCAGCATAGATGAGGACAGGGATGTTGGAAGTCCTGTTGTGACAGCAACAGCTGATGACAAAGATGAGGGTGAGTGGACCCTGAATATCTTTACGAGTCCTCTTAATATTACTGTGTGTTCTGTTGAAGGTCTGCTCCCTTCATGGGCGAACAAATCTCTACACTGGGGATATGTTTAAGCATTTCAAGCATTTGTAAAAGTGAAGAGAGACATTATGGGTGTGCAGGAGCATTCTCTTCTGTGAGGTGCTCAGGTCTGCAGTGAGAAGGTTAAGCTGCTGTAACTTCACAAGGGGTGACATAAAAATCCCCTCACCCCTGAGCATGTGCTTGCTTTCTGCTGACTCCTTGGCTTTCCAGATCTCCCTGGGAGTCAGTTTTCTTTTACAGCAAGAGAAACAAACCTGTGTGCTTTTTGCGTGTGTTAGTGAGTTGAATATGCTTGTGGAAGAATGTGACAAACAGGGGAAAACGTGGGATGACGTGGCCAGAAATGAAGGCAGAGAGAAGGCATCAAGAGGACAGGAAAAACAGGAAAGCCAGACCTTTGGGGGCTCACACATCAGCTCTCACATTGTGAAAAACTGCTCCTAGAGTGGTGGTAAAACCAAATGGGTTGAGCCAGTCCAACAGCATGGGCCACCAGTCAGCTTCTGTCTTTGCTTCTGCTGTGGTTTTTCACCTCTTCCATGGGTTGGTCCAGCTCAGCTTGCTGGAGAAAACAAACCCACTGAGAAACAGAAGACAAGCTGGTGCCTTGGTGACAGGGCTCAAATGAGCACCAGAGGAACGTGTTGCTGGGAGTAGGTGGGAGTTGACCACTGCTTTTGGTGGCAGTGCTGTCGATGCCTGTGCCTCTTAGTGCCCAGGATGGAGAAGTAAAGAGGTTATTTAAAATGAGCTGCTGCACTTGAGAACTGGCAAAAGGGACTAGTAAGGGATGCTCAAACTCGTGCTGAGAAGGCAGCCAAGCTCTTCCAAGCTCTAATAATGCTGAGCACAGCCTTTTCATTTCTTGCCAGCCATGGTGCTCTACTCTTCTCAACCGCAGCTGACTCACAACCCAAAAGGCTGAGTGTTCTTTCTGCTAGCAGTTCACCTATTTTGTTTGGGAAATGACATTCCATCCTAGAATGCAATATCACCTTTGTTTGGGGTTTTTTCCTTTTCAGATAAGTAAATGTGAGATGCCAAAACATTTTTTTTTCTTCCTACATGTTTTGCAACAACCAAACAACTGCTGTTGTACAGGTGGAATGTTCTGAGATGAATTCTTGCTCAAAATAGAGGATTTGTGTTATATTTTAGCACCATCCAGTGGTTAAAAAAAAAAGTTAAGGAATATTGGTATTTGAAATGGGAGGGTAAGGGAACACTGAGCAAAAATAGCTTCTGATATTTTAATGGCTTATTACTTTTTATTATTGGCAAATAGTTGCCATGTGACAGTAAACTAGAGACACACAATTCCTTCATTATCCATAAACGGGTGCTTGTCTATGACTGCAAAATATATGTTTAGATACAAATGCAGCCCCTACCCCCAATCTCCCACACACAAACCCTTCAGTTTACATGCACGGATCATTCTGCTGTGGCTGTGGCTGTGGTTTACCTCTCCCACACACTGTGACAGTCTGGGCTAATAAGGTTGCTCTTGGATACATGTCCACTGAACATTCAGAGTGTGGACAGGCAGTGGTCATTTGCTTTCTCTTTCAGGTGCAAATGCCAAACTAAGGTATCAGATCACATCAGGAAATGTGAACGGAGTTTTTGATGTGGAACATGAATTTGGAACTGTCTTCGTTGCTCAGCCTCTGGATTATGAACAAGAGCAACATTATGAGCTCCGTCTTGTAGCTTCTGATGGAAAATGGGAAAACCACACTCTTATCATCATCAGTGTTGTCAATAAGAATGATGAAGCACCAGTCTTCACTCAGAACGAATACCAGGGCAGTGTCTTGGAGGAGCTCACAGATCTGCCTGTACTTGTCCTAAAGGTAAAGCAGTTTGCACAGAGCAGGGCAAACCCTGACTTTCTGTTCACACAAATCCAGAAAGACAGTTTCTTTAGGGTGGGTGAGCCCTGGGATTAGGATTTAGCTAGCAACTTTCCGTAAAGAAGAGAAGAAAGCCTGGTTGAATTTGTGCTCAAGAGCTACACTCTTGAGCAGTGCAGCTGATGGTCAGACTCGATGATCTTAAGGGTCCTTTCCAATCTAAATGAGTCTATGATTATAAATGTTGAAACATTTCCTTTACAAATCAGAGTTAGTATATGTTGAGTAATGTTTAAGCATGTCATGTCTGGCATGTGTACCTCACGCATTTAAGTCACAGACTCTGGCTGCATTTATACTGCCAACTAAACGCGAGCAGAGATTGCTCTTTGACTCTGAAACTCGATCATCTTCATTGTTTTGTTGTCAGAGGAGTCCTGGGCATGAGGGCTGCTTCGTGGCCCAGCTCGCAGTCTCCCAGACAATCCCTGGATGCAGATCAGGAGCTGGCTGTTCTCTCTGGCCTGTGCTGGTGATCAGCAGGGATGTGTGGCCACCCTGTTTTCACAGCCTTCTGTTCACTCGGAGAGAAACAGTTCCTTTTGCCTTTGTAGTTCAGCTCCAAAATGTTTCACAAACATTTGCTCAGCATATCTGTTATTACTTCCACTTCACTCTTCCTGCAGTTATTTTCTCTTTCCAAAATGTACCGGTTGGTAGAACATATTAGTCTGTCTAAACGTGGTCTTTTTGTTTCTCTAGCTTGTGTGTGATGTTTATTGAAAGCGTAGTTGACCTGAGTGACTCAAACCAGTAGATGTTTGCTGATAAAATGCATGCTGTTTATTTAGCCTGCACAATATCAACCGCCATCCGTAAAGGAACAGTGATTTCCCCTTTTCTTTTACATAAACACCTGCCGTGGCTCATTCCAGGTTTCTGCAGCAGACCCCGACCAAGCAGCTGATCAGAATGCCATTAACTATTCCCTGCACGGCCAGGGGGCCGGTAGCGAGTTCAGCATCAATGAGAACACGGGCGAGATCAGTGCAAATAAACGGTTAGACCGTGAGAAGCGATCGTCGTGGCGCTTTCTTGTTCTTGCAACAGATGAGAGCGGAGAGGGACTGACTGGCTTTGCAGATGTGGTCATAGAAGTGAGGGACGTGAATGACAATGCGCCCCTTTTCCTCTGTGTGTTGGATGGCTGTTTCATGGGCCATGTGCCTGAGGATTCTCCAGCAGACACCCCTGTCATGGACATGACAGCAGTGGACCTCGACGACCCGAAGGCTGATCTGAATGCTGTGCTAACATACAGCATCATTCAGAACGTCCAGAACGAAATTAACCTCAACTTGTTCTCCATTGACTCAGTCAGTGGCACCATCTCTACGGTGCTTGGGTCCCTGGATCGGGAGAAGGAAGACAAGTACCTACTGGTGGTTGAGGCCAGAGATGGAGGAGGGCTCAGCGGGACGGGCACCGCCACGATTTTGGTGACTGATGTAAACGATCACGCTCCAGTCTTCCTGCAAAGAATCTACACTGCATTTGTCTCTGAGAATGCGAGCATTAACAGTGAGGTGGCAGTGGTGTCTGCTGTGGACAGAGATGAGGGAGAAAATGCCATGGTGACATTCAGCATCCTCGATGGGGACAGCGACCGCAAGTTCTCCATAGAGACAGATGAAGTCAATAACTGTGGGTTTATCCGGCTACGAAAGCAGATTGACTTTGAGAAGCCTCATGAGAGGGTGTTCAATTTGACTGTGAAAGCAGAGGACATGGATTTCTTCAGCATTGCTCACTGTGTGATCTACGTGGAGGATTCCAATGACCATGCTCCTGTCTTCTACCCCCAGTTCTATGAACTGCCTGCGCTGGGGGAAGATGTGCCCGTTGGCACCAAAGTTATCCAGGTTTCTGCTGTTGACTTGGATTCTGGGCTGAACGGAAGGTTTTCTTTCCACCTGCTGAACAAGTCTGACCCAGGTGGCCAGTTCTCTGTGGCTAGTGACGGGTGGGTGGTGGTTGCAGAACTGCTGGATTATGAGGCGGTCACACAGTACCAACTCATTGTCCTCGCCACTGACATGGGGCAGCCCCCTCTGACTGGCAGCGCCACTGTTTTAGTGACTCTGCAAGACGTAAATGACAACGGTCCAGAGTTTGAGGCTCATTATAACCCAGTGATCTGGGAAAACTCAGCTTCTCCACAGGTCGTCCAAATGAACGAGACCTCTACGCTGCTGTATGCTAAGGACCGGGACACTGCTGCTAATGGAGCTCCTTTCACGTTTCGCCTCCTCGGTGATTTCGATGCTCTGAGTAACTTCAACCTGCAGGACTTCCACAATGGAAGTGCCTTGCTCACCGCCCTGCAGACCTTTGACAGGGAAGTGCAGAAGGTGTTCTACCTGCCCATCCTGATCACGGACAGTGGGATCCCACCAATGAGCTCCACCAGCACGCTGACTGTGAATATTGGGGACCAGAACGACCACCCGCATTCCGCTGGCTACATGGAATGTCTCATCTACAGCTATGATGGTAAATCACTCCCTGGTGCTTGCTTCCAGTAAGGTCAAAGGAACACCTGTGAGGTTCACAGGAGGACTGTCCTGTTCCACATGAGCTAAGATCTTAGTAACCGAAGCTCGCTTAAGCCCCACCAGAGAGCAGTTGATGTGTTGGGCACAGGGCTCTGGGCCACTTGGTTTGTAGAAGGAACTGAGCCAGCCTTGAAGGAAAAGCACAGCTGGTTACTGTATTTTGACATCCTCTCTACCTTGCTCTAATTTCCTCCAAATTACTGTTGGGTTTTGCCCTTTATAATCCAGTCAGCATCTTGGGTGTTTATCCTGCCAAACCCCAATGCCTGTCTAAAAGAGTTGGTTGGATGCTGCAGCCAAAATATGGAAAATGAGTATTTCTGAGTATCTCTGACATCCTTCCTCAGAGGTGGCTTTTCTTTTTTCCTCCCTTTCTGTGTAGCCATATAGAAAACACCCGATAATCAGGACACCATGTGGTATTTGCAAACTGGGGCACATCTTCTCTTGGGAACTAACAGCTATTTTTATAGAGGTTTTAGACTTAAGACAAACCAGTAAAACTTCTGCAGCCAACCTGTTTCTGTACATGGGAAAGGTCCAACTGTGCCACTTACTTTCTGTGTTGTTTTAGGTATCCTCCCCACGACTGTGCTGGGCCAGGTCCATGCCCCTGATGATGATGACTGGGATCACAAAATCTACCAATTTGAAGGGAAAACATCAAGGTATTTGGAGAGAAAAATGGGAATTGGATGAAATTTATTAAAAATTTACCACACACATAAACGTAAAAAATATTTAACTGGCCTTTAAAAAAAAACCTGCAAACCCATTTTGTTGGTTCGACCTTTGTGTGTAGCTCTCCAAAAGCCCTTCTGGGAGTGATGCTGCAGCAAACAGCACTGCATGTCAAACCAGCCCGTTTCCCATTGCCCAGTGGGCTAGAGCACCATGCTGAATTCTGTGCACGGTCGCACCCATAGCCAGTATCAGCGAGCTGCTACAGAAAAAACACCCACCAACTGCCATCCCCCCCCGTCCAAGCCCATGGAAAGTTGGTCTTTCCATGTGACCATCGATTTTAAGACGTTATTTGTCCTGGATGTATTCACACCAAAGTGTCTGGTCTATGAGTGGGCTTGAGATGTTCTGGTGCCATTTGGAGGTTTTGCCAGAGGCGTTGCTCTCAGTGGCCATATATAAACTAGGAATCTGCCCTGATTCCAAAGCTGTGGACTAAGGCTAGAGTAGCCCGAGTCTTCCCACACAGTCAATACAGCACAGAAACAGGAAGAAACTTTCTTGATGTACTTACTTGTGAAGAGTCATTAGGAGGCAAGAGAAGGCAATGTAAAACAGTTCTGTTCTGCTCTGCTCTGCTCATTCATGAGGGAACACATCTACTCTGATAGCTTTCCCAAAATAAAGTGGATGAGAAAAATCATAGCTGATGATAATTCCTACTTAGCTTTTGAACTTCTCACAGCTTGTTCCTTGGCTTAACTCTTATTCCAGGTACTTTATCCTTAATGATAACTCAGGTGTGCTGACTATTAAGGAAGGAACCCCACCAGGAACATACAACATAAGAGTCAGAGTCATTGATGGCGTCTGGCCAGATGTTGTCTCAAATGTAAAGGTTACAGTGAAGGAAATCAAAGATGATGCCCTCCATAATGCTGGATCTATAAGAATAAAAGGTAAGCAATATCATGAAGTGCATTAAAATCATCCTGTTGAAATCTACCTCTTTAATGTTACTGCTGTGTTACACAGAATTCTATTGCTCTGAGACATGGGATGAGAGTTAATAGCTTTCTAGGTAAGGTTTTGAAAATGCATCTTTGTTTGCATGGTCCTCTGACACCATGTGTGAAAAGGAGCATCTGTGGAGAAAGAGGGACATCAAGACATGCTTGTCTGATGCAGCAGACTAAGATGAAAGATTTCTACACCAACATTTTAACAAAACAGCAATTTATACTTTTGGGAAAAAAAAACCTTTATCTGCCTGAAATTCACCAAATTGTTTCGGTCTTTGTTGAAAAGTAAAGTCATCTTAAATATGTTTCTGCTTTAAAAGAATAAAAAGGAGAAATTAATAAGAAACAAAACCCTGAGCAGAAGCCAGCATAGAAAAATTCAGAGCTGAAGAATGAAAATGCTCTGAACTTGCAGCTGAGTCCATTTTATGCAACCTTAATATTTTTTTCTGCGGCTCTTCTCTCTTTCATTGCTACAAGAATTGCAAGATATATGTCTGTCAGGCTTTTAACTTCTATTACAGATATCACTCCAGAGGAATTCATATCCCAGTCCCCTGAAAAACAGAGTAAATACTACCAGATGAAGAAGCTCCTCTCAGAAATTCTATCAGTCCAGCTGGAAAACGTTCACATTTTCAGTGTATTAAAGAGCCCGAGTCAAACCCGCGGGGTTGATGTTTGGTTTGCAGCTTATGGGCCACCTTATTATAAAGCAGAAAAACTTAATGGCAATGTAGCAGCCTCCAGAGCATGGGTAAGTATCCACACAACGTATGGAACCACAGCATCTTCTCACTGTGCCTGTGCCTGTGCAGGTAACATCCATTGCCTAGTGAGTGCACACCCCTCTGAAGGGCTGAGGAGGTGATGTGTGAGAAAAATGGATGGGTTTAATCACTAAAACCAAGCAGTCCTTTGGCACTGACATTAAAAGTTTAAAATGTGAATGTTTGAAAAGCTCAAACACAAAGAGCTTTTAGTAATGTGAACATAGTTTTCCTACTGGAAAGACTGTAGAACTCTGTATAAAGAACACATTTGGCTCTTGCCTTCCTACAGGTGTCTTAATGTTTCAGTTTTTAGTCCACTACACAGAAACGTTCTGTAGCTGAAACTCACAGACCAGTCAAGTGTTCAGCTTTGCAAGTTAAGAGGGCAAAGCAGTAAATTAACCACTCCACAGTGGAAAGCCAGGCTGGAAATGTTCATTGACAATTCAATAAAGTTCCTGCCCTTCTTGCAAAAAACCTGCCTGCAGGAGTTAAATGGCTTGCTCTGCTGTAAAGTGTCTGTTGGTGCACAGAGGCTGAGAGAAGAGCTGTGTTTAGGATCAGTGCTGCAGAACCAACCCCTTCTTGCCAGAAGAGGTATTTCTTCAGTGCCTAAAGCCCCTCTACCCTCCCCGGTGTTTTTAAGGCAGAAGTCCAAATTAAAAATGCAGCTCAGATGCCATGTAACTAATCCATCAGAACCATCGGGGTTAAAATTTATCCACTCAGCTTATGATGAATAAGGCCATATTTTTGTCTTCTAAGTGCTTACTCGTGCTGTAATTGACTTATTCCAAGGCTTTGGCCTTAACAGATGCCAGGCTGAACTGCCCTTGGCTGGATAGAGTGAGGTAGATGTTGGAAGAAAGTGGCACAGCAACCAGTTTTTGAAAAGAAATAAGACTTTTGTTGTCACTTGTGAGATTCCTTTCTGTGGAAAAGTCAGATGAACGCACCTAATTGTTCTCCACAGCTGGAAAACATCTTGGATATAAATATCACCCAGATTGGCATTGATGAATGCCTGACTGCAAACTGCACCCATAGCAGTGGATGCACCAGCAAGCACGAGCAGAGTCACGTGCCAACAATAACCACAGCTGGAAGCGTGTCACTGGTGTCTGTGACAGTCCTGAGTCGTGCCCTGTGCGGCTGTGCAGCTCGGGAGAGTCCTCATCTGCCCTGCTCCGCGTACCAGGCAAACCCTTGTCTCAACGGTGGCACGTGCATGGACACAGACTTGGGCTACAGGTTGGTAAAGCTTGTCTGGTGTTCAAACTAAATCCTTCTAGCTCAGTCTGCAAAGGAGCGTGGCTGGATGCTTGAGGAGGCATCACTGCGGGGCTTCTCTCTGGGGCAGATCTGATTTTTGTTATACTGCACGCAGAGGTCTTGCAGACAAACCCCTAACTTCAGGCAGGTCCTTAGGCTCATCAGAGTCTGCAGGAAAAACCTTGGGAGGTTTGCAGGCTGCACTGGTTCCATTAATGCCGTCCTGAAAATGAGAACCCTCGACAGGGGTGAGAGGTCTCAGTCTGAAGACCTGGTCATGGTAGCGATGTCATCGTGCTGTCATTACTGCTTTGTACAGAATCCCCCGAGTATTAGGGAAGGAATCCCAAGCATATGTTTTTGGTGCTGTAAAGGAAACAACCCAGCAAGTAGCTTGCCATAAGAGTGAAGATGTCAAGATTCATGACTGTCACACTTCTCACTTTTTCTGAGTGGTGCTACCTTCCCAAACCCTTCCTGAGGAGACTCCATTTGAGGAAAATTTGTCATGAGAGCAATCAGCCATTGGAATCATCTCCCCAGGGAAGTGGTGGATTCCCCAGCATTGGACACACAAGATTCAGCTGGACAGGAGCTGGACCGGATTGTCTAGACTGGGCTTTTGCCAAGAAGGGTTGAACCAGATGATCCTTGAGTCCCATCCAGCCTGGGAGTCTATGATTCCTTTGCTTTCCCTGCCAACATTCTAAAGTCTTTAACAAGCTGATAACTAAGCCTAGTGAAAACTTGGTTTCTTTTTGGTTTTGTGGGTTTCTTTCACGAAGAAATCAGTGCTTTTCACGTGCTTTGTATTTTACAACAGTTCCATCATTTATTCACAGAATGTTCTTGCATACAGGTATTGTCGTTTAGAACAAAAGGTAAATTCTGTTTGTACAAACAAGTCCCACTTTTTGATGGGAGGTTGCTAGTGCTTAACCCATGCTCTGGCCCAGGTGACATAACCTGCTGTGTTTCAAGTGGAGAGCCCTGCTGCGAGAAGAGCCCTTCCATTTAGACAGTGGATCTTTGCTTTTATTTATTTTCTTTAATAGATGCAAGTGTTCTGCCAATTTCCACGGACCAGACTGCCAGCAAACAAAACACAGCTTCAGAGGCCACGGTTATGCCTGGTTCCCTCCTCTCAAGCCTTGCTTTGAGACCCGCATCTCCTTAGAGTTCATCACTGAAGCCACTGAGGGCCTCCTGCTGTACCACGGACCAGTGGCGCGAGGGCAGCCCGGAGAACGGGAGGATTTCCTTGCTTTGGGTTAGCACCTTAAAGAGTTTTTGTTCTTTGTGTTTGTGTGGAGGTGAGATTCTCCTTACAGTTGGCAGAGGGTTTTTTTTAAAAAGGAAGGTTCAGAAAGTTACTTTTGCAGAACAATTTTCCAGTAGACCAGTTTGTATCCTGCATCACTGTGTTAGAAGCTGGATTTATTTATGCTATCTGAAGAACTCCTCCAACTCAATCTAACTTCAACAGTCAGTCATTTTGACTGAGTTTGAGTGGGAACACAGCATGTATCCAGCCAGTCTTTCCTTTGCAGAGCTCTCTGGTGGTGTCCCGTCGCTGACCGTGAGCCACAGCTCTGGAGAGCTTTTCCTGCAGCTGTCACCAAAAGTTGATGTTGCAGATCGTCGCTGGCACAATATTAAAATCATACATGATGGAAAGGCAAGTGCAGATACGGACAGTCCAGTGGAAGAACTAATTCATGTGCCTAGCTGTTCTTTCCAAATCCTTCCTCCTTTCTGGAGAGCTCTTTTCTCAATCAGCCTTCCATCATCTCTGCAGCAGCAGGGATTGAAGTTTGTCATCTCAGATGTCCCCTTAGTCTCGAAGCAGTGAAGCACAACAAGGCCTGGAGAAGTCCAATCCAGTTTTAGAACTAGTCCTGCTATTTCCTTTGCCTAATGATCCTATCTGTCACTTAGACTACAGAGGTGGATAACCAGGGGCTAATTGCTTCCTAGACTGATGGAAAGAAATATCCTTAATTTCTCCGATCGGGATATCCTGCCCCACCAAGAAACTTTAGACATGCAGCACAAAGGAGATAGCTTTTGTGTAAGGGGAACCTCTTGCTGATACAACACTGGTGAAGGCATCTTCTAGACTCCCCCTCCTCTCCTGCATAAGACAAGCTGGGAGGCACATCGGGATCTGGGATGGGGAGTCTGTCAGACCATCTAATCTATTAGATTATCTCTCTGGGCTCTGATTTGGGGGAAAACTCCAAGAAAATCCTACCTTCCCTCTACCTTGTCAGTGACATGGCATGGTCATCGGAGAGTCAGGTCTTTGTTTTACTTGGCTCCTTGGTTGTATGCCACGTGCAATTGCCTTTCAGATTAGTATGTGGAAGTGGTTTATTATTTTAATAAGGTTTTCTGCACTATCATTGCTAGTTACTGTTCTTCCTCCTGCTACATGGGAGAAAATGTGTGATTAAAATGTATGCGTGTTTCTGGGTGTAATTGTTTTAAACTATACCTTTCTCTAGAAACTGAAGCTGATTCTTGACCACTGTGTAAATGTCTCAGTTAGAGACAATGACAGTGTCATGAAGAAGATCTCCCAGATAGATCTGTCTGCCTGTGAAGCCTCTGGAGAGACTGTGAGATCTCAAAGGTAAAAAAAAAAAAACAACCAACCAAACCAATAAAAAGAACTGGAAACAAAACTGGTCAAATTAAAAAGAGATAAGGAAAGGGGGGTGGGGTGGGGATATATCAGTCAAGCTGCTGTATTTTTCATGCCAATAATTCTTTCTTTCT
This sequence comes from Chloroceryle aenea, assembly GCA_013399075.1. NCBI lineage: Eukaryota > Metazoa > Chordata > Aves > Coraciiformes > Cerylidae > Chloroceryle > Chloroceryle aenea. The sequence goes on along the minus strand of VWZY01007357.1, from coordinate 42,119 downwards.
CTCCCTTCCCTTCAGCATGGCTAGACTCTTCAGTGGCCATCAGCCCCTGCAGCTGGGTGGGGTGAAGAAGACTTTGCCTTACCACGATCCCCAAGGGCACTTCAGGGGGTTCGTGGGCTGCATACGCAATGTCGTTGTTGATAGTAAGGTAGGGCTACTAAGACCAGTCTTGGGTTTACTGCTGTTAGCTGTAGACCTCTGATGTGATGCTGCTTTGTCCTTTTCCAGGTCTACGATCTAGAGCACCCTGCAGAGTCCCTGAACAGTGCTCCCGGCTGTCTCCTTACAGATGAGATGTGCCAGAGGGGTGGGGTGGCCTCCTGTGGCTCCCACGGCACGTGTCTTGGTGGCTGGGGCTCCTTTCGCTGTCACTGTTCCCCGGGATACGCCGGACCAGCTTGTGAAAAAGGTACTGCAGGTTCTAGGCAGAAATCCATGGTGAGGATCTGTGGGAACAGCATCAAACACGCTGCTCTACGTTTGCCATGGCTGCGAACTGAGTAGCACAGTAAGACCGTGATGTACTCTGGGAGTGATTTAGACCTACAGTGATGTAAAGATCTTTCTAACTCTTCTTGAATGAAGATAATATCAGATACCAAGGTCTTGCTGAGATTTGCTTTACTTTGCAGGGGAGGCAAGTGGTTGGATGGGTTGTTTTGTACTTTTCATCAAGAGCATTTTGTTTCTCAACAGCAGAATATGAAGCATTCTGCACTGTGCCTTCTTCCTCTGTGGTCATGCTGAACACAAGATGTAGCTTAAAGAACATGGTACTATTTGGCATCTTGCAGTGGTTATACAAGTGATGAGGTTTCCAGCTTGGTATGTCCTCTCTGTGAAACCTGGGGGCATAACCCTCAAGTTGTCCTCAAGCCCAGTTTTCCATCAATAAAATGGAAATTTGCATTTCTGTCTGTCACTGGAATGAGTGGAAGGATGTGCAGTGCCCCTAGACCACGACAGTGAGGGATGTAGTAGCAGGCTGATGCTAGCAAGCATGTTGTCCTGCACAAAATCAGCATGAGAAATGTATCAGAGAACAAAGGAGTGCAAAGGTAGATAAAGAAAACTCTGACATTCAGCACTGGTTAATTCTCAAGCAGTACAGCTCTGAGAGTGCAGTAATATCTGAGATTTTCCCTTTGGTTTTATGTGTGTTGTGCTTAGTTCTTCCAGAATGGGCTTTTGGAAGGGACAGTTGGATCCATTATGAGCCGAGGAGCATCCTTAGCACTCCTAGCACTCGGATCCAGCTGATGGTGCGCACCCGTATCTCCCACAGCACCCTTCTCAGCTTGGCCTCTGCAGATGGGAGTGGGTACATCCGACTGGAGGTGAGCAGCCCAAAAGCCCTTCTCTTTCAGCGCTCTTAATTTGCCATGGAAAACCAAGCAAGACAAAAAGATGCAGTTTCCCATGAGGGACACCAGTTCTGCAGTGTAATAAAAAACAAGGATTTTCCACATGGGAGTAACTACTCTCATTGGTGTTGTCCTTCTCAGCATGAACCTTTCATAACATAGATTCCAGTTGTTTCACCCCCTGCAAAATGTGCAGCTGAGTGCATGTGGCACACATGAGTGGGGAAGATCGTTTTGTGCTGTTTGTCCTTTCCTTTTGCTTCTCTCTCTCCCTGGCTATAAAACTTGTCTCTACATTTTTGTTGCTCTTGAAGAAGCTGCCTGGATTACATTAGCTACAGACATGCTAATTATTCCCATTGTAATAGGAGGGTCAGCTAGGAAGGCTTAGAGGTAGACATCAGCAAGAGGAAGACCAATAAAAAGGTTCACATAAATTAGAATAGTGGCCTGTAAAGAAAAGAGCTGATATTTCTTGGACTTGCAGATTTCTTGTGGTGATTTTTCTATGGGAATAAAGCAGTTAAAAATGAGTGCCTTTTTCAGTTTTAAAACTCAGGTCCATTTCTTGAGGCAGGACAGTGTAATGACATTTAGAAGTGCATTTCTGTTGTTGAAGGTCTTTATCATCTTCCTCTAGGTGGTTGATGGTTTCTTTAGCATTAACTTCAGCTTGGGGGACAAAAATCACTCTCTGAGAATGAGGACGTTACGTATAAACAATGGCCAGTGGGTCCTCCTGACCATGGAGCGCTACCACAATGAATTCACCCTGCGCGTTAATAGTGGTGGAGGTGATCAAGAAGTGACCTCTGTCTTGGGTACAAATAGGTGGTTTGAAATGGACTGGGCAAGCATTGTGCTAGGAAACCTCCTTCCCAATCGTTCAGAGAGCGATTTCCAAGGTAAGAGATGTGAAAGTATTGGCCAGGGCACATTTGCACATGTCCTGTGGCACTTCTGCTAAAACAGAAATGATAATTAGTGCATCTTCTTTTAAACGTGTTTTAAGTTTTCTACAGTGCTTCTAAAGTCTTCTGCATATGTGCTGGGGGCAAGGCTTGACCCCCCATTCTGTCATTCTGTGAGTTGCTAACTCAGTGTATTTCTCCATATACTCCCTGGCTGTGATGTAGGTTGTATGCGTGATGTCCAGCTGAATGGTCAGCCGCTGCTCGTGGAGGGCAGAAGCACAGAGTTTGGCTTAATTCTGAGGCGGCAGGGTGTCACGATGGGATGCCATTCCAGTGCCTGCAGCAGCCAGCCCTGTTACAGCCCTTTCCTTTGTGTAGACCTGTGGAGAAAATACGAATGCCGGTACTTTAAGTTTTTGTTTTCATCGGGGCGTGGTTGGGAAGTCCTTTCTTTCTATGTTAGTTCAGGCAACTTGATTCTAACAGTGAAATTCCCTACTGCTGCTGGCCAAAGAAGGGCATCCCACAGCCAAATGCTTCTCTACATCTCATCTCCCATCCTGGACCAAACCTGTCTTTTCCTTGCAAGGCTGATATGGAACCTATTTACTCCACTGGTTTCTACAGGGTGAGACAATCACTAGGCCAGGGAGGAAGTGAAATGCCCTTTATAAAAGGTGGATTGCAAAAGCTTTGGTCTGTCCTCCTCCATGTGGAAATATATTCATTCTTAACCAGCATGAATAGATGTTGTGTATATGTATGCGTGAAATATATATTGGGTATGTGATATATTTACATGTATTTTCTGTAAGAAGCAGAAAATAATCATACTTTGTATGAAACAATGAGACTTTCAAGATCAGACTGTCACACAACTGAATTCTAAAATTGGCTGCTGAGGGTCAGAGCCAAAGCTCACCAGCCGGTATCCTGCAGTTTGTTCCTTGGAGAAGATCCACTCTTGAGAGAAAGCTGTCAAAATATGGATGTTAAAATATGCAAATCAGAATACAGGCATTCTTGTTAAAAAACCCAAACATACATACACATAGGGCTGGGAGAAGGAAACACTTGAATTCCTTCAATTCAGCCAAAATATGGCACTTCTGAAGCCAGGTGATTTATTGCTGAAGGAGCCAGTGAGATGGTCTTGTGACTCCTTCAGTCCCCTGGTGAAAGTAGGCTCCCATTTTTTCACCAGTATTTCTTTGCTGGATTGCAGAAAGCAGGTGTGTGCCCTCACAGTGCTCCTCTGTGGCCTCCCCAGTTACACAGCAGGAGAAGCACTTTCCCTGCAGCCCTAAAAGGCCAGATGGGTCCTTCTGAGGAGGTCAATGACATCTCTCCCGTAGGTCCCAATGAACATTGCAAAGCTTATGCTAAGTGCTTGCTAGCCCTTTCCCCACTGATCTCAGCTATCTATTTCCTTCTAGGGGGGTTGAACACATCTGTAGGAAAGGGGATAGTCTGCTCAGAAGCTGATGGATCCCTTTTTTAAGGAAGGAGTGAAGCTTTTCTGCATATCTACTAGATATATGTTCATGTTTTCATGAGCCTACTAGCTCACTGTGTTAGACTTTCTGTGTATTTCATACTCTCAGTGTGGATTTGTGGTTTGCTTGAAGAGACTTTAATCACTGGCTTTAAGGAAGTAGTAACTAACTTTGCACAAAACAATATGCAACCCCAGGTGCTTTGCTTGCCTAAAAGTTACCTTCTGCTTTTGTTGTTCAGGTGTCCAGCTGGGAAAGTAGAAGTGACTGACAACTTTACAGGGCTCAGACACTGTACCTCATCACCTTGTGGACACTTGACCTGTAGGAATGGGGGTACCTGTGTGGCTCAATCACAAGACAAGACTATCTGCCAGTGCCCCGAAGGATACAGGGGAAGATGGTGTGAAATTAGTCAGGTGAAGGCTGGAAGACCTGTTGGACTCAGCTCTGGCTCCATTCTGGCAATCAGCATGTGCCTCCTTGTCTTCCTAGGTAGGAAAGCACATACTTTCTTTTGTACCTTGCTCCACTGAATCAAGTCTGCCTTGCCCTTGAATGCTGTGATCAGTGTTTCACTTTTTCTGGAGATCACCAGCTAGGAGTTCATTTGAGGATGCTCAGAGACAGGCATCAGCACATAGTTACAGTTTACTGGCTTTGAAGCCAGTTCAAGCAAATTTGGGACTTCTTTCTTTCAGAATCACTTATTTCCAATCCTTCTTAACTAAGAGCTTTCCATCCGTGTGTGCAAATCTGTGTGCAGCCACATGCATCCGAAACTTCCACCTGCCCTGAGCCCTTACATTTGTAATAGGTAGGGCCTACAGTTAGTACCTGCTATTCACATATTAGGAAGGAAGAGATCTTCTAGAAAGTTTATGATCTTAACAGGCAAGCCTCATTTAGAGTGTGGGGCAGAGAGAGATGTTCACAGTTCACACTCTGGCCGAAAAGTTAGTAACGCCGTAGAACTGGTTTAGTATTGATAAACTGCATACACACCTCAGAACAGTAAAGACTCCGTGATTATATTACACTTGCAACCTTCATTAAAACAGTGTTTTACTTACTTTGGGTATCTTATTTACTCAGGATTGGTGAAAGGCCAGAGATTGGCCAAAATGCCTTCTATTTAAATGGATTCCTTTAGGTAAGTAAAATACCCTTTTAATGAAGTTTATGAAACAATATACATAGATGCTTCTTTACATTCCTGAATATATGTTGTTTATATATTAACATTTATGCATTTCTTAGCTGGGAATTTGGTTGTCGAATTAAGAGTTGATTTAATATCTCAGGGGTCCTACGACTCCTTGTTTAACATGCATCATTCTTTGTCATATGTCATAGAACAAATCTGTGTCTTTATTTCTTCCAGCACTCTTGGTCTCTTACACGGTGTGGAGTCAGTGGGGAAGTTCAGGGTTTCGGAAAGGAGGAATTTACCATATTCCTGAAGAGCATGAAAGCTGGGAGGATGTTAGAGAAAATGTCTTCAATTATAATGAAGAAGGAGGTGGAGAACATGACCAGGTATGGGGCAGCCTCTTTACAGTCTTTGCAAATCCAATCTCTCCTCACCTTCCTTTCCCAGACCTTTTATTTAACTTAGTGTCCTTCTCCAACTGGCTTGTTGGTTGGTTGGGTGGGGTTTTTAACCTGAAGTACTCTTGAGCTTCTGTTTCAACACAATCTGTACCTTTTATGATGCTGGTCATCCGTGGCCACCTTTGAGGGTGTTGCCCTGGACACAGCATTCTGGCTTTAGCAGAAGAGTATCATTGTCCACAGACATTTGGTGTGATCTGAACTTGCCCTCTCCAGTTTGCAGAAAACTCCCAGAATCCAGTTTTCTGTTGCATGAAATTTTAAAACAAGTTTTGGAACCTGTTTCTTTTTCTGTTTGTTTATTTTTCTCTCTGGTATTTACATTTTTTTTTTCTTTTTTCCAGGATGCTTATGATATAGATGAACTGAAGAAACCTCTCCAGACCATTTCCCACGTCTTAAGTGCAACTGCTCCACGTTCCAGCACACCCACTGGCTCAAAAAGAGACTCACTCCCAAAACATGCACATCAAAACCAATCACCGTCAGCTGTCACCAGCATCCCAGACTTCAAGAAATATGTTTCTCAGATCATCTGGGATGCAGACCATGATCTACAGAATCTCCCAGCTGACAATCTTCATTTTTACTGCTTAGAAGGGCAGTGCTCTCTAGCAGGGAGCCTTAGTTCCTTAGACTCCAGTAGTGGTGATGAAGATCTAAATTATGGTTGCCTCCAGGAGTGGGGGTCGAAGTTTGAGAAGCTTAGAGAACTCTATGAGGTCTCAAACGAACATTTGTAACCAGTTAAACTTGACAAACTTGCATGACATACGGACACTACTTTTAAAAATGCTCTTTTTTTTATATATAAGGTGCATCAAGTAAGTTACTTGGTGCAAGTTTTTATTTACAGTAGTAGAATATACTCACTTTTCCCAGGAGTGATAATCCGAAAGATCTTTTTATATGCATTGTACAAACAGTTATTTAATGGTAGAGGTGCACAGACTTTTAAAGCATGAATTCTCTTGAAACTTTTGGAAGGTAGGATTTGTATAGAATAGCATTATAATGTCCCTTTTTATTTGAGTAGACCACAGTGACTTACTAGAATTATCCTGGATGTGAGAACTTGAATTCTTTTCTCCCTAGTATTAATATGAATCCTATCGGGTGGGTAACAATGGGTGGGGCATTTTTTAAACAGTTGCATTCATTTTAGACTGTGAAATAATTATTACAAACGTTCACTATAAAACATTTCAAATTTCTGGTTTTCTTGTCAGCTTTTGTCTTATCCTCTTGAACTGTAATCTCCCTTCACATCACACACACCACCTCACTCACTGTCACGCGCTGCCCAGAGGGGTGAGGGTTTGTCTGTCTGACTCGTTTTGTAATTACCTGGAAAGAAGGGAAGAGTGGAAAGATCCTAGCTGTGAATAGAACTTTGCTTTTCACATGGATTCCTCCTTCTGAGTCTGCATCTGGAAGACAGAAGAGCTGCAAGCAGGTGTGATGAGAAGCTGGAAGGGCATCCAAGCAAAAGCTGGAAGCAAATTCTTTCAATCGGGTTGGTCACTGGAGAATTTGGGATCCCCAAAACAGAAAGCATGGGAAACATCCCCTCTTCTCCTTTGCCTCTTCCTACTCCTGTTACCCAAAAAAAGGACTGTGATTTGATCATGGAAAGGGAGTCGGGAGCTTCTGAAATCTAACACTGACTTGAACGATCACCTCTGTGACCTTGTTCTTTAAATGTTCTAAATCACCCTTTGTCTCTTACCTCTCTGGAACAGGGACAGCTCCCAAAGCAGCGGTGATGTGTGATTGTGAACAGATACTCACAGAGAGCTTAAAAGCTCTGAAGTGCTAAGGTTTTTTAAATTGTTTTCTACTCACCTGTTTTTCAGCTACCAGTAAAGTATGATACTCAGTGTTTGGGTTTTTAATTGAAGTCTTGACACTTCCTTTGATTTTTAAATATTGTTTTAAAATTCGGTGTTTCATCGCTATTCATCATTTTACTTGGCATAAGAAATGCAAATGTAAAATAGTTTTCTACCTAGAAGGAAGACTTTGATACTATTAGAATAAGTATAATAGACACTGAAAACTTCATGAACAAAAACACATGAACAGAATAGAGCAATCTGCATTCAGTCCATAACATTATTTATACCAATGATTTATTACTCTCATCTCTTCTGAACTTGGTACCAAGGAAAGCTTGGCATTGTTACTGGTAAACTCCCTTCCAGAGGGACTCCTTTGAGCAAGGTGCTAGAAGTAATGCTGACAAGCTCAGTAGGCTCTCCCAGAGGATTATTTTGTAATTCATATTCTGAACCTGCACATGTTACATATGCATGCATTAAACAGTAACTCGGGAAAGCTGAAGTGGTAGTTATTTATTTTCCTGTCAAATAACTGAAGACACAAAGTTACACACGACAGAAGATAACAAATTGCAGTGTAGGTGGGACACTGAATGGACTTCTGTCCTCGTGGAAGACAAGGAAGAAGAAAGTACTTCTGTTTCCCTTGGTCATTTAGAGCAAAATGCAGAATGTTCACTGCTGTCAGGCCACTGTCCTCTCTACGGTCAGAGGGACTGACGGCGAGAAAGGGCCGCACTGGGCACTACTTTGATGTGGTATCCCCTGTTTTGCTTGCTGCAGAAGCTGTAGCTGTTGAGATGAGCAGCAGTCCTGCAAGAAAGGAAAACCAGCCCCGTTGCTTACAGCAGTGAATGGTGCAAAAGTGATTTGTGCTGTGTATCTACCCTGCAAACTTGCTATGCAGCCTTTGTGAACTCTTTTCTTGGTAAAATAATTGAGAAATTCAGCCAAAGGACTGGCAGTTAAAAGCTTCTGCTAGTCAGTCATCCTGCTTTCCCCCCAGCACTGACATCCTAGGAACAGGGATAGCTGACAAGCTTGGGAACCAGTTCCGAGGGGGTGGCAGAGACAGATCGGGACTGTGCAAATGTGGATGGACATCTGGGGAACAGTGGCAGTTACTGCTGAAAGGGAGTAGCTGCTTGCGCGACTTGATTTGAATCTGCCCTTCTTCTGGGATGAAGGTCTCGATTTCTTTTCTTTCTCCTGAGGCATTAAGGTGTGCCCGGGCCGGAGGATGGGGAGCAGCAGCCGTTCCACCCTGCTCGGGCCACGGCCAGGGCCAAGCTCTCAGCGCTCCCTCCTGGCTCCCGTCGCCAGGAAGCTGCTGGGCAGCGCAACGCGGGAGAAGTAAATCTACAATTGCTTCACGAAACCGCGGAAGGGGAAGGGAAGGAGCCCGTGGGCTACAGCTGTGAGGGGGGGTGGCAAGAGCCACCTCTCCAGGCGGGGNCGGTTTACATTAATTTTCGTGTTAATAATTTAATTGCTCTGGCTTTCCTTTGGGATATGTCAGTTTTGTTTGCGGAAATGTTGCAGATTTCTTTTTATTTTTCTGGGTTTTCATTACAATTTGTAGCTGTTCTTTTCCCTTTAAAGCTTTACTAGCACTGAGACGTAGAGCCCTCCTAAAGGTTCGGTGTTGAAATTGCTCTGTCTTCTTAGACCTGGAGTGAATAGAAACCTTCCCTTCTGTCCTGGTGAGGCCACATCTGGAGTGTTGTATCCAGTTCTGGTCTCCCCAGTTCAAGAGGGAGAGAACTACTGGAGAGAGCAGCATCCCCAGTTCAAGAGGGAGAGAACTACTGGAGAGAGCAGCA
>VWZY01007357.1:217-31993 GCA_013399075.1 Chloroceryle aenea | reverse complement strand
GACTGGAGCATCTCTGTGACAAGGAAAGACTGAGAGACCTGAATCTGTTTTGAAAATTGAAGATGGGATCTTATCAATACTTACAAATACCTATGGGAGGTGTCAAGAGGGTGGGACCAGTCCCTTTTCAGGGGCAAGGGACATGAACTGGAACGCAGGAAGCTCCACTTAAACATAAGGAGAATCTTGTTTATTGTGAGGGTGAGAAAGCACTGGAACAGGCTGCCCAGAGAGAGGTGGTGGTGTCTCCTCAAAATACTCAGAAGTACCAGCAGTTGGTTGTAAAGACGTTGTAAAATGCAGAGGAGAATTATGTGTAGATATGTATTTTTGCAACAACTAACTTGTGATTTCCATAAGCAACATTTATTTTCTATAGATACAGGTACTGAAACAGGATAAATACAAAATAGTGAAAATAAGAAAAATTAGGAGAGTGTGGTTACCATGGCCAAGTAAACTTGAAGGTTTAAGCCATAGTAGTAGTCAGATTTGAGTCAGTGCAAACAAGATAGCATTTGGGATTAGAATGTCAGGTGACAGTGTCAGCTGTATAGATGGCAAGGCAGTGAGATCCTTGTGCAAGCTGCAACAAGACTTTAATTCCTGGACTTGGAATGTGAAGAGTGGCTGTGGTTCTTTGCAGATCCATCACCTGTACAGCTGATTGTCCAGTTCTTGGAACAAGCTTCGAAACCATCAGTGAATGAGCAGAACCAAGTCCAGCCACCACCTGACAATAAAAGAAACCGCATTCTGAAACTTCTCGCTCTGAAAGTTGCTGCTCATCTGAAGTGGGATTTGGATGTGTTAGAGAAGAGGTACAGTCTGTACATCTTCATGCTGAAATCACTAAACTGAAGTGGCTTGAGAGCTTTATTTTAAACAAAAAGGGAAGTCTGTCTTGTGGCCTTTTCTGACAGTATCTCCCTTACACTGAGAAGAGTCTTGTTTATGACAACTGAAATCAAGTTTGATTTTTTTACCAGTGAGTTAGAAGAGGGTGTTGATAAAAGCAATGTCTGTGAGCAAAGTGATACTGTTTCTAATTTAGGGAATAAGAACAGTGGGTCTTGAATATTAAGATATGCACATCTGAACTGCAGAGAGATGAATTTTAGGTTATGTTTTCTCCAGTGACAAAACCAGCTTAAATTTCCTCCTCCTGATGTGAAGTTGGAAGCCTTGCTCTGCTTTTGTTGATGTAAAGAACTCGCTGTTATCTGTGAACTAGACTGCTGAGTGGTCAGTGAGGTGGGACAGTTGGGAGCTGCTTTACTCTGGCACTGCTCAGCACGTTAGGGAGCTGCACTTCAGCAGCATAAAGTCTCAGTGGGGCAATACCTGCCCCAGCTGCACTTGTGTAGATACTGTACTGAGTAGTAGTGCATGTTATTTAAANCTGCCCAGAGAGAGGTGGTGGTGTCTCCTCAAAATACTCAGAAGTACCAGCAGTTGGTTGTAAAGACGTTGTAAAATGCAGAGGAGAATTATGTGTAGATATGTATTTTTGCAACAACTAACTTGTGATTTCCATAAGCAACATTTATTTTCTATAGATACAGGTACTGAAACAGGATAAATACAAAATAGTGAAAATAAGAAAAATTAGGAGAGTGTGGTTACCATGGCCAAGTAAACTTGAAGGTTTAAGCCATAGTAGTAGTCACATTTGAGTCAGTGCATTTGGGATTAGAATCTGTCAGGTGACAGTGTTGGCTGTATAGATGGCAAGGCAGTGAGATCCTTGTGCAAGCTGCAACAAGACTTTAATTCCTGGACTTGGAATGTGAAGAGTGGCTGTGGTTCTTTGCAGATCCATCACCTGTACAGCTGATTGTCCAGTTCTTGGAACAAGCTTCGAAACCATCAGTGAATGAGCAGAACCAAGTCCAGCCACCACCTGACAATAAAAGAAACCGCATTCTGAAACTTCTCGCTCTGAAAGTTGCTGCTCATCTGAAGTGGGATTTGGATGTGTTAGAGAAGAGGTACAGTCTGTACATCTTCATGCTGAAATCACTAAACTGAAGTGGCTTGAGAGCTTTATTTTAAACAAAAAGGGAAGTCTGTCTTGTGGCCTTTTCTGACAGTATCTCCCTTACACTGAGAAGAGTCTTGTTTATGACAACAGAAATCAAGTTTGATTTTTTTACCAGTGAGTTAGAAGAGGGTGTTGATAAAAGCAGTGTCTGTGAGCAAAGTGATACTGTTTCTAATTTAGGGAAGAAGAACAGTGGGTCTTGAATATTAAGATATGCACATCTGAACTGCAGAGAGATGAATTTTAGGTTATGTTTTCTCCAGTGACAAAACCAGCTTAAATTTCCTCCTCCTGATGTGAAGTTGGAAGCCTTGCTCTGCTTTTGTTGATGTAAAGAACTCGCTGTTATCTGTGAACTAGACTGCTGAGTGGTCAGTGAGGTGGGACAGTTGGGAGCTGCTTTACTCTGGCACTGCTCAGCACGTTAGGGAGCTGCACTTCAGCAGCATAAAGTCTCAGTGGGGCAATACCTGCCCCAGCTGCACTTGTGTAGATACTGTACTGAGTAGTAGTGCATGTTATTTAAACATTCTGGCAGTGGCATTACTATAGGAGGTATCTGATTCTCTCTGTTTGTTTGCTTGGTTATTTTTTTCCCCAATAGCTTGTCTGTTCCTGTGTTGAACATGCTACTGAATGAACTTCTGTGTATCAGCAAAGTTCCCCCAGGAACTAAACACGTGGATGTAGACTTGTCCAGCTTACCCCCAACCACTGCAATGGCAATACTGCTCTACAACAGATGGTAAGCTACTTTAAGGCAGTAACCTTAATCATTATAGTACGTGGCAGTGTTTTATTCTGTGTACTTGTACACAGAAGGAGGAAGAAAAACAAAGTAGTTATAATTTTGTGGTCCATAGGTAGGTTATAGTGAGGAGCTGAGCCTGACAAGCTGTTCTACAGCTGGTTTTGTTCCCTGAACAAATCAGTCGGGGTAGTGGCTTGAAGTGTCACCTTACAGAGATGAGTCTAGCTGTCTTGTAGCTTCTTAGCACTTGTTAAATATCCGAGGTGCTCTTGGATAGAGGATGTATTCCAATGGTGTAATGCATCTGAAACGACAAACTGATGGTTTTTTGAGGCATGTAGCTGCTCATTACACTTGTAAAGTTAATACCATTCTGATTTTTTCTCCCTGATGTAGGGCCATAAGGACCATTGTTCAAAGCAGCTTTCCTGTAAAGCAAGCAAAACCTGGGCCACCTCAGTTAAATGTGTAAGTTGCAGGTATATTTTATTTCCGAGTGGGTTAAATCACATTAATAACAACATACAGTTGTTTAAAAGGGCTAGTTGCAGCATGGAAAACTTGTGTTCCTTTTGAATAGATTCTTATTTTCTTAGCAGATTTGGTTGATACATATGTGCATTGGTCTGTTGTTCTGCTCCTCCAATGTAGTGTGTGTCTGTGACTTCACAGAGGTGTGGAAAAGGAGATGGCAATTTGCCTGGGCAGAATGCTCATCCTCTACTTTAGACAGGCTGTGATTTTTGCATCCAGTTTTAACTTAAAAGTAGCTTAATACAGTTGTTTTATTATAGCAATTTGCTGTGTTATGTATGGTAACCCCAGAAATAATTAAGCACTTTAATTTGCTTCATTAGGCAGCAATGATTTGTAATTTAAAGTTGATAATAATTTTGCCTTCTAGAAGTTGTGTGGCTTTAGTTACAACCTGTCCTTGGAGTTGACTTTTATGTTATAAATTTCTCTGATGAAGTTTGGAGTATCTCAGTGGTACTTTTCAGGTGTTTGATGTTCATTTTATACTCCAGCAATAGGCCATACTTGTTTGAGAGAGTCTGATGCTTAAAAATCATCCTCCTCCTCCTCCTTGTTTTACTATAAATCTTGTATTTTCCTATAGGTATCAGAATCTGATTCTGAATCAAAAAAAAATCTTTATGGGGAGATAACTTTAAAAAACTTTTTTAAGTTCCTGCATGAATTCATGAGTACACTTTTGCCCCTGACACATGCTCGAGAAGATTTAAATAGTGAAGCCTCAAGAGACTTGAGGCTGTGGAAATGGACTTCTTCATGATAGTTTTGCTATTATTAACAGTCACGTTTTTCATTGCTCTTTAAACATTTGTAGCCTCCATTTTATTGAACCACAGTCTTATCCAAAGCAATCTCTTCCTTCTGTAGTTGTGTTGCAGATAGATAAGAACAGCCAGTGGTCTTGCTTAATGATGCTTAAAATGTAACTAAGCAAAACTTACTGTGATTGAATTACTGTGGCCTGGAACATGAATTAAAATAACATGCAGGTTTGCTTTATAATTGAAGTCTTGACCTCTTCTCTCTTTTCCAGGATGAACCAGATGCAGCAAGAGAAGGAACTAACTGAAAATATTTTGAAAGTGGTGAGATTTCAACCCCTCATGTTTTTTAACATAGCAATAGGGCAAATAGTTTATTTAATTACAGAATTGTAGAGGTTGGAAGGGACTTCTGGAAGTCATTGAGTCCAACCCATCCCAGAGCTAAACTGAAAACCAAGAGGTTTGTTGTTTTATTTTCAATGCATTTGAACTGTTACAGTTGAAAGAGCAAGCTGCGGATTCCATCTTGGTCCTAGAAGGAGCACTTAAATTAAACAAGGATCTTTATGTCCACACTATAAGAACTCTGGATTTGTTAGCCATGGAGCCTGGTATGGTGAATGGAGAAACAGAATGTTCCACAGCTGGACTGAAAATCACTGCAGAGGAGATACAGTGCCAGGTAGCTTACACCACTCTATGCTAAAGCTTTCAAGTCCTATCTGTTTCTGTAGACAGAGTGTTAAGTAACATTGCTGAGATAACCAGTATTTTTCTATTAATATTTTCTTCATTCTGAGGTTGATCCAGTGAGATATTATTGACTTCATTCTTACATTATTACAACTTTTTTCAACACCATAAATATCGTTGCTTCCCCCCAGCCCCTCACTGCCCCCTCTCTTGGTAGTAAACTGTTCTATGTCAAGAGCAGCTTACTGCACTGCTGACAACGTTGTGCAGACCATGCTGCACTTCTGTATGCCTGTGCAGAATTCCTCATGCTCAGACTGCAGTTAGAGAGGAAACAGGGGAGGCATCTGGGGTAGGCTATGCAGTGTGTGTCAGTACATTGGATAAAACTGAGAGTAGTTTATAAAGGCTTGAGCTGAAACACTTTATTTTGACATGCTGTTATGCAAGTTTCCAGGCTAATGTGTTTTATCTCAATGCTGTTGGCAGGTTTGCTATGATTTGGGTGCAATCTATTTTCAGCAAGGAGCTACGAATCCAGCTGTTCATGAAAATGCTAAAGAAAAGTTTTTCAAAACAAAGGAGTTGATTGCAAAGGTAATGAGTGTTTTATTAGCACGTGCCTTCAGCTCCTCTAAAGAAACCTTGTCTAAATTATGGCTTTAGCAATTTAACTTTTCATCATGCACTTAGTTTCTAAAGAAACTTCATGGAATTTTGACAGGAATTTTTGGGCTTGGTTGTTTGGTTGCTTAGTTTTGTGGTGGTGTTTCTTTTTGTGCTTTGTTTTTGTTTGGTTTTGCATCGTGCTTCCTTTGAAATTACTCAGCTGCAATATATTGCTGCTTTGTCCCACGTTTGGTAATGAATCCTCTCTTACACAGACTGTACTGGTGCAAGAAATGGAAGGGTAACACCTCTGGTGCCAGTATTAACAACAGACAGTACACTGCACATCCACTGTGTTACTGTGATTGTGGCGATGTGTTTTTGAGGAAGGCAGCCATGCAGCACTTCCTGCTCTTGGAAATCAGCTTGTCTATCTTCTGACCTTTAAAAAGTACATTTCATTTTACAATTAAGATATGCTTTTTTAAATTTTACTTCATTTTTGTATTCCTAAAGCTGCAAAACTCAGATTTTTATTTAAATAGAAAAAAACCACTGCCTAAGCTGTAAAGAGCACGCAGAGAAAGTGTGTACACCAGTATTCTTTTGTTGTTCTGCTGTTACTTGGGGAAATTGTGAGTCACCACTTGCATTTCTGAATTAAGCTTATGTTTCATAAGATTTTGGCCACTAAGACTGGATTAACTCTGTCTTTCAGAATGGTTCATCATCACTTCATTTTACCATAGATGAGGAACGGTTAGCTGGGTATTGTCAAGCTTGTGGAGTTCTTACCTCATCAGCTGATGATGCATCTCAACAGGCAACTCCTTACAGTCAAATCCATAGCTGTATGAGATCTGGCAACTACCAGGTAGGGTGCCTAAAGAAACCCACGTGTGCTTGAGGGGTTTTTATCATTCCCTGTGGATGATTCTATCTGACCTGGTGGGGATTTTAATAAATGTTAAGTGTTCCAATTAGCCATTAATATACTGGTTTAGAACCCATGCATGTTACATGATATACCATTCTATATCCCAAACATACTATCCACTGACTGTTCCAACTGTGTGTGTGTTACAGGACCTAGTGAAGATATTCCTTGAAGATAATCTAACCCTCAGTTTACCTGTTCAGTTCAGGCAGTCGGTGCTGAGAGAACTCTTCCAGAAAGCTCAACAAGGGTGAGACATTAAATAGTGATCTGTTCAATGATGATAAAAAGCAGGGTTGCTGAGTTATGTCTGATCTAGATGAATCTGCTTTAGGAAGAGGGGTTGCACTGGATCATCCCCAGAGGTCCCTGCCAACACCTACCATTCCGTGATACCGTGTTGAACAATTTTAACACTTCTTTTTAATTTATGTCATAAATATCCTATAGATGCATGTGCATGTGTATATATACACACACACAAAACTATAGCAAAGTTAATGCCTTGTTGGAGGTCTAAACCAAAGCCAAAGCTGTCAGACTAACCATACTAAGCAGTAATGTTATATGAGCTGTGTACTTCCTTGGGCACACTGACAGTGTAGTTACCAGTGATGAGGAGCCTTGTACACTGCTGAGCTAAGCCCAGGGCTGAAGGCTTAGTGTGGCACAGTTATAGGAAGAAGAAAGTTACAGCAAGTAGAGAGAATTAGGTACATTGCCAGGGCAGCTTGTGGATGGCTCCGAACGGAGAAATGCTGGCTGCATGCAGAATTCAGCCTTCTGTGGAGCTTAGGCACTGGAATCAGTGCCATATGGAAGCATCCTCCTTATAATGATGATAATCCTTCTCTGAAGGGAGGGTGCCTACAAGTATTTCAGTTGAACACTTGAGAGATGCTCAGTTTTACAGATGGGCATGAGGAAAAAGGATTGATGGAGACAGCCTCTCATCTAAGAGCTGTGTAGTTACTGAATTCAGCTTTCACTTCAGCCAGAGGAGGAGTCAAATAAACATCTCTTACAAGAGGATCTTAGAGGCTGCAGCTTAGCACGGTACAGGGGGGTGTTCATCTCTGATATGGCTGGCAGAGAGTGCCCTCAGTGACAAGCACTAGACAGAGAAAGATGCAGGAGTGTGACTTTGCAATCTGGTTGAGGCACACAGAGAAGGATTAGGAGATACACCTCCTTTTTGTCAGTCACGCTGCTCCAGTTGGAGTTCCAGAGGTGCTCAGGCTGAAGCAGCAGTGAAATCTGCATGTGAAACAGTTGTGGGCAGGAAGGGAATTTTCTTTTAAAAGAAGTGATGTCCTGGGTATACTGAAGTAGATCCCAAGTAACAGGTTTCTGACTGCAGTCTTGGACAGTGGCATGTTCCCCAGGCTTGTCTTGGGATCCTGTACCTGGAGCTTTGCTGTGATGCCAACTCTGTTTGGTTTTTTCTTCTTCTGTCAGAGATGTTCTGTGATATTTGGCTTTGTGTTTGTGCAGGAATGATGCTCTGGATGAAGTTTGTTTCAAAGTCTGTGTGTGCAACACGGTCTGCGATGTATTGCAGGGTCGAATAATTGATATTCAGTTTTGTCAGCTGTTCCTGAAACCCAGCAAGGAGAAAATAGACTTCCTTCTTGAGGTAAGAAATTACCTGAAATTAGAAGGGGAAATGATCTTTAGTGAGAGATCTTTCCCCATGGGACTGTGTTACTGTTGCAAGTAATGCTCAAATTCCTAAAGCAGAGAAAAATACTTTGTAAGGTAACTTCTCAAACTTTATTCACCTCTGTGCAGTTAGTACAGTTACCCTCTGTAGTCTGTCTCCTGCATCTGTGTTCCTAGCTCGTTTTCCATCTGTTGGAGTGGAAGGGGTGCTGATCTGTTGCTTAGCTTGGATCTGAAGTTGCTGCTATTCCTGACATATTGTTGAACGATTTTTATTTTTCAAGGAACAAAAAAGCAAATTCTTCCAAGACAAAGAAATACTAGAAAAGAAGTATTTGTGCAAGAGGACCACTCTCCCTTCCTAGCTTTGCTGTAAAAGTTAGCATGTCTTGAAGGATCCTGAGTTACTCAATGTTTGAGGCCTAGAGTGTTACCCTTAGTGAAACTGTTTAGGAAACTGTTACTGCCCAAACTAAACTCAGTGCTTTTGGTGCTTTGCTGTTACTTTCATATGTCCTTTTCTTAATTTGAGCCATCTCTCTTGCTGAGCAAGCATGTGGAAAAATTGACTGACAGTACTCTGTACTTCCAGTAAAAGCTGCTTGTACTAGAAGTGAATTTTATTTTTGAGACATGTTTATTTCTTGCAAGCTGGCAATTCAACCATCCAGTTATATTTCAACTGCTGCTTTAAAAAATACCAACCAAAAACCCCACCAACCAACAGTGTTAGTCCTGGTGGATCTTGATGTTTTGCACTTAGAAACATTGGTTCATTTTTAGACTCAGGTGAAAGGGCCTTTTTGTGTACTTGGTGATCTTGGGAGGCTGAGTGAATCTGGGGCACTTGGCATCAGCACACCTAAAAATCAGAGGAATAGGAAGGAGGAACATGAATTGTGCCTGAGAGAAGATGTCAGTTGTAGGAGACAGCTTCTCCCGTGTGCAGGGACACTGTAACTTAATACTTCAAGAGTTCTAAGGGGCTGCTTGATTATTCTCTGCTTTCTTTTACAGGTTTGTTCAAGATCAATAGATTTGGAAAATGCCTCTGAAGGATTGAAGAGAAAGATGGCAGAATTTCTGAAGTATGTACCTGTATTAAGACACCATGAATTTACCCTTTCTAAGCAATGTAATACAGCATAATAATAACTGTTTTGAGGACTTACAGCTGCAAAAATAAGCTGCTTCTTCCTGCTTGTGTATTTCATTTTATTTTTTCTATTTCTTTAGAAACTTGTGTTTGGGTTTGGAAGATCTGCAGCTTGTCTTCATGATTTCCTCTCATGACCTGTTCATAAAGCTGTTGCAGGACGATGAACGGAAGCTGCTCATTGACCAAATGCGGCAGAGGTCTCCTCGAGTCAACCTGTGCACAAAGCCCGTGACTTCTTTCTATGACATCCCAGGTAAATTTCACAGCATTTCCTTTAACTTGTATGCAGGCAGTTACCTGTTTCCATGCTTGAGGTTACCGTATGCAGGTCTGTTCTCAGAAGAAGCTGAGAGAATGTTTTTGAAGAGAGTAATTCCCACTGTAGCTGGTGAGTGCCACACTCGTTCCAGAAGAAGGTGCCTGTGTTTTGCAAGTGTCTGTGTTCTGGTTTTGTATTTGGCTGAGCACACCAGGCATGCTCAAATGAGTGTCCTAGCTGCCCAAGTGAGAGGTGTGGCAGTTGATTTGAACCAAGTCTGGCTGTGGCAGCTGTTCCCAGGAGGAGCTTGTGACTCTGCGATACTCTGGACCATCGGGATGCAGTTTTAGACCTACCAAAGTGAAGTACAGATCTTTTTAGCCAGTTGGTTTTCCAGCAATAGCTCCCTGGCTGTGCAGCTGCACAAGTTAAAGCTAACATGAGAGGAGCTGGAAGGAACTTACTTTTTGAGCTCTAATACTGTCTTGCCTGGACTTCAGCCAGTTGTGGAAGTGCGTATTTTCACTAAGGCAGTATGGAAACACTTGATTTTTTGGGGTGCAGACATCAAACCTATTGCCTTACCATACCAAGGGTGAGGGAATAGTCAGAGCTGCTGCTGTGAGAAGAGGGTGCATTGCAAGCAGCCCTTTAGGTCAGGAGAGCTGAGAAGCTACCAGAAGCTGTTTATGGAAGGGCACAAAAGGATGTACAGGGCCTGCGAACGCATTGATGTATCTGCTGTCCTTACTGTGTCACACTTAACATGTGTTATACTAAAGAAATTTAAGTGCCTGCATTACAAAGGAATGCACTGGAGACCTGATTGCCTTGCTGCTTAGCTTCACCAGGTGTCAATATTGGCCAGCTTGAACACCAGCTCATCCTGTCAGTGGATCCCTGGAGGATTCGCCAGATCTTGATTGAGTTGCATGGTATGACTTCAGAACGGCAATTCTGGACCACTTCAAATAAGGTAACTCAGTTCCTGTGGCCACCAGAGTAATTCAGGGGCAGGCTGGGTGTCAGTAAATGTCCAGTGCAGCTCCTCACTGTGATTTCCCCCCTCTTGTTGCATAGTGGTGGTTTAATAAGGATGACAATACACATCTAAACTCACAGTCTCTAGGGCACGTGTCCCAACAAAATGTATAACCTTCATTTTAAGGAATTACTGGATGTACCACAACCTTTCCTTCTGCAAAAACAAATTTCTGTAGCTTTTGCTTTCAGTGATCTGCTTAGTTAGCAATATTATTTTGTGTAAATTCCTGTCATTAAAAGCTGGGAGCAGGAGAGAGGAAGAGATTTATTTTAAGAAAGAATTTCTTGTCCTTCCCCCCTCCCCTCCCAATTATTTCATAGAGTATGAGCAAAGTAGGATATCTAGCTATTGTTGTACTTCCATGTGAGCAATACATTACTTCTGGTTAGGTGTAAAAACTAAAGAGTTGGTACTTGGGTGTCAGCCATTCAGTACTTGAGTTTTATGTATGAAGTTTTAAGCAGTGATGAGAATTCTAAAACCTGTTTCTGTGCAAATGTCCTATGTGTCTCTCTCCCAGTGGGAAGTGCCAAATGTTTACGGCAGTGTTATTTTAGGAATCAAAGACAATCTGACTAGGGATCTGGTCTACATCCTGATGGCGAAGGGATTACATTGCTGTGCAATTAAGGTGAGCAAGCCATCTGCAGTCACTGGTGAGTGAGTTGGGACAATTGAATTTTAACAGCACTGAAAACATGGAAAGCCCTTTTTGAGAGAGAGAATTTCAGAACTGGGAGGGGATAGATGAAGTAACAAGGCCTGTGTCATATAATCATTAAATACTTCTGTCTCTTGAGTTCCATCAGAGCAAGGACGATGGCTTTCCAGTGAGTTGGGGCTGGAGACAGTTTCACTCGTAGGAAGTGTTTATTACAATGTACTAAATGTGTTGCATCTAAACCCAGTGGTGATTTGACTTCCTGATACAAAGTGCTGCTGTTTAGTCTGTTTCACATGAGGAGTTTCTTGGAATGCTGTTTTATTTTCCCTGTAACTGACAATACTGTAGTTTGTAAAACCAAACTGTGGCTAAAATGCCAGTCGTTCCTTCTGATGTGTTTTTGCTTAAACCTCTTATTTTGTTTGAAAAATCTGCAAGTGTTAAAGGACTCTGTAAATAATAATTGAGGTGCTTGAGCTGCTCTAATGGTAATGGATACTGAGGCTCCTTCAGCCAGGATAGAGCTGAACAGCACTTCAACTCTTGGTCTCTTCCCTCTGAATCCATTCGGAATCATTAATGCATATCCTTTTTATTGCAGGATTTTGTCCATGCCAAACAGCTTTTTGCTGCTTGCTTGGAGCTTGTGACAGAGTTCTCTCCAAAGCTCCGTCAAGTCATGCTGAACGAAATGCTTCTTTTGGACATTTACACTCATGAAGCTGGAGCTGGTGCTTCTGGAGAGCGTCCTCCTTCTGATCTTATAAGCAGAGTCCGGGGATATTTGGAAATGAGAGTACCTGGTAAGTACATTGATGTCTTTCCTAGGACAGCAAACTACAAAGCTGGTGAGGAAGGAGGAAAAAACCCAACTTGTGTTGTAGATTTACCATTTAGGTGTGTAACTGGGAAAACAGCAGTGTGGTTTGACACTGAGTTTAGGGAGTCTTTACAAGCTGGGTTAGTTTTTTAGAAGCTGGAAATGAGAACAGCAGCATTGGGATGCCTGTGCATTGCTAAGCTAACTGTTTAGTGCCACTGAAAGCACTTGAACAGGGTAAACATGACTGCATTTTGACCTGAAAAGTTTGCTGGTTGTTAAAGAGGTCCTTGTGGTTTCACATGGGGGGAGTAGTGTCCTACTGCTGTGGTCAGAGGAAGCTCCTGTTGCTCCTGATTTTCCGAGGGAGATCTCTTGTCGGGCTGAGCATCGTGTTTTTCTGTGATCCATATGGAATGGGAATGGCTAATTAGAGGCAATGGATTTTGTTTGCTTTCATAGAATGCTTTTTTTTTTGTCAGAAAAACCCCAACCCAAAACAAGAAACCCAAAGAACCCCTTTTCTTCCAGATATTCCTCTTCGACAAGTAATAGCTGAAGAATGTGTTGCCTTCCTGCTGAACTGGTGTGAGAATGAGTATTTGACCATGCAAGTTCCACTGCCTCTGGTTCAGACTAATCCTTATGTCAAGGTAATGAGTGCTCAGTCTCAAAGCCGTGTCAGGCTGCGATTGACTTTTCCTGTTGCAGTCTTTTTGTACTTGGAAAAGCTTCTGTGTCAGCAGCTGGGTTGTGTGGATGGAATGATTCAGCGTGCTGTAGAAGGTGGCAGGGCTCAGCAGCAAGGGTGATGGTTGACAAGAGACAGGGAGGCTGTGCTGCCAGAAGAGGTGAAACAAACTGCCTCTTAGCCCTTGCTGGCTGCCAGCTGAGGTTGGTTCCATGAGCATCAGGAGCATGGTTATGATCCCATAAGCTGATTGAAAGGCTGCAGCACTTGATAAAGGAGTCTCCTCTCAGCTGGAACTGGGCCTAGATTGACACAGGAGGTATGAAAAGCCTACAGATCTCGGGCTTCCCATCTGGTTGGGTCTGTGTTCCTAAGATGCTTATTTTCCCAATCTGCTGTAATGGTTCCTTTTTGTTACCCAAACGCCAGCACTGAATTTCTGGAGGTACTTAAGCACTGCCTTTTTTGAAACTCTGCTTTCAGAATGGTTGTACAGCTGCCTTTCTACTTTGCAGTCAGGCAGTGAAGCTGAATGCAGTTCATGTTCCAGGACAGGTTCATTTTTGGCCTGCTCTGCTTTCCTGGGGTGTATCCTAATTTCCATTCTGAGGATCAGCTTTTTCTGTATAGCAGGGGCTGGTGGTTGCAGTTCAGATTGATGGTATGATTGTTGAGGGGATTCTGGGGTGCCAATCCTATGGGTTTTAGGTTTTATGGAGCCTGTAGTAAGGAAATAACACCGTAAGGAAAACACTAGAAGGAAAATCCTCTGCTGTGCAATTCCTGTCCTCCAGGTTCCTCCTCCCTCACAAAGTTTAGTCACTTTGCTGTGTCGTTTGTAACTTAAAATCACTTGTGTAGCCATTGTAGATGCAAGCTGTAATCACTATCCAGGGAAGCTGTAGTTACTGTATCTCTTGTTTCCCTCCTGCACTGCATAGCTGGGGCAGTTGCTGGCTGCTACATGCAAAGAGCTCCCGGGTCCCCAAGAAAGCAGACGGACAGCTAAAGACCTTTGGGAAGTGGTTGTGCAGATCTGCAGTGTATCCAACCAGCACAAACGGGGGAACGATGGCAGAGTCAGCCTGATAAAACACAGGGAGTCCACGCTGGGCATTATGTACAGGTGTGCTTTCTTCAATGATTTTAGAGTACTGTTTGGATTGTGTGTTTGGCTCTTGTGTTCCCTTCAGGAGCTGCCTGAATTCTCCTGTCGGAGCAGTGGCAGCTGCTAAAGGTCTCTTCTGAGTGAACAATCCACCCACTGGTGCTGCTGGGTATTAGCAGTGATGTGTTGACTTTCCTCTTCAGGGAGANCTCCAGATCCTTCTGGGAGTGAGGGGCCCAGAGCTGCACCCAGTACTGGAGGTGAGGCCTCCCCAGTGCCCAGTACAGGGGAGAATGACACCCCTGCTCCTGCTGGCCACAGCAGCCTGTTCTTAAGTCCAAGCCTGATAAGTTGCTATGGCAGTAAATTCTGGAGTGTACAAGAGCTTTCCACATCTAAGCTTGGAAGAGGTGCCCCCATCAGACTGCTGCCTCTTTGTTTGCCTTGCTCGAGCTGACCAGGTTAATGTGTGCCTAAAGGCTGCTGTTCTTGCTTATGTGGCAGTGGGTGAGCCTGAGAGGGTACGTGCTTGCTGTACATTTCAGTTGTGTACTCTGGAAAGGAAAAGGAAGCAGTACAGGGGTACTCTCAGATGCTGAACCTTTTCTGACCCCTCTGCTTCAAACAGTAAAGGGTAGGGACCCTGTTGCTGTAATAGAAAAGCAGTGAAATCTTCTCCAGTCTGTGCTTGTCTGGATTGTCTTATGGTGACAGTGTCTGATGTGGTCTGACAGGGGTCAGTGTCCGATACAAATGATCACCCTGTATCTGCTGTAAGCATGTAGTACACTGNTTGTAACTTAAAATCACTTGTGTAGCCATTGTAGATGCAAGCTGTAATCACTATCCAGGGAAGCTGTAGTTACTGTATCTCTTTTTTCCCTCCTGCACTGCATAGCTGGGGCAGTTGCTGGCTGCTACATGCAAAGAGCTCCCGGGTCCCAAAGAAAGCAGACGGACAGCTAAGGACCTTTGGGAAGTGGTCGTGCAGATCTGCAGTGTATCCAACCAGCACAAACGGGGGAACGATGGCAGAGTCAGCCTGATAAAACACAGGGAGTCCACGCTGGGCATTATGTACAGGTGTGCTTTCTTCAATGATTTTAGAGTACTGTTTGGATTGTGTGTTTGGCTCTTGTGTTCCCTTCAGGAGCTGCCTGAATTCTCCTGTCGGAGCAGTGGCAGCTGCTAAAGGTCTCTTCTGAGTGAACAATCCACCCACTGGTGCTGCTGGGTATTAGCAGTGATGTGTTGACTTTCCTCTTCAGGGAGAAGAGGAGTGTGTAGGATTCAGGTCATCGTACAGACACCGAAGCGTGCCTGCCTGTGCTGCTATAATCAGTGTAGAACTGCCATCCAGTCCATGGCATCCCCAGGGCAGTTTAGCTGACTGACTGGGGGGTTCTGCTTTACATGACTAGAACTGCTCTGCAGACTCCACTGACTCTATCAGTTGCTTTTATAACCCTGTGAAATGAGGTCTTCCCTGAGTNCCTCTGCTTCAAACAGTAAAGGGTAGGGACCCTGTTGCTGTAATAGAAAAGCAGTGAAATCTTCTCCAGTCTGTGCTTGTCTGGATTGTCTTATGGTGACAGTGTCTGATGTGGTCTGACAGGGGTCAGTGTCCGATACAAATGATCACCCTGTATCTGCTGTAAGCATGTAGTACACTGTAGCTTGGAGAGTTACAGTACAGCTGCTTTCCTCCTTCAGAGTCAGTGGCTGACTTTGTACTAAGTGATTTTCATGCTTTTTCTAGCTTGATGGAATAAACCCCACCTTTTATTTAACCTGTTCTACATGTAAAACTTGTTAGTGGCTGTGTTTAAAAGGGAATGACCTGCTGGAGTGTTTTCCCTTGCATACTGTGCCTTTGTCAACCCAGAGGTGAGGGGCTGTTTTGCCAGGTGAAGAATTGGCTTTATTGACCCTTGTTCCCCACGTATTAAGTTTGCATATATTCTTTGCTGTGGACAATTACTTAACATGGGTATTTGTGTGTCTAATGCAGGAGTGAATTGCTGTCCTTCATCAAAAAGCTTCGGGTAAGTTATAATGCCCTTGAGAATGTGTTTGCCACCAGAACTCCCTGTTTGTCAGACATTTCTCTGGGCTTCTTCCAGAACAATCTGACAGCAGTGTAAGTTTTGGTGTGGGTGAAGAATTTCTGAATTTGCTATGCCTGCTACACAGCAGTGGGGAATAGTTTGGGGGGGAAAAAACCCTCAATCCTGAATTCTGACAGTGGAGATCTGTTAACAGTAGGAGGATGTTTTATTGCAGCTGTTGGAGAGTAAAGCATCCCTTTTGGAGGGAGAAGGAAGCTGCTATTTGCATCATAATTAAGCAGCAGAAGTAAGAGGAAGGGAAATTGTCTATAGCTCGTGGATTTACAAATGGTTAAAAGGCTGTAGTATACCTAGCTTAGGTTTGAGGTTGGGCTGTAGCTACAGCAACAGCACAAAGATGTGGAAAACCACAGTGTGGATCCAAGGGGTGAGTCAGGGAAATCTTCCTGCAGAAATTTTCTTGCAGTATCCTTGAGTTGTAGGATTCTTAACAAACTATTTCCCTGTTTCTGCAGGAAGCTATAATGATGTTAGAACTTCTTGCATACCTTTAAAGCTTAGGGGAAGAAAGTGGAGTTTTGTTGTTTTATGGGATTTCTGTTTTTCCCCTTACAGGAACCCCTGGTGTTAACCACCATACTGTCCCTGTTTGTCAAGCTCCATAACGTTCGGGTTAGTGTATGGCATGAACACCTTACTTGGCTCACTTGAAACGTTTCTCTCTGTAATATCTCTTACCATCTTTCTTCTCAGGAAGACATTGTGAATGATATTGCAGCAGAGCACATTTCCATCTGGCCTTCATCCATCCCCAAGTAAGTTGATAATCTAAAACAGAGTGTTCAGGATGCTTGTCCACGTGGCTGGTTTGGTCCCAGTGATAGACTGCATTGATCTGAAATAACTGATGGTTTCTGTGGGGTGTGTTGGAGTAGTGGCCAAAATACTCAGTGGCATACAGTACTGATTTGAGCTGCCTGGGTTGAACTGTGTTTCTCCAGTGAATTGGAAGGCTCTGTGGGGCTAGAACCTCAGTGGTTTAGATTCCTTGTGTGTGACAAGAGAGGACTTGTGAGAGAAGTGAGTGTGCAATGCTGACTGTGGTTAATGTGTCTTTCACTGTTCTGACAGAATAGTGTCACTGTTACTGCTCTAGACTGCAGCATGTAGTATAAGGTCAGAGTTGTTTTCAGTGCTGCCAGTATTAGCAGTAGGGTGAGAGCAGAAAATGCTTTGAACACGGGAGATTGCTTGGGCAGCTTCTCCCAAAGGTCACGTGCAGTGTGCCAAACCATTCCCAGCCTTCCTTTCCCAGCTAGTTCCACAAGTCTCCAGAGATTGCTGTCTGTGGCCCTCATGCAGGTGCTGTGGTAAATCTGTAGTGGCTTCAGGTGTTGTCTTCAAGCTTCTTGACATTGAGAACACACACTCTTGCACAGAATGCTTTAATGGTGTCAGACATGGACAAAACTACAGCTTTTTGTCCCGAGGCTGTGAAGGGGGTGTTGGCTCTGTCAGACCTGGTGTGGTGAAACCATTCAGCAGCAGTCCTGGCCAACACTAAAGATTGCCTGGAGTTATTCTGGATTGACAAAGCAAGGTGCTTTGGCCTTAAGCTAGAGGGGAAATCAGATTAGTGTTTAAAAAAACCCCAAACAATACTTTACTAATTGTATTTATTTTTTTCTTTAGTCTGCAGTCAGTGGACTTCGAAGCTGTGGCTGTTACAGTGAAAGAGCTGGTCAGCTACGCCTTGACTATCAATGCAAACAACCACTTCTGGTTAATTATTCAGGCAGACATTTACTTTGGTAAGTGAAACAATGTCTCTCTTTAGCATGTGTGCAGGGGTGCATGCCTCCCTGAGATTTGCCTGCCTTAACCCTCCTTGTATTTCCTCTTGGGAAAAGAAATGATAGAGGAGTTTTCAAACCTGCAGGTGCAGTAGTGGGTGAGTTTGGGAGGTTGTCTAAGCCCAGAGGCTGAGCTTTTGGTAGGTGGTGTAGATTTGCTTTTAGGGTAAGGGAAACTTTACTCTAAGGGTCCTCACTAACTTCACTGGTTTTTATTAGTGCAGTTGGTCCTCAAGTGTATAATTATGCAAGCCCCTGACACTGGAGTTTTTGTGAAGGGAATGGGAAGCTGTGTGAATAGTGCTTGCTCTTAATTGTGGAGTTCAGCTTCACTGGAGCAGAAGACAGGCAGGGCAGAGAGGATCTGTATTTTATACAGGAAGTATCAAGGATTTGCAAAGGAGGAAGCACGAGCTCCTGACCTGGTCCTGGTGGTGATGGGGAGCTCTTCCCTGTCAGTGTGTCCTCACCTGCTGCTTCCCCAGTACTTATCCTGCTCCCCAGCTGGGAGAGCCAGCAGTATTGGGACCATGACGTGCACCCAGCCTCTACCAGGGCAGCAGTTGCCTGGGGAGGTCTTGCCCAGTCTACTCCTCAATCTAGAGTCAGTGCCTGGGACTGGACAGTGTGAGTAAAGAGAGTGCAGAGAGGTAGTGCTGAATGAACTTTCAGAAGCCAGCCAGCTTCTGAAAATGAGACAGATTTGCCTAGACCATCTTGTTTTATAACCCTTGGGGTGAGGGGAGGGGGTCTTAATCCATTGTTGGGATTGTCACCTATATGGGAGAGGGTTTGAGGTTATAAACTGGGAGTAAAACCAGAGCTGAAGCACAAGAGGCAGGTGGTGCCCTCAGCTGCCCCTCTGTAACTCGGAGCAACTAAACTCCTTCACAACTGCCCATGGGAAGGTCATTGAAAGCAAACTTCTTTTCCCCTCTGAAGTTAATGGATTTAAGATCAAATAGGAGAAAAGTGAGAAGTTACTTTCAGAGGCAGAGCTTGGCCTGTGTTGCCAGCCTTCCTGGCACTGCTGTTTTCTGTCTGTCTGGTTTACCACCTCCTGCATGTTGGTGCTTTTCAGACAGTGCTATGCAAGTCACTTTGCCAGTAGAATTCAGCCACGAGAGAGGTGTGTGTGAATCATTCCATAAACCATTGATCTGAGTCTTGGAAATAACTGCTGTGTTTGCTTCTAAAGGCCTTGTTGTGCTTTCTAACGTTGCAGCCACCAATCAGTACTCGGCAGCCCTTCACTACTACCTGCAGGCAGGAGCTGTATGCTCAGACTTCTTTAATAAGGTGGTGCCACCAGATGTGTACACAGACCAGGTGAGTTAAAATGGGATTTCCATGTACAAAAATACCTCTTCAGATCCTGATTCTGTACAGACAAAACTGCTCAGGGTGCACACGTTCCTGGAGCCTGTAAGACTTTGTCTTGTTCATCAGCAAACCCCAGGGTTCCTTGTGGGCTGTGCTTGGGCAGGCACTAGGAAGGAACTGTCTAGACCCAGGGAAGGAGGGTGTTTATTTACACACCCTGCCCAGTTGCTGCTCTTCTCGTGCTCCTGTTTGCTTGGTGATCTCTGGGATCCTGACTGGTCTGTTGCTGTGAGAGCTGCTGTCTGGGAGCCCACTCCACTCTGCTCTTCCCACCCAGTCAGGCCTTTTCTGTGGGCACCAGGAGATAAAAGGTGAAGCTTTTTAACAGCCCCCAGCCTTGCTCTTGTACCAGAAATGCAGCACTTGGTTCAGTGGTGCACCTCACACTCTTGTGAAGCCTTCACAGCCATCAGTGTTTAAAAAAACGGTGGAGGTGCTAAAACCCAGGGGGCAGGGTGGGGTAGGAGGCTGCAGGCAGCTATCAGCTGCTGCTTGGATTTTAAAAAAATTACAGTAAAAAAAGATGCTTGATGTTTGCATTCCACTGCTAGGATCTCAAAACGTGTGTTTTGGTTTCTAACCCTTCTGTAGGTGATAAAAAGAATGATCAAGTGTTGTTCTTTACTCAACTGTCACACGCAGGTAAGAGGTGAAATGGGGAGGGAAAATGAAACATGAATTTATTAATATTTTTAGTTAAAAAGCAGGGGGAAGAACCTGCTGAAAAGAAAACTGAATCCAACTCTCCTTATCAATGCAGGCTGCAGTAGATGGTGGTGTTAGTGCTGCTTCTAGAAGCAGTGAAATTAACGAGTAAATGAACATGTACTTGGAGGGGTAAAGAGTAGAAACATTCTAGATTTTTTTTTTTGGTCCCCTTTTAAATGTTTTGTTTTGTGTAGCATTGAGCATACAGTGTCTGTGGAGTGCTGCTGGGAACCTGGCCCTGTTCTTGAGGACTGCCTGTGGTCACTGATGTTCAGGGGGATTTTTTCCTCCAAGGAATACCAAGGCTTCTATTAGGTGCTTAGTTCAGAGGCATTAACTGCCTTTAGAAACCTGGAAGCTGGGTCAGAATAAACACCCCCCCCTTTTTTTCCTCGCCCTTTTAGCCACTTCTGTTGGAGTTTCAGAATGAATTGTGCATGATCTCAAAAGGGCAGGTGCTCAGAGAGTGCTTGCTGTGGAAACAAGCAGTGGATTAGGTCTGGGACCAGGGTGAGGTTAGAAGGGGTTCTGGGAAGATTTCTGTTTGTGGGGAATTAAGGCTCAAACTCACCTGTTGGTCTTGCCTCCCAGGTAGCTATTTTATGCCAGTTCCTGAGGGAAGTAGACTACAAAACTGCCTTTAAGGCCCTGCAGGAACAGAACAGGTAAGTAGTGATACAGGATCTAGGAGTGTGTGCCCCCTGAGCGACTGCTGCCTAACTCACCCCTGTCCTCCTTCAGCCACGATGCCATGGATTCCTACTATGAATACATCTGGGACGTCACCATCTTGGAGTACTTGACCTGTATCCTTTCACTCCAGTACCTCCCTGACAAACTCCTCCTGCATGTTCAGGGCTGGGAAGAAACCCCTTTCATACCCCAGTCTTTCCTTGACTCACCCTCAGATCTCCACCACAAGCGCGGCGAGACGGACAAGCGGCAGATAGCAGTAAGCTAACACAAGGTGCTGGGGGGGGGGATTTCCTTAGTGTCACTTTCCCTCCCTGAAACCATCTCGGAGTGATCGCCCCTTCCTGGGGCAAGTGTGGTGCAGTTTCTGCTGGAGGCTGGGTGCTGGGGTCAGGTGGGTGGCTGTAAGGGGATTGCCCTGGGAGCTGGAGCTGAGAAGGCCTTGCAGGGAAGCAGCTGCCCCAGGACTGGGGCTAGGGCTGTCTCCTCTCCCTCCCAGATAAAAGCCATTGGCCAGACAGAGCTGAACGCCAGCAATCCTGAGGAAGTCCTGCAGCTTGCTGCACAGAGAAGAAAAAAGAAGTTTCTTCAAGCAATGGCAAAACTTTACTTCTAGGCTAATGCTGGATGGCTAATACAAGACGTGGACATGAAAACAATCTGTCAAGAGTTTATTTTTAAAATTCCTTTAAAATTTTATACAACATTTACAGTCTAGTAGCTTTCTTTTTAGAAATAGATGAAGTCTTAAAATAAGCCCCTTATTTTTACAAACTGTACAGAAGGCTGGAAGCAACTTCAGCTAGTTCCACAGTGGCTTGTTTGAAGAACACCTGAATTCAAGTTTGAGTTTGAGGGGGGTGGCAGTTGATGCTCTGGTGCAGCTTCACAGACTGGTCCATGTCATGTAAAACTTGCCCCTGGCTGTGGGGTGCAGGTGGAAGCATCTAGGAGAGGAGGACTGGTACCCATCTTTCCCAG
Organism: Chloroceryle aenea; assembly: GCA_013399075.1. Lineage (NCBI taxonomy): Eukaryota > Metazoa > Chordata > Aves > Coraciiformes > Cerylidae > Chloroceryle > Chloroceryle aenea. The sequence goes on along the minus strand of VWZY01007357.1, from coordinate 10,563 downwards.
TACTGTCCCTTACTCACAGAGGTGAGTCAGAGGTAGTGAATATTCCCCGGGGAACACAGTAGTTAATGCTGCTTATCAACCCTGACCGTACCGCTCCACAGTTCAGCTGAAATGCTGTTCCTAAGGGGGGTGTAGAGTACCAGCAGTTCACTGCTCCCCATATCCTCTCCAGTTCTTGGTACTTGGTGAAAGCTGGTGGCTGGGTCTTACAACACACACCTCCTCCCTCCCCGGCCTGTGCTGCTTCCCCTTACTTCAGCATCAGGCCCTGTGCTCTTACCCAGGGTCGGTGCTACGGGAGCTGAGGCTCAGGGCAGCCCTCGAGGCCCATCTCAGCTGCCTGTGGAGCTAGAACTGGATCCAGGGCTGGCTGCAGGGAACAGCAAGGGCAGAGTGGTTTTAGAAGAGTCAACTGCTTCCCCCTGACCTCTGTAATACTGCACCTGAGCGTGGGGCTGACAGGTTAACAAGAGAAGTCAGGACGAGGTAATAGTGACAGCTTGTACAGAACTGCTCCTGCAGGGCCCGCCCCAGTTAAAGCAAGTTTGCCATGTAAGCTGAGTGGGGGAACTGCCACTCAGGTATTAAAAGAGTTCTTGAACTCAACAAGTTCGGAATGCTCAAAGTTGAACTGCACAAGTTGTGTCAGAATGGAACCAAGGCGTCCTGGCTCCTGCAAGAGCAACAAGGGAGGCTTGGTCGAACTCTTCAAGTCTGTAGGAGGATACCAGTCCAAGACTGTAGGAGGATACCAGTCCATTTCCCTCTGCTGCACTGGTTACCGAGCCTCCTCCTGCTCAAGTCTTGAGCAGCAGTCAAGTCACCTTTAGTGTGGTTGTTTGGAAGCACCAAGTCCTGCTCAGGGCAGGTGTAGTCCATATTTCATTTCTTCTCTGTGCTTTTGGGAGGAGTTATTATTCCTCCTGTTGACACAGGGGAGAACTGGCCTGGGGCAGCAGCTGCTACTCCACTGTTCACTTCTTCCTGTGGGTCAGGGGAGAAAGAAGACCATTAATCCCTGTCACAAGTTCTATTTTTCTCTCACCCTGCTACTGCAAATCAAGTACTCCAGGTTTAAGATACAGAGTATAAAAAGAGAGAGGACCCTGCACAACAGGTGATTATCTTTGCAATGCTTCACACGTGCTTCTAATCCAAGTCTTGGCTTATGGTGTTTATAGCAGCATCCATCTGAAGCTAGAAACAAAAGGTCTGGTGGAGTTGAGCCAGGCCTGGTGCTGGGTGACCCCCGAAGGGGGGTGTGATGCCCACCAAGTAAGCCCCCAAACCACCTACCAGCATGTCCAGGTAATTTGTGTGGGTTTGGATATTGTGTCGATCCTCTACTGCAACCTTCTTGAAGTTCTTCAGCTTCACAGGGACTTTTTTTGCCACGCTCACAAAGGGAACCATCCATTCTACACACTCTGAAATGCTGTCCCAGTCTAAGCCTAGAAGGCAGAATAAAGCATATTTAGAAATCATGGCTGTGTTTGTGTTCAGTAAACAAGCCAACAAGCAAATAACGCTGCAGCTTAAACTAAAATAAAAACCAGGAACATCTTCCTCCAAACTCCCAGCACTTCCTTGTGCTGAGGGGGGAGTGCTGTGGCCAGCACCAGCCTCCTGCACCCAGCAGCTCTCTGGCCCTCAGGCAGCACACCTATGCTGAGCTCACTGAAGGGACTTTTCACCCCCACCCGCTAAGGGACAGGCACAAAGGTGAACTGAATGCTGCTGCCAGACAGGGGTGGCTGCTTCCCAACTACAGCTTAGGAGGAAAAACAACCAGAGGGTGCACAGCTCATGATCCCCTGAATAATGAAAGGCCTAGAGCAGGACTAGCCCAAAAGCAAGGGGGATAAGTTTGCTTCATTTCCTTAGCCAAGACTCTGCTTCTGAAAGCGCTTCCTTCTTTCTTGAGTCTCTGTAACATCTGAAACAGTGGTAGGAAGGAAGTGAAAATTAGGGCAACACAAACCTAACCCACAGAACAAATTCGTGTCCCTGTAGCTCTTGCTGCCTAGCAAGACCTGGCTTTGCAAAGGCTTCTGACCTGAAGCTTTCTGAACGACTTCGATTGAGGTATAGTGGCAGAGCGCAGCAGCGGCCAGGGTTCGGTACTGGAAGTCCAAAGAATTCACATCCAGAATACACAGGTCTAAGAGCTGAGGAAACAAGGTGAAGGAAGTCAAGTTACACATTCTAACAAGCTGATCCCTATAAGCAAACCAGTTTGAGAAGCTGCTGTGCACACAGCAAGTAAACTTGTCCAGATTTAACTGCACCTTTAAACAATTAGCAGAGCTCCAGGAAGGTATTTTTAGGTGAACCCAGCCTGGCAGAGCTCAGTGACTTAGACCAGTCACCTACTCTTAAGCTTCTCTGAGGCTGGACAACAGACACCCATAAAATGGAACTCCACCAGTATCCCCACAGCCTGCACACTCACGGGACTGCCTTCTACCCTGCTGCACAGAACCACTGCTCTAGACACGAGAGTTACTGGCCACAGCATCTTACCTTACCCACCCTCCTCTCAAAGCTGCTGCCACCATTCACAGAACACTGTAGTGCAGCTATTAAAAAACAGCATTGATTTTTTTTCTGGTGTACAGAAAAGCCTTAAAATACATGAGAGGGGGAAGACAAGAACCACAGGGGTGCCTGTCCTCAAAGGGAAGGCCAGGTTCTCTGGCACTTCCCTTCAAGTAGCAGGTGAGGTGAAAGGAGGAGATGGGGCAGGATGCTCAGCTGCACTGGTAACCCCTCCAAAAAGCCATTTCTGGGAGCTTACCACCTACCTGTGCTATCTGAATGAACTTCTCCTGAGAATACTGAGGTAGCAGCACTTTTGGAACATCCTTCAGAGCATCCACCTGAAGATAGAGGTTCAGCCAGGAGACGATCGTCACTGGACAGAGCTCCCATTTTAAAGCCTGCAAACATTAAGCAGTTAAGCACCTTAAACCACACGACAACAGTTTTGTGCCCTGATCTCTTTTTTCCCCCCACATCTCCCTGTCTCAGTTCTCAGATCCTCAAAAGCCCCTAGAGATTATGTACCATTTCCAATACAAAACCCCATTTTTGATGGCATTCTCACTGCTTTTTGAGCTGGCTGTGTCACAGTCAGCACAAACACATCTCCCTGGACCTGTGTGCTTAGAGTTTCACGTGCATGCCCCTTTCTGAGGCTGGAAAAGGATTTTTTGCAGTAACAGGGACATGCTAAACGTGTTCCTCTCCTAAGCAAGTAAGTGATGATAAAATACAAGGATCAGCCAGACAGCCCTTCAAGCAGCACTCCAAACAGAGCGTGGTGATTACCTTTAACATAATAAGTTCCATTCTTACAATGTCCTCTTCGCTGCAAGCACCATCAGTCACATAAGCAAATTCCTGTATTTTGGGAGCATAGATTTCCTGGACAGGGAGAGAGGGTCAAGTGAGGGTTAGAGTGCCTGACAACTCTAACACAGCTTGAGAAGATACTGGCAAATACTTTTCAGCCCATAAAGTATTAACATTTCTTGTGCAAGAATGGTGTTTCTCTCATCATACAGCATGACTTGAAACTTGGAGAGTGGGGAGAGGCACAAAACAAGTGGGTGGTGCATGATCTGTTGTAAAACACAATGGATTTATTGCAACTCCATTAGCTTTTGGGGAAATAAAAGCTGCACAAGTGATGCAGCACACAGTGTAACCTGTGGGCATCGATGGGAAACCCACCCCCCCCAGCTGGGTTTACTGGGCTGTCAGAGCAGGCAGCTGGAGACACAGGCTGGGTTTTCTTCCAGCCTCACGCCCATTCCCGAGACTTGTTTGCCAACTGCTGGAGATCTGGGAAATGACAAGCCAAACCAATCTACTCCTGGCACATTTGCATACCTTTTAAGTTTATGTGGTCTCCTTCCCTGCTGCTGAGGAGAGGGAGGACAAAGACTACACTCCAAGACATTAACATATGCACAACTGAAGGGAGAAGAAAAAGAAGTTTCCCCTTCCGACCCTCAGTGTTCTGTGTGTGCCACCCAGTTCTAAAGCTTTGGACAGCAGAAATAAATACCTTACTACTGGTTTTTTAGTTACTCCAAACTTAATTCCCCCCCCTGTAACAGAGCTGCTTACCTCCAGTTTGGAAGCGATGAATAAGGAGGTAATTCCTATGAGCTGAAGCATGCTCTTGTTAATGTTCTTTTGTGTCAACATGAATCTATCAAAAAAATCTTGAGCTAGGTAGAAGGTTTCCCTGTGGAGTGCATACACCTCACATACCTGCAGCAGGAAAAGAAACACACACATGAGAAAAGAACAAACCAGTTCAGTTTTCTGTTCTGAAACTCTCTGCACACACATGGGAACACTGGAGTATAACACAGTGAGCACGACTGTCTCTTCTGCACACACACTCTCACATACACAGATGTGTTAGGATGGAACTGGAAAAAATCCTCCCCATCCTCCCCCCTCTCCCACCTGAACACAGACTGTTTACAATGCACGAACACACTTCCCAAGTCAGTACTTTTTCCAACCCAAATAGCATCCAGTTTTCCTACAAATGAGTACAAAAGACTTTTCACTGAAAGAAGAGACTCACTGAGGGGAAAAAAACCCCGAACCCTAACACAGAGAACAGAAAAAACCCACAAACAATCAAAAACCCAACACTAATTTGCCTGATTAAGAACACTGGGTTCAAACCACAAGCTGAAGTCACCACACCAATTCCCCCCGTATTCCCAAGCACATCTGTCCCCGGGCAGAACGACTGCAAAACACCAAGCCTTTGGCTCTACAGCAAATCACCCTGGAAGCTGCTGCTGGAGGGGGCTCTGCTGGCAAGCCAGGAGCTCTGCCTGCAGCCCCTCGGGCACACGACAGCCTCGCTGAGCAGGAACAAAACTGCACCAACACCATCTGCTCCCGCGGCTGCCGGCTCCCCTGGCAGGGACAACTTCTGATGCTTGCATTGTATCACAGTGGCTCAAACACCGCTTCAACAAAAAAGGAACGGGGACTGCCCAGGTCTGGAGATCTTAAGCAGGGGGCCTACTTTTTCCCCTCAAATCTCTAACTGAATTTGGGCAGGCCTACCAGAACTCCAGCTTAGCTGCAACTCTGTATCCTTTCCACGACTAAGCTCTGGTTAGATCAGCTATAAATTACTTATAATCTACTTACAGTCAACAGAAAAGACTGTTGAGGACATGGAACCCAAGCACTTTGTTGTTTCACTTGGATACAGTCAGAATAAAACCTCCCTGCTGCCAGCTATTCCCTAAAATAAGCTGGAAAGCCCATTTGCAAATTAAAACCCTTCCCGACCATCCAGAGTGCAACTGGTGGGCAGCAACACCAGCACCTGTTCTTTCAGACCTGATCTAACAGTTGCCAGTTGTTAACACCAAAGCAGCACATCCACTGCTCCAGACAAGATTCAGAACCAGCAGTGTACAGAGCAGGCTGGCTGAGAAAGGGATGGCACCCTTTCGATCAGCGCAACACCCAAACCCGTTGGTGATGTTAAATGGCACTTACCATTTAATTTGACAACTGAAGTACAGCAATTAGGCTGGAACACAGATATGATTTAGCTGTAATCCATTTCAAACAAGAATCTGCCTAGATCAAGACCCTTCAGATGCCAGCCACTCACGCACTACTTTCTCCTGCTCTTTTCCAGAGGGTACCAAGCTCACTTGTAAGGCAGAAAACGGTGCCGGGGGCCAACATTTAAAAGCTCTTGACATAGCCAGGGCCAGGGTGGCAAGTCAAGTCCTCAGTACAGATGGAGTTGTCTCATGGCTTAGATACAGTCTAAGATGTGAAGTCAGAGCTCCATAACCACCCTGTCCATAGCAATTTCAGCCCAAGTGTGTCCAAACTAGTGCTCTCCCCTTCCCAGAAAGGAGCGTGGCAAGAGCAAAAATCAACTCCTGCTGCTCACTGCCCTCTGGGGAAGGTTCAGCACCTCCTGCCAGGTCAGGCCTGAATGTACCTCACCAGGAGGATCTAAAAGCAGTAGCTTGTAACCCTTTCATGGCAAACTAGCTGTGGTGTTCCTCATCAGCCTCCACCTTGCTGTTAGATCCTGTGAAAGCTGTGTGTTCACCTGCCCACTTCACAGGCATAACACCAGGAGAGCATTCAACCAAAAGAACAGACCTCGAGGAGCCAGTCCAGCAGTATGGATCTCATGTGAGGCTGCAGGCTAGAATGTAGGGACGTGAAGTGTTTGCAGTGAGCATATCTGTTCTCCTTCTTCAGAATGTTCAGCCAGACATCTTTGGAATTTCCCCAGCTACGGAATAAAGTTACACAAAGCCTTGTTAAGTTTATATCCACCTTCACTGGAGGAGTGGAAAAGCATTATTTATTGTTTACAGGTATGCAGGAACAAAAAGAACAATTCCACATACTGAAAGATCCTTATGGCAACTCCAAAACTTGCAGGCACACTTTGAACATTTGCACCCCTACAACAGGAGCCTGCCAAGGTCATCAGCAAGCCCAGTTTTATAGAGCAGCCAGGAAAACTCAGCATCTGCATGCCAAAGCTGCACACAGAAACAGAGTTTCCTACTTTGCCTAGTTGGGTGGCTGTCCAGAGAGCAAGATAAACAAAAATCTCCCAAGGAAAAAAAAACAAACAACAGCAAACCAAACAAAAATATAAAATAAACACAGACACAAACCACACAGGCCCCAAACAAACACACCCACGCTCCCCAGGAAACACAAAACATGCACAAAGTTGTCCAGTTTAGTTTGGGGAAAACATTACAGGTGATGTTTGAGAGTCACTCACCCATCCTTCCTTTTCTAGCCTACCTCAAGGCTCAGAATCAGGCTATTGGGAGAAAAACTGAGCTCCTGGTTATTGCCAGCTCACAATTCATGAGTCTGCTTGGGAAGATGCCTACAGCATTAGCACAGCCTGGGTTTAATCTGCAGTTGCTACGACTTGGTGCAGCTCCTTCCTTAGCTGCACTTCTTACCCTGCAGTTCCCAAGAGGGGCAGCACCTTAATCCACGCAGTGCTGAGTTCCAACTGACATGTCTGGATTTCTCCATTTACCTTTCTCCAAGCAGAAGCAGAGAGATGAAACCCATCTGATCAGCAGCATCACCTACAAATCCTAACCTTCAGACTCCAGAAGGAGACTGCACCAAGCATTCCGTGCCGCGTTCGCACGCTGGCTGCGCAGCGACAGGGCCAGAAGTTTATTTGCATATTTGTACATGTTTAAGTTCTTAAAGAAAACTTAAGTTTAATATTTTTTGGCCACTCTGTTCCAATAGCACTGGAAGAAGTTCAGTTTTTTGGTCACTGAAAGAAGTTCAGCTTAACTGTTATGTGCCTCTTAATCACTTAGAGTCACCAGCATCGAGTTATAAAAGACCAGCATGAAAGGCACAAAAAGTTACCCCTCTGGTAAGGCTGGGGGGGAACTCCCACAGGATTGCTGTCTTTTTTTACTTCAAATTGTTTGTGGGACAGAGACAAGCAGAGGTGTGGGTTGGGTACTGCCTACTGCTCTACACACACAGCACAACAGGTTTTCCTACAGCGTATTTGACAGAGCACCCACTGCTGCAGCTGGCAGACTTACTTGAGTTCCGGCAGAGGCGATGGGTTTATGAAGAGGTTTCTGAACCTGTATTTTTTGAACCTTGAGAAGTCAGTGGTTACGGATTCTTTGTGAGGTGTTTCAATAATTATGCAAGGTGAGATGCCTCCTGTTAGCGTGGGCGACCAACAGCTCTGCAACATAAACAAGGTATCTTTTGAATGCTGATTTTACCACGAAGGCAGGGAAGGTGAGAAGTAGGCGACAGCAACAACAATGTATGGAACATAGGTTGGTCTGCCTGGGCCTCAGCACTGAGCAGGGTGCTGAGACCAAGGACAGAGAGATTCAGCTCCAGCAAAGCCCTTCACCGTCGCGATGGAACGCGAGTACTCATCTTTGAGGGAGACAGGCATCTTTAGGACCCCCCAAGGCACACATCCATTGCTTGAGCTGCTCAGTGGGGGTACAGGAGGCTGAGGTACTCACTGCTACTACACCACGGGATGAAGGTGGGTGGTCCTAGCTACTTATCCACTCAAGAGGGGAGAGAGAGGAGAGGGTAGAGGTTCTGCTGTCTCGCAGAGGAAATTCAGCAACTTGTTATCTTGCCATGGAGCAGTCCAGAGAGGAGCCACCCATCTCAGCTCCAGCACCAGATACCCACTAAGTGAGCAGCAGCTGTGAATTATCTCTCAGATGCCACGTAAGGAATACAACGACAAGTGAGAAGAGCGCAGTTATTCACACGGAAAGCGTCGGAGAGGGAATTACTGAGGAGTTAGCTCTGCCATTTGTTTCACTAACACTTGTTTGCTTGTCCACGAGCAACACGAGTGATGGAGGATTGAGTGTGTGGAGCACGTGCAATACTGTAATGGCTGACAGCCTCCAAAATGGTGACACACAGGAGTTGGGGGGATCCTGCTCGTAAAGGATGGCAACACCTGCTCCCCAGCACAAAAACTTCTCCTGGGGGGCTGTTCAGCAAGGTGATCTACCTGTGATTTCCTTGCTATATCTAAACCTCTCTACAGCCAGGCTAAAGGACCCTAAGAATGAAGTTTCACATTCAGCAGAACTGATCTTGCCACAGCTACAGGGCAAGAGAGATCCTGCTCCTCCTCCTCCTCCCCTGTGATCCTTACAGCCCAAGTCCCACCCGTGGCTTCTTTTGTCAGCTTTGGTGCTCATCAGATCCCCTGCTGGATCCATTCACCTCACTGAGCTGGCAGAACATTATTTTGTGGTGCCAAAGCAGGGAGCTGAAGCTGCACAGATCACTTCATTTGATGAGAAGCAAAACGGAGCAGGGCAGGGGATGGAGTGCACTGCCAGCTACTGAGGAAGGAAAAAGAGAGGCAGAATTTCCCCCTTTCAGCAGAGCAAAGCTGTGACCCCAAGTGCAGCTGACACATTTACACAGCATCTTTCCCAGTGCAGAGTTTGCACAGGCAACAAATCCCGAGTTTTGCTTCGCCGTAGCTGTTGAGTCTGTACTAACAGAACAGCCACAGACAACATCGTTTGCAAACGACAATTATTTTATAAACCTACTCCAAGATAAACTGCAAAGCCCCTCACTTGGTTTAGAGTAGCCTTTGTTAGTTAAAAGGGATTCCTAAACTGATTTAAATAAAAGAGCTGTTAAATGGATGTAAGAAAGACTCCAGTTATGCAGCCTCTCTCAACTAAATGGCCATGAACCCATACCTGAAGGTGAAACAAGGGCAATGCTCTTGTTTGGATGTGGCTCTAGGCCTCTACTTGCTCTGCACGTGGAATTATTCTGATATCTGGGTTATTCTGATTATCTGGGTTCACCCTCATTTGTACACCTAACCTTAGACTGCAGTGGTTTCCACACTGGAAGACCCTTATCTTCAGGCAAAGCCACGTGTAAAAAGGCAAAAATACAGAACGATGCGAAGGTGCCAAGCTCCCACAGATTCTAATACCCAAAGGTAAAAACTTCCACTGCTCAACACACTTCCTGAGTGCGGAATGCACAGCTTCACACCCACCAGCATAAACCAGATGGATTCCCTCACTTATTTTGAGCTGGTATTCCAGATATAATTACCTTAATCTCATATTGGTGTTTTTTAGCAATTTTCCCATCTTCTCTTTTCTTCACGTCCTGCTGAGAAGAGAGAAACACATCAACACACGGGCAGTGACCAACACACCCCCACCTCTACACAAACTGTGGCTACTCCCACTCTGCTTTCTAACTCAACAGAGCAAAGGTTCTCCCATCAAAATGCACTGGAGAACTTCCAGTATTATTAAACTTTTCAAGTTGCCCAAACCGGTCACCTCTGCTGTTCTCCTTTTTCTGGTCTGGAGATGCTCCGGTGCCTGTAATTCCTGTGGAGACTCTTCCTGACATGACAGTGGCTGCTGCTGCTTGGCTTGCAAACGGCTGCTGCAAAGACCAAAAGATGCTGGTTGTCATGAGAGCAGCAGTTGTTAGATGAATACAGACAGGCTGGGTGTATTAAATGCTAACAGCTCACCTGCGTCTTGACATCTTCTTTGGGTTTTAAGATCCCTACCTGGATCAAAGGAATAACAGAAGATGAGTTAGCATATCCTCGGGAAGTTAGGACCCAGTTCCACACTTTGCATGATAGGATGCATGACAGAAAGCAGCAGTTTGCACAACTGGGACAGGAGGACACGAGTACTTCACTGCCGTGAGGAGCGCCTGAGCAGAGGGCATCTGTGGCACATCCTGACACTGCCGGGGTCATGCTGCTCAGT
>VWZY01007356.1:41988-60486 GCA_013399075.1 Chloroceryle aenea | reverse complement strand
CGGTGTAATGGTATATTGGGCGGAGGCGGAGCACTACAGTAGTTCCCTGAGTTGGTGGCAATATTGAGTGAGCAAAATGTAAGAAACCTATGTTACCGCAGTTATAAGCAGAGTTGCTTATTTCCGTATGCTAGGTGGGTGCTGTATTAGAATACAGTGGTCCAGTAGGTCAGATAAAATATGTCCAGACCTAGCAGACCACCGGCCATGGTTAATAGAGTATATGAACAGAATAAACATGTAGTTCCCGTGTGAGGTTTGCATTTCTGGATGTACACGGGCATGGTCAGTGTTTCTGTCGTCGGTGGTCCTGTATGGATTTTTTTTGACTTCCCTCTATAAGCTTGCCCAGCTGTTCCTTGAATAACTATGAACTTGCACTTTCCTAAAAACTCTTAACGTGGAACTGTCTTTCTGTTTTACTGTGTGCTTTGTTCTTCAGTTTACTTTGTCACCAGCTAGTGTCATCTGTTGTCTTCTTGCTTCTGTATTGAGAGTAAATAATTTTACACTGTGTACAGTCTTAACATTAGACAAAATATGCTATGGTTGTGTCAGATTCACTAACTTCAATGTAGAAGAGTTCTACTTTACAAAGCTTTTCCTCCATTGCAAGTTACTGTGCCAGGAGCTCCTTTCTTTGCTTGAGTTAGAGGCATAGTGTTCAGGTGTTGGTGAAAGAATATTGCTTAAGTTCTGGATCTAAAGGGCTAATGTGTTGCACTTTGATAGCTCACCTGAAGCCAGTGATGCTTTATGATTGATGGTCTCTTTCTGATGCTGAAGTGTTGTATTATGTTAGTCATTTCTGTTCCTGTGGCCACAGTGTGGTCATTACTTAATGTTAGTAAAAAATAACTAAAGTAAAAGAAATAAAAGGGTGTACAGGAACTATTGGTTGAGTTTCTATTCCTTTTATCATTATAGTTTCAGTCATCCAAACAATAATGTGATTGTGTTTTTCCTAAATTCTTACTAACTACTGTCCTCATATACTTTTACATACCCACTAATTCTTGTTCCATGTAAACATACAGAGTGATTCAGAAGATCAGCTGAAGCTTTCTAGTCTTTAACAATATGAAAGAATGTTCACAATGTGAACAATGTTTGATATCCTGTGTGGGTTGCTTAATTTATCAATAGATAAATAAATGAGTTTTCTAAATATGTGGACAAATATTCCTGTTGAGACTGGGGAATTACTTAATAGCTATGCCTTAGTATCTAGAGATTCTGCTTGGGAGTATTCTGTTTTGCTACATGGATACTATTGGGTGGCAAAAACTTGGTCCTGAAAAACATTTCCCTAAATTTACTGGGATAATAAATGTACAAAGGTATACAATAGCAAAAATATTTAGGAAAATAGTACATATTATTCTGTATAATGAGAATACATACTCTTGATGTCACAAGTAGTTTTCTTTGGAATAGTCATTTGTATCCCATGATGCTGGGTCATGGACTGCCCAAGGCTTTCAGGAGTTTGCAGATCCTGACAATAAACAAATTTTAAGAGAAAACCAAGGGCTTTATAGCAGTTAGTGTTTGAACATTAGGGCTTTTTTTGGGTTTTAGGTGTACCTGTCTGTGTGAGAGAATAAAAATGCAGGGTTTTTTTTGTTTGTTTGGTTTGTTGGTGGTTTTTTTTTTTTCACCCTGTTATTCATTCAGCTGTACAGACCCAGGTAGAGGGCATTCCAAGATACTGGTGTTTCAGCTGCCATGTCAAAGACATGTAAATGCTATACAGTACACATGAACAAATTCCTCTTTGGAATATGCACGCTGAATTGAGACTCTGTTGTGAAATCAATTATACATTGGTCAAAGCCTATATATATATAAATTTTTTTTTCTTATTTTAGAGAGATATCCCATACAAAAATGATTGAGTCCGTGAAAATAAGAAGACAATGCATGCTGGATTTCTACTCGCATTATGAACATCTTTGTGCTCTTCAAGGCTCTGTCCCACTGAAAGCTGTGAGGACTGGCCTGAGTCAGAGTGCTCTTGATATAACTGTTGATTGTATCAAAGCTGTTGATTGGGCACCACTCCTGAATGCCATCAGGCACAATAAGACTCTGACTTCCATTGGTATAAGAAGTTTTCATCAACAAGGTCTGGGAGAATCAGGTTTGTAGTGATGCCTATAAAAGATAAATGTGTATGCATGTTGGAATTTGTTGCATAAAACTTCTTTGTGTGATTGAATACATGGGTGGAGGAATTATGATAACTAAGGAATTATTGCTATTTAAGAAAAGCAGCTAAAAAGTGAGGTGTGATTATGATTGCTTTTCAGTAAATAGGGGTTGGATTTTACAGATGTGGTTATTTTTGTTGTTTACTAGGTGTTGAAAGATATAAAACTTACTTTAGAAGGAGAATTCCAGCAATTCGATCAAAAGACTTGACTGGCCAACTGTGCAAAGCTGTCAAAGGCTGTCTCAGCATATCAGATGTACTAAAAAATTTAGAACTTCAGGGTTTGCTTCTGAGGGAGAGAGATCTAATACTTTTGACAAAGGTAAGAATATATTCCTATACAAGTGCATGGAAAATATGCTTAGAACATAAGAGAAGTAGGAGTTAAATTTTATAAAGATTTGTCACAGATAAGGATGTTCCTCTTCTAAGGGACCTTTGTGTTATCCATTGTATGAATGATTCCACTGAGACATTTAGTATCACCTAGTCTTGTTAAACCTTTCAAAAATCACATAACCTTCCTTTGCCCTGATTCATCAAGGCTTATTAGAAAGTTCTTGGCAGCATCTCTGACACATTTGCAGAGCGTAACTTACACTCGTGACCAAAACTGCTGTGCACATACGTGGAGGAAAGAAGGTTGTGGTACACCAGGGAGATAAAAGCATATCTTCAAGATGTATTACTGGAACACTGTCCAGTTTGCTTATGAGTGACTTCTGAGAAAGGACATTGCTGCTTGTTGTATGTAGTCTGTGGCTGCTCCTCTGCTGAAGAAATGAAAGCTTAAACTGAGCTTCTTTTGTCCTTCCTCTGAACCCCCTAGAGTGTCTTACAGGGAGCAAGCAGAGTTTTGAGCAGTTTGGGTGACTTGGGTCTTTTCTGTGTTTGTATTTTTGCTTCTCAAGACAGTTAACATTTTTCTTCTGAAGGGTTTGGCCACAGCTTCATCTCTGGAGAGTGTCTCTTTAGCCCACTGTCCAATTGGAGATGGAGGTTTAGAAAGTAAGTTCAGAATGGAAGTCATGTAAATATCATCTCTCTTTTTTTTAGCCCTTTAAATACCTAAGTAACTTTTTAGTATTTCCACTCCTGGTTTAAGTTTGTCTGTAGTGATTAAAAGAACAACTTTCAGTTTCTTCTACAAGACTTAACAACATTTAAAGACTTGAATTTCTTCACTTGATGCTAATAATTAGCCATACTATTTTATAAGGATATTTATACTTTAAAACAACAGTCATAATATTTGTTTGAGGTTAACTCTTTTCTGATTTGTTTGTGTTTACATAACTAAAGTTCAATAAAATATGTTCTAGATTGTTCAAATAGTCTTTGCTGAACATTTGTGCTGGAAATGTGTAATCTTAGAACACTTAAATATATTATACTTTGTATTTNAACTTAGTTTCCTAATATGGCAGTGAAAAAGTGTGTTCTAATAATCTGTCTGTGGTGTGTGTAGATAATATGTGTGCTTTTGCTTTCTTAGCAATCTGTCAGAGTGTAAAGAATTCAGCAACTATCAGATGCGTAAACTTCACAGGATGCAGCCTCACATGGCGAGGGGCAGAACATATAACAAATGTATTAAAGGTAATTTAATCATCTTTCACAGGAACTTAAGTACACTTGACTTTTACTTTCAAGCTCTAAATCCATCAAAGCACATTATAAGCAGCATATGTGGATACTGAAGTATATGAATAGTCCATCTGAAATTTGTGACTTTGTATGCCAGAAGTGGCTTAGTTTGCTGGTGTGGGATTTAAGTACAGTATTTCTTAGTAAACATCAGATAAACAATTAACGGTTCAGACTGATGTATTTTCTTTAAATGAGGATTAGGGCTTTAAATGTCTGACACCTGGTTTGGGGGGGCACTTCTTTTATTGTCACAAGTTTTGAAAAATATCTTAAGTATTAATAAGCATTGGCTAAGCATAATTAAGTTTACAGTTTAGAAGTTACTAATGAACTGATTAGCGAGCTTGTGACAAGTACAGTATTTAAATAATGTCAGCAAGGGCTTGCATGAAAGCACATAATTTCCTAGTGTGTTTCCTAGTCAAGATGTGTAGAAAGTGTCTGCCAAGAGAAGGTAATAATTTTGTAGCCATATTTCATAATTTGCATTGCAAAATGGGTGATCAGAAGAAACATGACCTAACTGTAGAGTTTAAAAATTCCTTACATTTCTTGAACTCAGAAATGATGTTTCTCATACCAGCACTCCAGCCATTAAACAGCAGTTGCAAACAAAGGTAACTTGTGATCAGTACTGGGTTCGCCTTTGCACTTGGTAACAGCTTCTTTGTTTGCGAAGCACCAGGCAATGAAAAGACATGGTGAGGCCTGGGCTGAAAGCCTGCGCTATAGGAGGCCTGATCTTGACTATATGTCTGGCTTGAGGCGGATTACTTTCAACTGCAACATGCTTGTTGGAGACAGAGGAGCAAGTGCCTTTGCAGACTGTCTAGGAGAGGACCTTTGGCTAAAAGGTACTGTGAAATACTGACTCAGTTGTGTTGGGCGGAAAAGTTAAAAACTGTCAGTTACAGCAAATGTAGCCAGAAGAATAACTCATTGTTTATCTAGGAAAGAGCAATCTTATTTTCAAAATAAACTTCTCTTTGGAATTGTCCAAGTGTCTAAATACTGTTATGTCTTCTAGTATTGTCCTCTAGTACTTTGGAGAAGTAGTCTGTTCTATGGTATATATGGGCAAAATGACTAACAGTGGTGGTGTAAGTCATAGCACTCTGTATATGGAATCAACTCTACCTACCTGTTGAATTAGTTTTATAGTTTGAGCCAGGTACAGGTAACATGCATGCTGATGGAAGAGGATCAGACAGAGAACATCTAAGCAAACTGGACATACAGAAATCCTCAGGGAGTCATACACAAGTGCTGGAGTAGCTTGCTGATGTCATTTTGAGGCCACTTTCAATAATCTTTGAAGGATCATGGTGATTGGGAGGGCCAGAGGATAGCAAATGTCACTCCATCAATACCGGGAAGAAGGGCCCAGGGAACTACAAGCCAGTTAGCCTTACTTGAATCCGTGGGAAGGGATATGCTGCCTACCAGAGGGACCTCAACAGGGTGGAGAAATGGGCTCATGGGAATGTCATGAAGTTAAAAGGATGTGCAGGATTTCTAGCCTGGAGAATAGAAGGCTCAGGGTGGATCTCATCAAGGCATACAAATATCTGAAAGGGGGTTGTAAAGGAGATGGAGCCCATCTCTTTTCTGGTGGTGCTTGGTGACAGGGCAAGAGAAAGTGGGCACAGACTGAAAGACTGAAGGTTCTTTCTTGAACATCAGGAAACTCTTACTATGAGGGTAACTGAACACTGGCACAGGTTTCCCACAGTGATTGCAGAGTCTTCATCCTTGGACCTGTCTGAACATGGCATGGGGCAACTGGCTTTAAGTGAGCCTGTTTGAGTAGGGCAGTTAAGATGACCTCCAAAGGTACCCTCCAGTTTTAACCAATCTGTGCCCATGCACAACATGAAATAAATGCCAAAGCCATGATAGCACTATTTCATGGCAATCACGTACCTTACTGACATGTGCAAGCAATGAACTCGTAGGAGCACTGACTCAGGCTTCTTAGATCTAAGCTGTATGTTTGTACACATGATGTTACCCTGGGCAGTTGAATTAACTGGTGCCTGGGAATGTTTTATCTACTAGGAATTGTCAAGGACAGTGACTTAACTGTGAGTTTTACATTCCTTCCTTTGTGGTTGCTAAGCAGCTATTTCTTAATGTTGATCTGTAATACCAATTAAAATTTCTAGTTTTCTTCTCTGAAAGCAAGAGTCTTTTCATGTGGCTGTTAGGATCATATCCTATTTTCTCACAATTCATGTTCTGTGAAATGGAGGTTTTCAGCAGGTGTGGAGTCATTTTATTCGATACTGACTACAGGTTATGCCACTGAATATGGCTTTTTTTCTTTTTTTCTTTGACCTCCTTAAACATTTTAGCACTTGATTTGCAGCAGTGTGGAATATCCAATGAAGGAGCAAGGTCATTATTAGATGCTCTTCAAACTAACACAACATTAGTGGTACTTGACATAAGAAAAAATCCATTAATAGGTATGTATCTCTATCTACCTTGGTCCTATTTTTGTTTGTTTTTAAGGTTTTTATTTTATTTTATTATTTTTAATTTTTTTTAGTAGTTCTGGGAGGAAAGATAAAACTGCTTTTATGGGGATAAAATTGCAACAGTATTTTGCTAAACAATTCCAAAATGGTGGTAGGGGGCAGGGTAGGTAATGTGTACTGCTAATGATCTGTTTGCATAAATACATGTCTCATAAAGGAAATTCTTAATGTGACATCTTCATTCATTCTAGATCATGTTATAATGAGAAACATTATTGAAAGAGTTCTTGTGAATGGAAATAGTGCTAATTCAGAGGTATGTACTAGGCATTTTGGAGTGAGTTTTAGGTTTTCTTTGTAGCTGCCATTGTTTTTTTTTTTTTTATTATTATTTTTAAAGGGTAGTTTTGTTCATAATGAATCTAAGTCAGCTATTTCAGTTGTAAGTCTGACTCTTAGGCTCTTTAAAAAATAAACAAAACCGAAACTATGAAAGGAAAAACTGAAAACCCTAGTAGCAATGTGGTACTTTAATGTGCATTTTGTATGATTTATGTAATTTTAGATGTAACATATAATAAAGTTAGGATATTCATTTAATGAAAGGAAATGTGTGTGTATACTTGGGCATTACCATAGAATGTTAATATTGCTGCTGGACTGATGGAAGGTGTTCTACTACACATGTCTGTCTTGTTAACATGATAATAACTTTTCATTAAAAAGTAAAAGGAATAGCATTTTAAAATTTACAACTTAATTTATCTTGAAACTCTTTTTGTCAATAATTAGGTTTTTTTTCCAGAGTGAGTTAAGACTACCCAATGGTAACCATCTAAGAAACTAGAGTTTAGTTAAAGTGCAGTATCGCTTGGTGTCTGTATCTAGTAGTCCACAGAGGACTTACAGTAGCATCCATAAACTGAGTATCTGGACCCTTTGTGACACTGTGAATGTTTTGTTTACAATACAGAAATTGGATTCAGTTCCCAAAGGAGACAGCAAACAAATGAGTGTACTCTTGTTTTTACAGAGCTTCAACAATCCCTCTTCTTGTTCTGGACTTTAGTGCTTTTTTGGTTTTCAAAAGGCTTAAAAGTCATTGCTGTGGATCTTTAGGGAGTATCTAAGAAACCGAGAAGTTTGTTTGTAGAATGCTTGAGGATTAATACCATTCCCCACTTCAATCTCTTAAAGACATTTTTTGAAAAATTGAGGTTTGTTGTGAATGAATAATCTTTCTCCTCGGTAGATGCAGTTACCACTTGCAAAATGTTGCAGAGATCACATGAAAATAGCATCTGCCTGGAGCTAAAGATGATTGGAAAGTTGAACTGGGAAATCATCTCGCTGGGGAATCCCCCATATATACTAAGACATCACTCAGCTCGAGACATTTGTTCTGTGTTCATCCAGATAGTGCAGCACTTACTGATGGTGCTATTAATTCTTCATACCTCATTACAAGATGAATGAAAAGGACTGACCACCGGTTTGCTAAGTAACTTTGCTTCTTCCATAAAAAAAGACTAGGTCTTTTATTTCCTAAGCTCTCTGTGTAGGCTATTGTAAATAACACTTGCTGTTTATCAAGGGAACAATGCAGACAGTCAAAAAGGTATGATCCACCTATTTAGCAAGATAAATATAAACTTTTGATGTTGAGGTTGGTTCTTTAGAAACAGAACCATTTACTACGTTAATCTAGGATTTACACTTGTTTTTGAGCTCAGTTGCAGAACCCTGGCTATTATGAAGAAAAAAACAGTTAAGTTTCTTTGAGGTAGCTCTATACTGAAATTATTTGCTTTATGCTGATAGTGAGCAATGTGAGGGTTTATTTTGTTGGTGGTGTATTTGCATTTGTTATTTTTGTTTGTTTGTTGTGTGGTTTTTTGATTGTTTGTTTTTTGTTTTTAGGAGTCAAATCTCAGGGAATAAATTAGTAAATTGTCAGAGGTGTTAATGAAGACAATGAGTTGGTCACTAAGCTCTGTTGCCAAAGGAAATACAAGGACTGTTTCTTCATTCTGTCAATAGTCAAAATTCAGCTGTATGATTAAAAAAACAAAAAACAAACACCCAAACCAAACAACAACAACCAAAAAACCCCCAAACAAACAAAACCAAAACAAACTGCATACAAGTAATTTGAGAGTCCTAATTAGAGTCTAAGTTCTGGATGTAACTAACACTTTTTTTTTTACGATTTTTATCAAGTTTTAGCATAATACAAAAACTTAAGTTATTTTTCAGATTGCCCATTTATGGAGGACCCATTATGGACTAAGTTTAAAAACTTAAAGAAGCAATGTTTGATTCTTGTAGCTTAAGCTTGTCAAACAGAATACTGTAATTAACATCTACATTGCTTTGTTGTGTTATCTGTGTACTGTCTCCAAGCCTTTAAGGTTTTAAGAAGTGCTGTTTTACTTTTTATATAGTAGAGAAAACATAGGTATCAGTCTGAAGTTATTTTATTTAGTAGGGATTTTTTTTTTCCTTTACCTGTTGTAGTTTCTAGAGATGAATTTTGTACTGATATAAAGAGTCAACTGGGCTAAGTTTAGACTATGTGTAGAGAATTCGTGAACACAAGTTGCAAGATGTAATTTTCTGCGTGAAATGAATCTGTTGCTTGCCCTTGTTGCAAATGGCCTAACTGATACGGTATCTCACCCACAGATAACTAAAGTGTTGCATGGATGATCAATCCTAGTACTGTCTCCAGCTTCATCTACTTCTAGTTCCAGCTTTTTATCCTGCCAAAGGCTAGCTGTCATAAATCTCCTAAGTAAATCTCCTAAGTAAAACTCAGTAAAGTGTCCATAAAGTGTTTGTTTCTATCTGAGAAGGGACAGCTCTGCGCTCTGTACCATCTCATTGTGACACCTGTTGTGTCAACTCCATGGTTTTACTAATACAGAAAATATATTAAGGTGCTGCTGTGATGCTTTACAAAGAGAAGTGTGGTGGGCTCTTGAATGGCCTTATAGTAAATGAGCCATCATAACTGCAAAAGATCATGTCTTGGCCACCACAAATAGACTTTAATGTACTGTCACTACATGCTTACTGGATACCAGTCACAGCAGCCCTTCCATCCTGTTCTGCATGAAACCTGGTTGTTTCTCTTTGATTTTCAGTATCATGTAGCTGCTTGCCTTTTGGGTTGGGTTTTCAGGTTTGCAAGAAGAGATGCCTGCTGCTGGCAATGATGCCTTTAAATCTGATGAACAGCTAAAACAGAGGAAAACTGTATTATCCTAGCAGCACTGTATACCTAGTATAGTGGATCGTAATTGTAGATATGATTGGTTGTAATATGTGTTGAAAGCTTTTGTAGATTCTGAGACTGAGTAACTTAAAGGAAAAAAATCATTGCAGGTGTATGTAAAACAAATTGCCTTCATAGTCTCAGCTCAAGGACCTACTCCTTTTTCAACACTGTCTTAGTATTTTTGCTGTGTTTATACCAAGATGTTGTACAACAGCAGTGGGTACCTTGACAAGAGACAGGCTACTGGGCTAGATGAAATTTTTGTTTAACCTAGTATAGCTGCTCTTTATGTGTGTAGTAAAATAAAATGAAGATCCCATTGCTTTTAGAAGTTTAACATTTAACTTGACTTTATTTTTTTTTTTATAATAAAATTGATAATTCCCATCTCTCAGGAGGCAGATCAAGCTATAGACGCAGCAAAAGTTATGTGAGGATTGTTTGAGTCCAGAGTTTGTTGTGGTGTGGGTTTTTTTTTAGTTTGTTTTTTTAAGTTTTTCTTGCCAATATTAAACTTGGACTAAACTTGGTTAGTTCGTGCCCAGTAACGTCATCATAATCGTCCCTGTACATTAGGCAGAAATAACTTTACTGTTCCAGTACTCTGATGTGGGGTTTAGGGCTGTCTGAAATAAGCTATGTGTTAATATCAACTGCATTTCCTTCAACAACTGCTTCAGTGCTAGACTTGGTACTAACTAATAACTAACTAATAGGTTGATGCACACTGAAAAAATAATGTGACAGTGTAATTTAAAAATATCTACCTGGAATAATAAAACTTCTATTGGGGGAAGGGAAACTTCCCTTCCAGAGAACTGTTGCAGTAAGGAAATGAGATTTGAAGTACAGAAATTGCCTTTGATTATTACTGTGTCTTAGTTTGCACGCTTTTACTGTAGAAGGATGAATTTTCATTACAGGCAGTGAAAATTAGATTTTGTATTTTTCTTTTTTTTAAATACTAACTTTATTGGTAATACAAACTCATGTTAAGGAAGCTTTTATTATTATGGAGAACTTTGCCTGGAGCCAGTCATTCCTAGCAAGGCAGCTTTCTGAGAATGACATGCAAAAACCAGTGTTTCCTTTTCATAGGGTTGATGCAATCTTTGTTTGTTTGTTTTGTTTTGTCTTGTCTTGTATTTTTTATTTTAACTGTAAAAGGAGAACTGGAAAATACTGGATGGGATGTTACAGTGGTGTTGCAGGAACACTTTCTGATACTGTAGCACTGAGACTTGCATCAAATCCTTTTTTGAATTGGGTCTTTGTGGGATTTCTGTTTATTATTAAGTTTTCCTGTAACTAGCAGTGTTCTCCATGTATCTGACAAGCTCCTCTCATCTTAAATGAGTACCTTTTTAAATATCAGCTACTAATACAGTCTGTCT
Organism: Chloroceryle aenea; assembly: GCA_013399075.1. Taxonomy (NCBI): domain Eukaryota; kingdom Metazoa; phylum Chordata; class Aves; order Coraciiformes; family Cerylidae; genus Chloroceryle; species Chloroceryle aenea. The sequence continues at coordinate 49,467 of VWZY01007356.1, read as the reverse complement.
TTAAAAACAATTTTCCAGTATAAGTGGCTGACATCTCCGTCTTCCAAGGATACTTTGAAAACTAGACCAAAGAAAAGAACTATTGTCCTAGGAAGTGGTCGAAAAGGAAAAGCTACTATTCGTATTGGTAATACAGTCTTTATTTTCTCTGACTAGAGTAAATTTTGTCTACAAAATTAATATATTAATGTTTAAGAGCTTTAATTATGAAACATACAATGTGTCTAAATGCCAGTGTTCTGCAGAATGTTTGTCTTCAAAAAAAGTGCCGTTTACTCTTAATTCTGTAATGTCTTCTACCATCAGTGTTTTTTGTAGGAAACTTGCTCTTGTTTTTAGTGCTACTAGATATGTGGCTGCATTAATAGTAGAATATGCTGATTTAAATATGCAGAAGTGTTGCATACATTTGTTCTGAGCGCATCTTTCCACAAGCTTTTACTTCTGGAAGACTTGGTGATAGTAAGTTGCCTAGTTCTTCTTCTGATGAAACCTTTTTGTAGCAGTCCATCCTCTGCCAGAACAAACAAGCATGCAAGTTTTATTGAAGTACAAAATGTTCTAAGATTTTTATATTTTTTAGCTTGATGTGCACTTACTAGTATGCTTAAAATTATAGGTATTGTGAATATTTATATTTAAGTACTGATAGCTGCAATACACTAAATTGTTTTTCAGTGTTACTGAAAATTTAACTGTATTTGACTTTCATTTTTGCTCTAGTTATCTGGAAGCAGAGATATGGTAAGCGTAAATCAAATTGAAAACTGTGTACAAAAACCCTGTGGTGATCAGGGTGATGGAAGAAGAAAATACCTGACCTGAATATAGTTGTTAGGGATTTTTTTGTTTTGTGTTTGGCTGTTTTGTGTTCTTGTTGTTGTTGTGTGTAGTTGGTTTTGGGTTTTGTTGCTTGTGGGTTTTTAGAGAGGGAGGGAGTAAGGCAGTGAAAACTACTCTATGTAGTTGTTTACTTGTTGAGAATAAACTGAAATTTGGAATACCATCATATGCATTTATAAACCATTATAAAATTAGTTATTTTATTAGTTGGCACTAGTTTAACTGCATGAGATAGTAGGTGAACAGATTTCTGGTCTTATTCGTTTCTTACTTTAACATAACCTGGGGTAGAGTGATCCTCCACACTAGGTATTCTTTCTGAGTCTGCTTTGAGTGATAGTGTATGATGTAAACTACAGCAAAAGACTGGACTAGTGAACATGGCTCTTCGTCATTATTCCTCTTAAGTTATTGCTGGTGTTCTGTAGAAGTGATCAACAAGTTTGAAGTATTTTGCCAGTATCAAACCCAACGTTCTTCACACTAAAGCCACTAGAGGGCAGTTTGAAGCATATAGGACAGCTGTAGCTGTCTTAGCTACGTAGACTGGCTCAATGGAGTTTCCTATCTGAAACAGTTAAGGTGAATAAACCTCTTTAGTTACAAAACTTTGCTTCCTTTTTTGAATAAAGACATGTCTTTCATTAATGTAACATGAGTTGAGTATAACAGCTTATAATTGCAAGCAGATAAGCTATTCACGCCTCGTTTTGAGAAGCAAAACATAATTTTTGGAATACTTCAGCAAAATTAGACTAAAAGGTAAATTTCCTACAGTCCCTTTTATTACATAGGAGATTTTATTCATGAACAGTAATCTGTGAATTTATATGTTAATAAAGAGGTATAATGAGTTATCTTTTCTCTTACTCTTGCCGTTCAATACAGGACTATCATCTAAAAAGTCTGTAAGTCCTGGGAAAAAAAATATATCTGTGAAAGAGAGTTACTCACCAAAACCACTACCACCAGGCACAAAAGGCTTCCTTCCGTGGCGGACTGCAGAACGTGCAAAGAGATGCAGGTGAGGTTTTTGTAGTACTGGGGAAAATATTAAGGCATAAAACCTGCCTGATAAAACTAGGAGAGAGCGGTGTTAGTTGCATTTGTTTTGTTTTTTAATATGTAATTGAAAGTTACACACTGAATTTCCTATTGCATCCATATTTTTTTCCATTTGGATAAATTTTGAGGCTAATGCAGAAATTCTATTCTAGTAAGTCTTTAAAATACACCAAAAAAATATTAATTGATAGCCATAGGAATATTCAGGTGTAGGAAAAAAGACCCTTCACAAATAAACCCACCTTGCTTCCTTGTTCTCTTTTTGCTAATGATTTATCAGACTTAGCATACTAATGATTTATCAGACTTAGATGTAGTTTAGTTTTCTAAGCTTATAGTATAGTTTATTTGGCATCCAGATCAAGGTGCCTATGTAATTTTCTATCTCTTTCATTTGCTCCATGTCCCCCATGCAAACATATTTATTGTGATCATCTAAGTCCTGTGAAGTAAAATAATTTAAAAAATCAAGTAATTGTCACACATAGTATTGCTACTGTGCTTCCTCTTGAAATAGTGTGGTTTTTTTTTTTGTCTTTTGTTTTTTTTTAAGTATTCCCTAGACCTTGACATTAAACTTGTTTTACAGAATGCTCAACAACAAATTCTCCTGCTGACTTTAGTTTGCAAAAATTAAGCAAGATGCCTACTGAAGGTATTAATGTTAGCATCCAGTAATGTTGCTCTAATTCATTATTAAATAGGCATGCTAACAGAACAAAACGAGGATGTAATGAATGAGTGTTAAAGTGATACAGTGTAGTGTCTGATGCTCTTTTCACTCTTTACTGCCTCATCTGTCCTAGAATCTTGTGTTTGAAAATGAAAGTAGCAATGGTGACACTATAAACTTACTTTTGAGAAAAGTGTGTTTTGTGGCTTTTTTTTTTCCTAACTTTAGAGGTGGGCCAGTGGATAGCACTGAAGAATTACCAGTGAAGATTCAGGTACTGTCTTTGTCATATGATGATTTAGTAGATGAATGCATAAAAAAAGCATGAAAGTGTTCTTGACAGAATCTTATATTCTAAAAGCTAAGACTGGAATGTGCTTTTAAAGTTTCTCTCTCTGAAATGCAAAATAATAGTTTATGTCAGCATTTGTTTAGAACTTCTTTGCTATTTTGTTTACTCCCATTTCTGTATTGCTGTCTTTTTGTTAGCCTTATAAGATGGGTTGGAGTATGGGCACAATTCCGCCAGAGGTAACAAGGAGAATTAATGGCATTTTTTCTCAGGTCCTGCACACCTTATTTTGCTTTTGGACTACATATTTCTCTTTGTACCCAACTGTGTACTGCTGTAGTAAACATACAGCAGTAAAAAAAAAACCCAAACAAATTCCCCTCTTCCTTCTCCTTTGCATCTCATTTCCATCTCCCCCCATTTCTACTTCCACCCCACCCTCCAAAGAAAAGCTGAAAAAGTGTTATTAGTGTGTGTTAATGAATGAAATTGGCTCACAGAAGACTCTGATGGTTGTTGAAGCCAGCAGACTTATCCCCTGCTCTACTATAGGCTTCACATGGGCTGCAGTCCTTCGGGAAGATCTGCTCTGGCACAGACTGTCCGTGGCCTGTGGCGCCTTTACTTCTAGCATTGTGGTCTTCGCTGGGCTGGTGTGTGGATAATGGCTCCACAGTACCTCCTAGGAGCTGGTGCTCCTTCTGTTCTTTCTCACTTTTTTTTGTTCCATTCCCTTCTCTTCTACCTTTTCAGTATTTTTTGCCTCTTCCTAAAGACACTTTCCCCGAGGTGCTGCAGTCTCGGCTGCTGGGCCCACAGCTGTGCCCAGCAGTGGGTCAGTTGGAGCTGGTTGGAACCAGCTGTGTCTGGCACAGGCAGTCCCAACTTCTCCTTACAGGGGCCACATACACCCAATATAATCAAATATTTGATTATTTTTTTGAATAGCAGAATTACTCTGAAATTGCACAGCTGGACAATGTATTTGCATTGTAAGGGACTCTGGGGGAACAATTGCATTTAAGCTTTTGGTACTATGTTATCTTTTCATTTTTATTGCAGTGTAATGCTTTGAGGTAGCGTGTTTTTCTTTTCTGATGTAATTAGACAGGTATTCCTGTGAAGGTGACAGTAGAAAGCACTTCTACATCTGAAGCCGAAGACACAGAATATTTAGGTGATGTTATCCATCATCCTGATTTGGCAAAATCATTAGAGAAGACTAATGTAAGAAAATACCAACAGTTACAGGTAAGAAGCATGTTCTATGCCTTATATATCAGTTTATATATCCTTATTATATCAGTTAAACTGTGTTTTTTACTCAGAAAATCATGGTTAAGCTAATAGCAATCCTTCTCCATATATGATTAGCTTTTTTTAGTTGCCTGCATTATGTCACATAGGCTTCCATTTCAAAAGGTGTGTGTCAAATATGGACTGGATTTCCATTCTTTTAGAGNCCACTCTGTCCCCAGTCTGTAGCGCTGCATGGGGTTGCTGTGGCCAAAGTGCATGACCCGGCACTTGGCCTTGTTGAAGCTCATCCCATTGGAGTCAGCCCATCTCTCCAGTCTGTCCAGGTCTCTCTGCAGAATCCTCCTGCCCTCCAGCTGATCAACACTTCTCCCCAGCTTGGTGTCATCAGCAAACTTGCTGATGATGGACTCAATCCCCGCATCCAAGTCATCGATGAAGATATTGAACAGGACTGGGCCCAGCACTGATCCCTGGGGGACACCGCTGGTGAATGCATATATGCTATAAGTGTACTGTCAAATCAGGATCATGATAACTTCACTTAATACACACACCTGCAATATGCATAATTTCTCTGTTCCAGTCTTGAATCGTGGTTCACAAATCTCTTTATCAGTGTTACTGTCTAGTATTTCCTTCCACGTATTTCTTTTATAAATGTAATGTTATTTCTAAGAGCTAAAATATTGTAATGATTGTTGTGTAAAAATAATTTAAAAAACTGAAAGTATGTTAAAGCTCCACTTTATAATTGAACTTTGTAACAAACTTTTATTATTTGCTTTTTATTATTCCATCTACTACTTTGTTAGTTCTAAAAAACTGGGAATAGGGAGTCTGACCATTGCTGAAAGTATATTGTCAGGGAGTGTGCTTATAAAAGGAAGGGAAAACAAAGGGTGTGTTTCAGTGGTTCAGTAAGCTGCTGAGGTAATTGTAACACAATGATAAAGCAACACCCTCAGGCAGAATCACTGGTTTGTTTCTCAAGTGTTAGGATTTGAATTTTGTTTGGAGAATCTTCATTCCCTCCAAACGAATACTGCTAAAAATAAAACCTATAGTCAGTCTGGTTTTGGTGGCTGTTGTTGAGCACCACACCGAGTGAACAAACTGATGGTATGTATAAGTTTTAAGACCACAGAGCTGTCTTTGTGTAAACAAAGCAAAGTCGAAACTTAACTTGTTGCAGATGTGTATGTGATGGGAGAGCTACGTAGCTTAGGGTTACTGTGGAAGGCAAAAGGACAGTACAAATACTGCTTAAATAACTATGTGCCTTTTTCAGCTGGTGTATATGTTTTTTTGTAGGCCTACCTTTTTTTTTCTCTAGCACTTTTGTTCAGGAAGATTTTTCAAGGTTTTCACATGTTGCAGGGACTTTAATGTATAGTCCTTTCTTCTTTCCTGGTGATTTCATATGATTGTTCATGTCCAATATATTGACACTGTGCTGTGCAGTGGCTTCACAGTCATCACGAGCATTGTGTCTGGAATCATGGAATTGCATGCATATTGCACCAAAAACTTCCGTGCAGCAAGTACAGTGCTTTGAGGAAACACTTGTATTTATTCTTGGCATTCAGAGAGAGGGGAATATTACTTTCAGTACACACTGCAGAGGCAGACAGTGTTTTGAGCTTTGGGGAAGGGTTGTTATATTGGCCTTATGTTGTCAGTGTTACCTCTAGTATTATAAAGAGACCAACTGTAAGGAAGGGATAACTTATGATTCATTTGAATTTCCTGGGATGTGAAACTACAAATTTGAGGAACTTACCCCAAAATGAGTTCTAAATTTCCGATGCTTGTAAAAGTAAGCTTTTCCTGATCTTCTGAAATACTTTTTTTAGGCCATGTTTGCATATCTTGATAGCACTGTTTAAAGCAGTCTCTTAACTGTTCCTTTGCCTCTTCCATTCTTTTTGATACATTGATGCAAATCACAGTTTCACATTACTGAAGAACCAAACTAACAACTTGTAACCATGAATTCTGAGGTTTATTTCCCCTCCCCCTGTCCCTTGGTGCTTTTCCATTTCTTGCTTCAGACCTCTCCTCTCTTGTGTCTCTTTTCCTGTTTAACTCACCATAAGGCAAGATGATCCAATTTCCTGATGCAGAGAAAACTTACATAGTTCAACAAGGAGAATTGCAAAGTTCTGCACGTGGGAAAGATCAACCCCATGCACCAATATGTGCTGAGGGCAGATCATCTGGAAAGCAGTGTTGCAGAAAAAGCCCTGAGTGTCCTGGTGATTACCAAGTTGAATATGAGCCAGCAGTACACCCTTGCAGTAAAGGAGGTGAATGGCATTCTGGGCTGCACTATGAGGAAAGTTGCCAGCAAGCTGAAGGAGGTGATCCTTCACCTGTATTCAGCCCTGTTAAGGCCACACCTGGAGCACTGTGTCCAGTTCTAGGCTCCCCAGTATAAGAGAGATGTGGACATACTGGAGAGCATTGATTGAAGAGTCACAAGGATGGTTTAAAGACTGTCCTATGAAGAAAGGCTGAGAGAGAGGGGCTTGGAGAAGAGGAGGCTCAGGAAGGATCACCAATGTGTACAAATACCTGAAAGGAGCGTGCAAAGAGGACTCAGCCAGTTCTTTTTCTTTCAGTGGTACACAGTGACAGGGCAAGAGGCAATCACTGAATGATAGGGGTTAAAAGGGATGTCAAGATACCTAGTCCACCCCCTTGCTAAAGCAGGTTCACCTAGAGGAGGTTCCACAGCAAGATGTCTTCTCGGGGCTAAACAGCCTTGGGTCTTTCATTCTTTTCCCTGATCCAGTCCCCTANTTCAGTCACACCATCACAGAAGTCTGTTATACTGGTCAAGCATGATTTTCTCTTGGTGAATCCACACTGACTACTCCTTACAACCATCTTTTCCTCCACATGCATGACCTCCAGAATGAGCTGGATCACTNTTGGATGGGAAGGAGAATCTGGAGGGAGAAAAAAAAGGAAGACCATATGAATTGAGATAATGAGCATTTAATAGAACAACACATATAAGAAAAAACAGTAATAATGATACTGATTAAATGATATATCAAGTGAGCAATATAAAACATAATGCTCACTGACTGAACACCTAGCCCTGAAGTGACTGCTGCACTCAGAACCCATGCCCTTGCCCCAGCTATCCTTCCCCTTACGTGCTGAGCATGACATAAATATGGTATTGACCCACCGGCTATCCTTACTGTGGTTCCTCCCACCTTCTTGTGAAAATTAAACTAGCTAAACCCAGGACAACTGAGGAGCCCAGAACTTGACACTGCTCCAGAAGTGGCCTCACTAGGGCAGAATAGGCGGAGGAGCGCTTCCCTTGACCTGC
>VWZY01007356.1:25867-41873 GCA_013399075.1 Chloroceryle aenea | reverse complement strand
CCTTCTCTGTGCCCCTGCTGTCCAGGAGGTCACCCCCCAGCCTGTACTGGTGCATGGAGTTATTCTTCCCCAGGTGCAGGACTCTATACTTGTTACTGTTGAACTTCATTAGGTTCCTCTCCAGCCTGTCCTGGTTCTCTGTGAATGGCAGCACAGCCTTCTGGTGTGTCCACCACTCCTCCCAGTTTTGTACCATCAGCAAATTTGCTGAGGTTCCACACTATCACTTCATCCTGATCATTTTTGGAGATTTTGAACAACACTGGAGCCAGTACCTGGGGAACACTACAAGCTACAGACCTCCATATATACTCTGGACCACAGAGCACAAACTTCTGAGCTCTATTGTTTAGCCAGTTCTCAACCCACCTCACTGTCCATTCATCTAACCCACACTTNGTCCTTGGAGAAGCCATTCTTTTTGTCTTATCTTTGACATCCCTTGCCAGATTTAATTCCAAGAGGGCCATGGCCTGCCTCTGGCAATGTTCTCTATACCTCCCAAGTGGCCAGTCCCTTTCTCCACATACTGTGAGCTTCTTTCTTCCACATGAGTTCTTCCAGCAGCTCCTTGCTCATCCATGCGGGTTTCCTGCCTACTCTGCCTGTTATTTTTTTTTACTCATAAGGATGCACTTATCTCGAGCTTGGAGGAAGTGGTGCTTGAATATTAACCATCTCTCTTGGGCCCCCATACCTTCTAGAGTTCTAGCCCATGGGATTTCTCCAAGTAGGTCTTTGAAGGGGACAAAGTTAGCTCTCCTGAAATCCAGGGTTGCAATCTTACTTACTGTCCTGCTTCTTCCTCACATGATCCTGAACTCTACCATCTCATGGTCATCCAAAGCTGCCACCAAACTTCACATCCCCAACCTGACCTTCTTTGCTTGTTAGTACAAAGTCCAGCAGCACACCTCTCCTTGTTGGTTCCTCAACCATCTGTGTCAAAAAGTTATCATCAGTGCTCTGCAGGAACCTCCTGGACTGTGTGTACCTTGCTGTGTGGCCTTTCCAGCAAATATCAGGATGATTGAAGTCCCCAGAGAGAACCAGGGCCTGTGTTTGTGAGGCTACTTTCATCTGTCTATAGAAGGCCTCATCAACTTCCTGATCAGGAGGCCTATAGCCAATACACACAACAATGTTGCCCATATTAGCCTGCCCCTTAACTCTTACCCATAAGCTCTCTACTTGTTCATCCCCTTCTAGGCAGAGCTCAATACATTCTAGCTGCTTTCACATAAAGAGCAGCTCCCCCACCTCACCTTGCTGGGCCGTCTTTTCTAAAAGGTACGTAGCCATCCATGACATCATTCCAGTTATGCATCCCAACATGACTCCGTAATTCCAGTGAGGGGACAAATTGAAACACAGGAGGTTCCCTCTGAACATCAGGAGATATTTTTCACTTGAGATTGACTGAGTACTGGCACAGGTTCTCTAGGAAGGTTGAGGAATCTCCATCATTAGAGGTAGTAATAAACATCTAGATACAGTCCTGTGCAGTTTATTGTAGGTGGCCCTGCTTGAGCAGGACATTGGACCAGAGGACCTCCAGAAGTGCCTTCCAACCTCAAATGTATTGTGTGATTCTGGCATTTCCAGGTTAGTTTTTATCCATCTTAATAACTCACACTGGCTTATGTGGTTGGGTGTGTTCCAGAACTGGAGCACATTAAGTGACAAAAATCTATGGCTAATAATGTGGATTTGGTAGGATTGCAGTGTGGGAATAAACAGTGAGAGGTGGCAACTCCTTAAACTGCCACTATGCCAAAAAACCTCTCCACACATCCCTTGATGTGACTAAATTACCAGACTTTCATTTTAGTATTCAAGTCCTTGAGAAGTTCTCTGCATCCTTCTGTTCAAAAAGGGGCTGTAAGTGTACTCCTTTGTGAAATGTTTCTTAGTTCTATTTCCATTTTAAAAAAAAAAAATCACTTGGCTAAGAAAAGGCTTAATTTCTGCTTAAATGTAAAATAACTGATAAATATTCCTTCCTTTTACTAGAAGGAATCTGAAATTTCAAAACTGACTCTTATGAAGAATGTAGTTGAGGAAACCCCCAAATTTTGAAATTTTACCTAAGGACAAAAATGGTCAGCTTCACCCTCAAGATTGCAGGGCAACTCTTTCTAGACATGAATACTGTATGAATTACTTAGAAATAGAGATTGAACTGTACCTTTTTTTTTTTTTAGAAGAGCAACAATATAATCAAGTAGAAAAACATGGCTAATTAGTTACTACAATGTTTATATCTATTTGGTTTTTAAACTTCAGTTTTAGACCTCTTTCTAGTGTTGGGTTAGGGTTAATAGCTATATTTGCTATTCAGCTTCATCTCAAAGGCTGCCAGTGCTGTCTTTCTGAAGTACACTACTAGAAGGCTCAGTCTTGTAGCTTGGATGTACATTTAGCTCTCTCTGGTTTTTAATACATTATTTTCTGCACAGACTAGAGGACTGTGTAAGCTAGTAAATTTCTCAAAAGCAAGTGAAAGAATAAAGTGTACATGTTTGTCACCATTGAATTACAAGTATATGTTTGCACAGGTGCAAGGTATCTTCCTTTAAATGGGGGCTTCTGACACTCCTCATGATGCAGCTGCACTTTGTCCATTTATTATTTTTTTTTTGTTAAGTCAGCCCATAAGCATCAAATACTGTGTACATCTACAGTGTGATAAATCAAGTTTGATAATTTAATATTTTCTGAGCCTTTGCCCTTTGAAAATACAAACCAGCAATTTGAGAGAAAAGGTCATGTTAAAGGATTTTGCCAAATTTGACTACGCGAGTAAAGAAATTAATTACTACAGTGATAATAGTCTGTGTGATAGTCACAGTGATAATAGTCCGTGTGATAGTCCTTTTTCAATGTTGTATAAGCAGTTGTTCTATGTTAATCAGGAAGATGGAAGCAGAGATGTGGAGATACAGACAGAGTGAATCGCAGGGATGCAGTGAAAACAAAAGGAGGGAATTGTAAAGGAAAATAGGCCTTTAAGATGATTAGCCAAGTTAGAGAAGAATAGGACATAATAGAATAATGGAAGATTAATAGCATGCAGGTGCTGTAAAAAAGTATCATAAGACCATGTGAATACTTCTCATTGTCCACTGTGTAGCCCTTACCATGGCTGGTTTAAAACTCAGTCCAGCTGAGTGAATAATGGTTATGAATACATTTATTTTCTATTATATATATGACATGATAATAGATGGGTAGTCAACTTAGGGTAAGCATTTTATTAAAGGTTAACTACTTTTAGGTATGGTATAGATCAAGATAAATTGAGATAAAGGAACAACTCGAGGTTTTCTCAGAATTCTGAAGGTGAATGTCTGAAGTTAAGAGACTGTGATGACCTGTGACATCTGAAGAGGAACTGAAGTGAGATGGTGGAGAATGACGGAAGATTAATAATGGATTGAGAACTGAAAGTTTGGGGAAAAACACAAAGGACTTTTAAGAAGAATATTGATTACTTAATACTGTGTTAAGAGTATATATATGAATTGAGTAAGTTCTTTGCCACTCACTGAGGTGATGCCTTAAATAAAGGAAACCTGGAGTGACCTACTGTATGGCAAAATCCTTTAACAGTCAGTTCAGTCAACATCAGAATCGTCTAAATTAATCTGTCTACAACAAAAATACTATAGAACTAAGATTTCTAAAGTTTCTTGCCAGAGAAACCTACACTCTAGAAACTTTAACATACATACATATGCATACCTAGACTATAAATGGAACTGTAAGAATTCTTCAAGTCTGGGGTACCTGTGACTGATCTAAGTTACAGAATTTTCAGCTTACATGTGCAGTTGTGAATGTAGAACATTATTGTCACTATTTCTTTGCTGTGATTCTGTATCTATAGAATAATTTCTGTTTCCTACTACTTCCACATGTTCTGAGGTAGATTACAGTAAGTTCGTGGTATTTGTTGAGTGCTCTTAGAGATTTCTCCCTCACCCTATCCCTGGATGTGATTTTGTTACTTCATGGCAGTTGGACACTGTTAAATCTCTTTGCACATGCTGTCTTTGAATTGTGGTTTTTGTATACCTCCTGACTTCTGAGAGTCTTTCTTGTGTGTTCAGATGATAAAGATATGACTAGCTTTTTTGTCCCAGGGTTAGCTCAGTTGATGTGAGTCTAGGGATTTTGAAGAGTGGGCTTCACTGCACAGTGGTGACAGACCCATAATCTTCAGAGTCAAGTCCTATATAGAATATTTTAGAACCTGCATCTTTGAATCACATGTAGAAGTCCCTCGCATTTTACAAGACCTGTGAGGATCTCTTTGAATTTGTAGAAGAATTATTTTTACCATGTATGCTGTTGCAAACCAGTCTTCTCAGTTAATTGCTTGTCTGAAGTAGAGCAGTATGCTTTTGAATAAGTTTTTGATAGTAAACAAAGAATTTCAGTACTATTTGGATCTTCACATCTCTGTAGAACTGATTGGTAAGGGTCCTGTGTTAGATATATGTGCCTGTATACAAGTCAGATAGAGAAATGAAGAAGCTTTGCAGACTGATAATTCATATAGGTTAACTTCTGAAAAACAGAGCAGCTTGATAATTTTAACTTTTCACCTGTGTAACCAGAAGACTGTGTTAAGGTCTGCTAGAAAAAAAATTCCTATTGCTGTAGAATACATCCTAAAAATGTAGATATGGGTACTAAGGAATTTTTTTTAATAGAGCCCATTTTGAACTTTTAATGAGGTAGACATATTTAGTTAAAAATGAGGTTTGAAAAGGCAAAGAGGAGGAAGACAAAGTAGGTAAGAACATACATTTCTGATGGTAATGTCATAGACTTGTGTTATAATCTTGTGCTATTTATTGCTATATTGCAATTCTGCTAAGTGAATCACAGTTATTTCCACTTTCCTGTGTTAATATTCTGCATCCTAGAGTTATGTACTGGTAGATGTCTGCCATGTATTTTTGTAGAAGATATGTTATTGCTTGGAATGCCGTGTGGTACTTATTAATTGGACGTGCTGAGGTTTTGGATAATGTTGCATGTTGAGCTAACATTTTGAAATAAAGTTGATGATAGTTTATCTGTGTTATGATAGTTGGAGCTGGAAGAATGCATGGAAAAATTAGAGGAAGAAAAAAGAGCCAGAGTAAAGGCCGAAGAACGGATAGGGGAGGTAATGATACTTAACTGTTAACCTTAACTTTTAAAAGAGGCACCAATCAAACTATACACTTAACTTAATTAGGAATAATTATCAGTGGCCTCTATTGTGGTAGCTTCCAGAGTTTTAGTTCAAAGTCACACGGATCATTTACTAGCCTAAGGGCAATGATGAAATCTGTGTTTAGTAATGTGTGTTTGTTCTCCTGATCCTATTCTAGAGCCTTGAACTCCAGGTCAAGCTACTCTTTTAAATTTGTTTCATTCATTTGGTGTATTACTTATGATCTGAGGCAATCTAGTATTTGTTTTTCTTCAGAAAGTGATTAACTCTGTTTGCAGCAGATGGATAGTTCCTTGAGGGTTTCCCACCTTCTTTATCATGACTTGCACTGAAAAATTGTTGCACATGTTGTTTAATTTATCTTATTAATTTTTATTTCTGCAGGCAGTAAAGATTCCGGGTGGTTTTCTGCATAGCATATTGGCCATAGCTGTCAGTTATTGCAATGTACAGCTTTGCTTTATGACAGAACTAACTACTCGCCCCAGTTATACTGTGAGGTCTATTTCCCCTCCTTCCATTGTTGCTGACCTAAAAAGGTTATTATTTTGTATCAATAAGAATTTCTTTTCATAGTGTTGAGTGTATGCTAGTGTAAACAAATGGATTTGGTTCTTAGATGTCAACTGGAGTGGATTTAAAGTGGTACCTTTTGGAACGTGAGCAACAAGTGGTAACTCACAGTACAGGGAGCAGATATCTACAAAGGACTCTGCGCTCCAGAAGGCTCACTGTAGTCCTCTGATGAGGCCATCTCAATCCTGCAGTGTGAAGCACACCAGTGGGCTGTGCTGGATATCTGATGTTTGAATACCTAAATGCTTTTCAGGCTAAATAACCACTGAAAGAAATTTTTGTTATGTTAGGCTGCTTGGACCTAGCACCTTGTCTTAGCAGAGGGATAAACCAAGTAGCAGTAATCTATAGAATTGATCATTTTGATGATACTACACTGCACTACACCAACCTATCATTTTTTGTCCTTTTTTCATAAAAAATGAAAGAAGGAAAGCCTGTGGTTGCAGTGGTTGAGTAGTTGTAATCTTATGAATGAGTGTCTGAGTTAATGTTTTCCTCAAGCATTACACATTCCCTCTATATGCTACAGTTACCATTCAACTTTGTTGATCACTTATTTTATTAATGTTCAACGTGGAGAAAAATAGGATCATCTTAAACTTTCAGTTTTGAGGTGCATAGTGCAGGGGAGGGGTACAGTAGCATGTATTTCTTCTGGTACAGAGGGGTGAACATAAGAAGAGCATTGTCCTCCATTAAGGTTTTTTACTAGTAAAAGAAATTATTTGGTGTTAATATGTCATATAATATAAGCAAAATAATGATAGAAAAGTTATTTTTTTTCTTTGTGCTTGCTCTGCAACATTCTCTACATACTGAATACAGTGCTGAGCCAGCAGATTGGAGTGCCTGCAGCCATTTCAGTTTTGTAGTGTAGAATTACAGCTGTGGATAAACACAGAGCTCAATGTTAACAGGGTCCTGAATATTTCTGGTACAGGAAGATCTATCTTGGTTATATCAGTTACTTTGGGTATTCGTCTTTGTGACACTGCTCTGTAGGCTTGCAAAGGTGGGGCTGGGTATTATGTTGTGTGTGGGTTTTTTTATNTAGCTGGAAACAGAAAATGCACAATTAAGGAATCTAAATATCTCCCTGTCTGAGGCTCTTCATGCACGGTCAGTAACCAACATGATTTTGGAAGATGAAGGCGTTCTAGGAAGCATTGAGAACTCTTTCCAAAAGTTTCATGCTTTTTTAGACCTTCTTAAGGATGCTGGGTAGGTTGTCACTTTACTTATTACTGTTTCTGCTGACATCTCTTTCCAAAATTATCCTCCCAATGAAGTATGGTACCTTCTCCACACCAGATCTCTAGGACTGTGCTTGCAAAGAGCAAAGAACAAAAAATTAACTACCGTGCTTACTGTTTGGTCTTTTCTTAGTGGCAAAATTATAATCTAAACACTGTCCAGCTGAATTGCTATATCCTTTTAGGAAAGACTATTAAGAATCCCATTCTAAAAGAGAAGAAAGATCCTGTTAAAGCATGTTTCCAGGTCTTTCTTGGATCATCTGTGGCTCTTACCATTTCCATGGTATGAAAGGCTGAAAATGCAGTTGAACTGGCTTCACAAAGTGTTAGCTGTTTTGTAAAGTTTATGTAGTCAGGCACAGCAGTCCTGTCCAGGAGAATGAGGAATGATATGCAGATACATCGTAGTCTACTCTGCAGGTTCAGAGAAAAACACAAAAGATTTAATTACCCATCCTGCCTCCAGTTTCCATCCACCTTCAAACTGTAATAATGTAACTTAATGTAAAGTTCACCCTGAGGCTGCGTTCTCATCTTGTGCCAATGAATTAGTGGAGTTGCCATTACTTTTAGAATTAATTTTAAACTTTGAATGATGGGAAAAATGCTTTTTCACTAAATAAAATAAAATAAAAATTTCAGATGGGCTAATAGGGAGCTGCTCTGAAAGTCACAGAATCCCCATCACAGAGACTGGTCTTCTCAATAAGCTTTTTTATATATTATGCTATGCTGTAAGTTAGTGGCTGCAACCTCTCACTTTTTATTGAGACTTAAAACACCCAAATGGTAGGTTTGTCCAACTTGTAAGCTGGAAGGTGAAACAACATGACTGGTTTTGTGAAGCATGTAATTGGATTTGGCTGTTAAGAGAGGGTGCTTGTTTGGGAGATGTGCACCCATCTTCTGCCTGAATGATAGAGTCTTAATCTTTGTTCTGCCTGACAGATAATCTGCTTGCCAGCATCCTGCTCCGAGATCAATTCTAACTGGGAGAATTTCATTCTCAGCCTCATAACACTGAGCGAAGACCTGACAGTGTTGAACCTGAGGGCTAATTTGCACAGATAGGAAAATACCTTTAGTTGTTTGTTTTGATGTTTATTAAACTATTTTGGGCTTCTTGGGAAAACTATCTTCAAAACTTCAGATGGATTCTGTTTCTTCTGGTTTTGAATGTTTAGCTCTTGCACAGGATAACATTTTTTTGTGTTGTTTTTTATTAAACTTTATTTTGCAGACTTGGACAACTTGCTGTATTAGCTGGGATAGACCAGTCAGATTTTGGTCTTTTGGGGCATCCACAAATGAATTCTACTCTTAGTAAGCCTGCTAATTTGCTAAAGGAGAAGTCTTTTGAAGAAGAAAGACAAGAACATAGCCAAAATAGCAAAGTAAGTCTGTAGATCGAATGGTAGTGACTACATACTTGACACTCATTAATGTACTTTTCAGCTGTGACCCTCCTTTGACTGAAAGTAATGATTACCCAATGATCCATGAAATTATTATTGCTGTCTGCTGATGTAGCTGTGTTTATACAGATCAGAATAATTTGATGGTTAACAAGCTTTTTAAGTGCTTACCATTTGGAATAGGAAACATAGTATTTTGTAATTGACTAAAAGTGTTGGTGGTAATTACAGTGTTTCTTATTATGAAATGCAAAGTTCTAATAGTGATATGCATCCATAAATAGTGGGAATTACTGTGACTAGGTTTTCTATAAACATTTAATAATTATTTATAGTGGTTTAAAAAAAAAACCACTTATATTTATAGTAGAGGGTAGTACAATATGGCTGTTGAAAAGTACACATTTTCTTTTAAGTAATTGCAATGTATATGCCCAGTCCTGTTAGATTTCTTCATGGGCCATGACATGGATTTCAGGCAACTACACATTTGTAATATGAAGAACATAAGGTTTTAGTTTCTACTACGAAGTCAATGAATAGAAAACCTTCTGGATTTTTCAGGGGAGATGCTAAAGTTCCCCTTAAAAACCAAACCAAACAAACCCAAACAATGCAAAAAAACCCTGCAAACAAACCAAACGAAACAACCAAACAAAAAAACCCCACAACAAACCAAACCAAACCAAAATCCAATCAAAACAAAAAAGCATCCAAAAAACCCTAAACCAAAAGCACCCAGGCTTAAGCTTGAGAAAATTAAGATACTGAAGATACTGGCAGCCTGTGACCTTGTCCAAGGTGGATAAAATTGTCATGCTAATAGTAATTCTGTATTCTAGTATGTTTCTTAAACCCAGTTAAGTTTTCCAAGTTCCCTAAGAACACAATGAGCTTCTAAAACATTATAGTAAAAAATGTTGTTTTGATTTCCAGTTGCAAAACTGAAAAAAACCCTGCTAAAATTATTTGGACTATTAGATCAATTTTCATGATAGGTTCTTGACATTTGTTACACTTGCCGCCGCTGACAAGCTGTGTTCAGCTGATGGACTCTTCTGCACTGTGACATTAACTTGTTAAAGCAATTTGTTTGAATCATTGTTTTCCTAATTCAGCTATGTTTAGAAGCCTGAGCGTAAAGTGTTTTTTTTTCTCTAAGTATACATGGTGAAGGATTACTACAAAAAATCTTCACCGAACACACTCTCATGCTTATCTTCTGGTATTGGCTAGTTTGAGTTCTTGATGCAGGTAGGTATTGTAGGGTAGACTGTTGGGACAGCACTACTGACACATTTCTGTAGTATAATGTTCAAGCTAGATGTGAAACTATTTTAATAGACCTACTTTGTGTCATTCTCACCCTAGCAAACTTCTGAAATTTGCTTACTTTGAAAGGTAATAGCGGTTTTGTGATTCCTATTATTTCTGAATCTTTTCTATATTTTGATGAGAATTCCATTGCTGTGCAGATTTTAGTATATTGCAGCTGCAATACTGGATTTTTTTTTTTCTCTAGTTGCATCAGTATCATCATTGGAATCTCTCATTTCAGAACAGAGCTGGGGACGACCAGGTTTCCCTTCCTGGTACATTTCAGTCCAAGATGGTTGTCAATAATGCCTTCTCTGCTCTTAGAGAAATACAAGAACTTCGCTCTGTTGGGCAGCAGTACCAGCCAGGCTCACAGAAAGAAAATGAAACTCAACCAAGTAACCAAAATAAAGAGGATAAGCCTCAAAATAGTACTCCAACATTCTCTGAGAGGAGAGTCAAACAAAATGAACATTCAAAAGGACATCACTCAGCAAGGCAATTGGTTACCAGTCTGCATTCATTTTCTGATTCCAGTGTACATAGTAAAAGTCATGGTAGCAGAATATCCAGTGGTGCATCTGAAAAAAGCAAAAATTGTTCCTCAAAGAAATACATCCCTAGGGGATATGAAATGGCAATTCCAAATGACAGAGCAAGGGGAGAACAAAGTAGACAGCAGGCTGCAGCAAACTGCTCTGGCACTGATACTGCAGGGTCTTGCTCTGAAATACAAGAAATCATCCAAAGTGCTACCAGCATTTGAAATAGTTTTAAGTGTTTGGACTGCTCTTTTGACTTACAAGATTAAAAATAATTCCTGGATGCCTTAGTGTAGTTTGTGACCTTTTTTATAACATAATGTAGACTTTAACTTTTTGAAGCATTGCATGCTGTTTAGTATTCTGTTCCATGTTTGCCTGATTTGTCACTAGATTTTTTGGGTTTGGAAATGTGTGATACACTGGTAGAATGGTACTCCATAGAAGAATTTGCAGTTTTTTATTGTTTATCACAGATCATCTTATACAGTGTAAACTGTTTTGAGTTAATAAAATTAATTTGGGTACAGTTTTGTTCTGGTGTTTATTTCTAGTGCATTACAATCGAAGTGGAAAAAATGGGTTTAGGGCAAACATGGATTAATGACTAACCCAAAGGTTAGTCTTCACATTTGAAAATGAGTTCAGAAACATTTCTACAAGAAATATTTAAATACAGCTGTTCTTCCTTATCACTATGACTGCAGATCATAGAATAATATACAATGGAAGAACCCTCTAGAGGATTTCTAGTCCAACTCACCTAGAGAAATATGAGAACATAAATCTAAAAGATAATTGTTCTAAAACTCTTGGGATTTTGTCCCTCAGCTTCATGTTCCTGTCCTTTTGCACAGGCAGCTGAGTTGCACTATGGGACAAATATAACATGGATTTTGATTTGCCTTGTATGGCACAGAAAATCATTTAGGATTGTACCAGGAGTAATAAGCACTTCTGTGTGACCCTGAAAAATAAAACCATATTTATATTTGTACACTTGCTTGAGTGCCAAGAGAAGGCAATCAGTCAACAGCCTAATAGAATAGTTACATGTTTCCTTCACTACTGCTTTTTATAGAAATGGGAGTTCTTTAAAATTAACTTAGTAGGAAGGGATGCAAAGATGAGGAAGATGTTTAACATTTAAGCTAGTGATAGGGAAAGTGTTTTTAAGCAACATGAAATTTGCATTTGGAAAAAAGAAACAACCTAAACCAGTTTAGTTTAGGGTTTAGCCTAGGTTGTTTGGTTCAACTTTGATTTTGAATTTACCAGTCAACTTTATTGTCTCAAAATAACTTTTTTTTTCTATTTTTTTTTTCACACACATGTACTTCTCTCAGTTCTGATATAAAATAAATTTCTGAAATTGCAGTAGTGAAGTCTCTGAGATTGGTAGTAGAATCTGAGATACAATGCTTATCTTTGAGAACTTCAGGTATTGGGAATTCATCACATTGTACAGTGGTCATGAAAAGCTGTCTTTAAAAAAACAAACAAACAAAAAACAACCCGACCAAAAAAAAAAACCAAACCCACAAAAACAAACAAAAAAAAATACCCAACAGATAAAAATGTAATATTTTACCTTTATTTCACTATTTATAGTGTTAGCTGAGATTTCAATGATCATAATATTATATGGACTCTCTTTCTGTCATGACAGCCCTGGAACACAGATCTGTAAAAATTCCTTGACAATTATGAAGAAATTCATGAATCCTCAAATGGAAATTTTCTACTGAGCAATCAGTTCAAGATTACCTTAGCAATTGCAATATTGCACAAGTAATTGCACAATGAAAGCACATTATTTATACAGACTTTGTCACTTCTGAATAGTAGCAGGTAATATATTAATCTATGCAATTTTTTAGATATTCTCCCAAACATTTGAAGTCTGTTGCTTCAGTTGTGATTCTTGGCTTGATTGAACAAATGCACGCAATCAGTCTGTTCAGCATTAAAATATGCTACATATTCCTCTTTTAAAACTAAAACTCTAAAGCTAATCCCTAGGAAATGGTGGATAAAATGATAAATTAAAAAGTGTTCATATTTGTGAGGTTAGAAATTGTGAATCTGTTACTTGTCCTTAAAAATAACATAAAGAAACTTTAAACATATTATGTAATATATACCTATAAGCAGGTGGCATAAATACCTTTTCTATTAAATACTACCACTATTTGCTTTTAAAGTATGAGTTAATGTCAAAAATAATAATTTACACCAGGAATTGTATAACTTGGACAGATTTTTCTCAGGGGGATTAGTACTAGAATGTTTTATTTATTTATTTCATTTCTTTTCCCCTTTAAATCAGAAACATGAATAATTCTCCATCTCATCACTGGTGCAGTTGTGTAGAACTCTTACTGTGAGAATCTGAGGTGCATACTTTGTAAAGCTGAGTGTTGGATCTGGAGTCAGTAGAGAAATTGGATGGAAGTTAAATGGGGGAGAAGTGTTTCTTAAGCCTATCATGAATATTTCAGAAGTTTCAAGGTTTTTACTAACAATTTAAAAATGCATTTCCCAAAAATGTGTATACATAAAAAGAATTTTGTATATATAAATACATTTAAGAATAAAGTGTTGTAATAAAGAGTGAAAAAATATTTGTGTATGTATACATAAATGATGATGAAACTATTTTACCCTGAGTTTGGATATAAACTGTTTCAACCTCTTGCTATTAGTTAATGTTTTATGTATTTGTCTGTGTTCTTGTTTGACATAAAAGCCTGAGATCAATAGGCTAGCTGTTTGCTAGGGAACATGTTACTGTTTACTTACACAACTCAAGCATTTTTTCTCTCTTCATTTGCTTCCCAAGATCTACTTTTCACACTTTTTAATTGTAGTCTTTGGAGCCAGATCTCTGAAAAGGATTACCCACCCCAAATGCTGGCCTGAACTACCTGCATCTTGGTTTAGGTCTCACCAAAATTTGCTAGTCTTGATAGTTTGCTGGACCAGACATCCCTGCTGCCTCCTGAAAATGCTGCCAAGCTGGTATGCAGTCAGCATTATTTATCTTTTAATAATGACGTCAGTTTGTCTGTTATTGTACCAGACAGAGAACTTGTATGCGCTTGCTTTCCTTGACTGAGCTGATTCTTTTCCAGCAGTAGTTGGTGAAGGTTTTTCTGTCCAGCATAACATGAAGTCATGATGAACCTCATAAAAGGTCACTGGAATCACTGAAACTTTTAATTTAGATGCTATACTTTTTCTGATTTTATTTTTGTTTGTTTGTTTGTATTTTCCAGTTAGACATCATACTAAATACAGTGCTGTCTGCTTTTGTTGAATTTTGTTGAATTCTGAAAATTCACGTTAATCTGCAGGGTTTGTGGCACTTGTAGGGTCAGGTTGTCTGTCAAATGCTAGAAGCCAGAAGCATTCCTGGAAGTCGTGGTTATGAATGCTTACATTTTGCATTTGCTGACTGTGAATATCAATATAAGGAATTTCAATTATTTTTATGTAATAAAAATATCATAACTGCTGGTAGCAAAACATAAAAATAGGAGAAATCTCAATTCAATAGAAACAAAACTCCAATGTGACATTTATTATTTACATTTACTATTCAATCGGACTGCAAAAGCATAATAATCCCTTGCATGTAGCAAAAATAGGCTATTCTGTGTTCAGGGAACTTTCTGGTTTATGCTCCCCATCAGTATACAATGTGAAATGGACTTTCTAAAGCTCTTATGGCAAGGCTTCCAGCACAGTTGTCTTCTGACCTCATGGGAGCTGCTGCTTCTGAGCTTTCTGGTCAGGAACTTTACCGAACTGAAGAACTACCTGTTAGTTACTTCCCATGCTCTGAGCTGATACGAGCACCAGCTTGCCTAGTTTCTACTTCTGTTTTCTAGTTGTTAGTGCCAGAGCTATGAGCTACACTTTTAATCCAAAGTTTTAATTCACCTTGTGGCTTGGGCCACACAGTTAGGATTCAAGACTGGTCCTGCTTGGATGTTGCAGCACTTCCCATCAGTAGTGTCCAGGCTTCCTGCCCTGAATCACCAACACAAAACAAGTGCTTCCACTAACTCTTCCTACCCAAGACAACTTTTCACCAGCAGGTTGGAGTTCAAGACTGCCTTTCTGGGCAGATGTAGGTCGTCTGGGCTTATTATTGGGAAAAGTCCATATTAGAGGCCTGTATTTCTTCATCCTGTTTCTATTTGACACTCTAGTAATTAGTAAAAGTAATGATGTTGTAGTCATGTCTATGCTCTTACTGAGCATTTCAGTAGAGGTTTCTGTTTAATTAGAACTAATTTTAATAACCAAAAGTAAGGTAGTTATTCTGGATGTTGCAGCCTGAGACATACTTTTAAAATACCTAGTTGTTTTGAAAATAATATATTGAGCTTGTAATGTTTGTAGTTTGCTATTTCTCTTTAGAACCGAGGAGAGTTCTGGTGTCTGGAAGGGACTTTGGTAGGTTTTTCTTAAGCTATAGTCATTAATGAAATTAAGTTTATCTTTTCTCTAAAACCACTGTCTCCATTTACAATCTTGTAAACAAAACAAATAAAATGTAAATCTGTTAACTAGGCACCAGACAAGGCTGTAATCTGTAAATTCTTTTTATTGTTCTAGTTATGTCCTGTCTTGACAGGAAAAGGAACAAACGCAAGTTCTTCTCCATGTGTTCGAGAGCTGTGCTTTGCACAGTTACATGTGGGGAATCATGAGTATTTTCCAAGATACTTGGAAGTTATGAGACTCCATAAAACCTGTTTTCAATCATACCTAATGCTTGTTTTGTCAAAATTGATTTACTGCTACTGCCTGTAATTTCTGAAAACTGATTTTAAGCCGTTATGTCTCACCCTAAAACAGAAGAAATTGCAAGACCTGAAGTCTTCCCTTTAGTTACAAGGGTTTGATTGTATTAGCTCTAAGTTTTCAATGAATTTACACCAACCAAGGTATCTGTCAGAAGTATGATTTCATATTTAGGGATATTAGCCTAGGAATTGGCAGGCCTCAAGGCAAATCTCAGCTCTGCTATTCATTCTGTGAAATTAATTCAGCTTTAGAGTGCTCTTGTTTTTATCCCCTATGAAATCCATATAGCAGTTTGCCTCAGTGGGTTGTTCAGAGAAACAGTGCGCAACACACAGCTGCTACTTGGGTTAGAGAAGGTAGGGACCGTGGTCCTCTACAAGGAAAGATTGTCCCACAAAATATGAAGACAATGGGGTAATGTGAAATCACCTCTTTCAAGATGGAAGTACCAGCTGAAATTCACTGTAACTATGGACTGTTATTTTTAATTACTCATGCATTCATACAGATTACATTTGGAACATGTTCCAGCTCTGCAGCAGCAACTAACTGCATGGGACCACACTAAACCTCTCCCCTCTCTCTTCCTCTCCTTCTCGGTCTCCCTCTCCTCTTTTTATTTCTTTCTTTCTTTGTTTTTGCCTCCCTTCCTTGCTTTTTGNACCGCAAACCGAGGGCAGGGGAAGCTCGTGTAAAGTGGCAATGAAAAGAGCAGGGCAAGCTCGTTCTTTCTCCCCCTCCCCACCCAGTTAAACGCCCCGGTAAGGGCCGTTCTTCGGAAACGCGCCCCAGTGAGGTTTCGTGATAGGGTTGCGGCGTTCCATTCTCCCACGCTGCCCACCTTGCGCA
>VWZY01007356.1:9319-25349 GCA_013399075.1 Chloroceryle aenea | reverse complement strand
TATCCAGCTCCCCAACAGAGAGTGCTGAAAGCTGCATTTAGGGCTTGAGGAGAGAATAGCTGAGCTCCATGTTACTAATATGTTTCCCACTCTTGCAAAGGTAGTGCTCTTCTGTGGACTGCTGTATTGCCTCCATTGTTTTGCTTTGATTGTGGGCTGATGATGCATTTGAAGCACTTGGATTTTCTGAAGCAGGAAGGTGGACAGAGCTCTTTGTGGCTATTATAAGGCATATCATAAATGTCTGCTATAAGGCATGTGCAGATTGTCAGAGAAAGAATATAACTAAAAGAACTGGATTTTATCAAGCAGTTTAACAAGCGCTTCATAATAGTCTGTGTGGTCCCTTTGTTGTTTTTTTTTTTTTTATCCTTATGCAATGGATAAATTTGCATGGGAAAGATGGTGGTTAAAACTTCTCAGTCTCTAACAGCAAAAGCAGCACAGTTGTTTCTGGTTGACCTCTTGGAGACCAGCTGTTACAGTTGACAGGCTGTACAGATATCCAGTCAGCAATGTAGGTTTCTTGTTCCTGCAACTGTCCAGAGTATGTGGTATCTTGGCAGATCCTGAGGTGCGTGCATACAGCATTTATTTTGGCAGTTTTTCTACTGGAGTTTCCTATTCTCCTGCTTCCTTTAGGAAGAACTAAAACCACTGTGGCTCTCACACAAGAATTTACTGAAGTTGGAAGCTAAAGATCCGATGGTTAGACTCGAATTCCCCTTTGTTGATCTTCAGGGGCTACAGGAGAAGAAAGAAAAATGTCAGGCTGCAGCCGCAGATTTCCTGCCTAGGGGTCCTAGGAGTAACCTATGTTTTTTTGCTTGTCTCAAAATTTTACTTCATTTCTTCCTTAAATTTCAGCAGTATAGGGAAGGCTCATCTTCAAAAAGTTCAGGACATTTTATGAAACCAGGGGTTTTCCTAATGGGTTGGTTTGAAGACCTCCAATTCCCCAAGCTGATTTTTTTTTTTGTTTTATTTCCCTTGATATTTTGGTTATTCTAATTTCACAATTCCAGTGAAGGAACACAAGGTGGAAGGATGGAGGTGAATATTTAAGGTGCTTGATCAGAAGGAGTACACAGTAAGTGTACAGTAAGTGTTCTGTAAAAGGCTGGGAGTTACATCCCACTCCTAGAAATCGTTCTGAAATCTGGAAATATAACAACAGTTGAAGTAATAACTTAAAGCATGGTCTCCACAACACGCATATGATTCAGTTGTGCTATTTTTTGAAAAGTCTTCAGCTAGTAGATATAGCAAAATTATATTGGTGGCTATACTTCTGTTAATCCCACTTGACAGGTTTCAGGCTATTGCACTATGGAGCTGCTGGCGTATGCATGATGCATCAGTGACTCTAGATAATGGAAGATTCCTTTAATTTATTTGTGGATTTTTCTCTTTTATTAGGTATTATTAGAAGCACAGAAAGATTTGGTGGACTACAAAGGACTTGGTATAAGTGTTCTTGGTAAGACTTTAAAAATTCTGTATTATTCAGTATGTAGATGTTTAACTAAAGTGTTTAAGAGGTTTTTATGTTGGTATTTTAGCTCCTTTTCTAATATCTTACTCTGGTAACATCTAGGTCCAAAGGATACTTTTTCATATGCCTTTTCTACCATTCATTAGGAAACCATAAAACAATATATAGCCAGAAGTTTAGTCGTTCTAAACATTGCACTAGAGGAAAAAACCCAGCTAATCATATGTAAAATAGTAGTACTTTCGGATCTTTGGGCATGTGTGTGTATATATAGGCAAAATACTAAAATGTCTTTATATAAATCTATAAAATACTATATAGGTATACACATATTATACACTGATATATGATATGTGTGTAGATAATATGTGTATATAAATACCATCTATGGTATCTTACCTACTATGTGGCAAAATGCTTCTGATGTTTTCGATTAATAACATCCTTCCTATTAGAAAGACAGTGTTGTTCTGCTGTAGGTGGAGATGACTCCCATGCTAGACGGGTATCTGACAGCCCCAGCTGCACAAAAGCTTTATGCAAGATGATAAGCATTTCACTAGTCCTATGAGACTGGTTGCTAGAAGTAGAGTGTACACCAGACTCTGCAGGATTTGGATTCTTGCTTCAACTGTACAATCTTACACAGGGAAGAAAGCCTACAAATTTAATTAAAGGAATTAGTATTAAATGTCCTTAATGTTTAGTTAGGATTATTGCATGAAGAAGCCTTGTTTAAAATTTAAAACCACAACAAACCCCTGTGCTATATACTTGCCACAGCATTAGTAGCAGAGAAGATTCTTAAAGTGAGGAAAACTTTCACCTACCGAGGAAGTATTTCTTTTTCATGGAAATGTCGTAGTTTGTGGGGGTAATACAGTCATGTGGATGACAAATGTGAATGGATGGGTTTGCCTGTACCTGGACAAGACTGGAGGTATAATTCTTGGGGGCATTTAGAAAGGCTCAGCAAAAAATAAAAGCAGTTGGAAATGGGAATGGGAGCCTTCAGTCATTTTGCATCTGCAGCGTGAAAGTTTTAAAGCTTAACACATTTTTTCAATTGCAATTGTGTGTTACCATTTTGTTTCATGTTATTTCTTCTTTTCTTTCCAAAGAAATGAGCCATCGGTCCTCAGATTTCACTAAAATTTTAAATGCAGCTGAAAATCTCACGCGTGAATTGCTGTAAGTGAACTACTTCCTGCTTATTTTTATTTTATGCTTGTGGAGTTGCACCAGTAATCACTAATTTGGAGGCCTTTCCTTAAAACTGCCTTTTTTGTGTGGTCTTTTTTTTTTGATACTGTGCATGAGAAAGTAGCAATTTTTGGAGGGTACACGGGTCTTCTGTTTGATGCTGATATATTTCAGTGTGACAAGGGGCCTTTGTTATGTTGAGATGCTTTTATGTGCCTACTGTACACTGAGTAGTTGACATCCAGCTTTCTTCAAGAAATAATAGAAATCAGTTCTGTAGCAGTATAGAGGTGATCCGTGCATCACTCATCAGTCTGCATTTACTAACATCAACTCTATAGATGTAGTGTGATGCATATTTAAAAGTTTGAAATAAATATGTTGTGTATTAGAATTAATGTTGTCATTGTAGCAAACAGCGTGGGTAGTTTTATATAAAAGCTTGACTCTCGGTTGCAGACCTATTAGCAGAGGGATTTTAATGAATAATTTGAACAAGTAATTTTTGTGAGTCTGTGGACAACACCTTATGGTACTTGCTCTGCATGTGCAATTTGCTGTACCTTCAAACTGAAGGGTCTCAAAGCTGAATTCCATGGAGAGCACTGTGATGTGAAGTTCTTAGTCTGACAGTAAAGTCATGAAGCTAGCAATAGACAAAATTACAAGTGACCATTAATTCTGCTGGAATATCTGTGGAATAGTTGTGTGTGTAATACGACAGCAGAGCTACTGAGGAGTGAATTTGTTTAATTCTATGCAATGGGGGTGTGGGGAAACCTTGTTTTCAGCAAATTTTTATCAGTAAAATGTATAAGATTACTCTTAATATTCTATGTTTTTATCTAAGACAAATTCTGAGTTCATGGGATTTGGTCTAACATCTTGGTAAAGAGTCTTCTAAAATGACAGTGGTCTTCCTCAGTTGCTGTTAAATGCATATTATCAGGTAGTATGCATCCTGTGTCTTCTGTGAATAATATGAATGGTTATTTCTTGCATGCAGAAATATACCAGAAAACTACAAAGTTATTTTCCTCCAAGGAGGTGGATCTGGTCAGTTCAGTGCAATCCCACTTAATCTTATCGCTTTAAAGGAGGGAAGACAAGCAGATTATGTGGTTACTGGATCTTGGTCAGCAAAAGCAGCTAAAGAAGCAGAGAAGTATGCCAAAGTGAATATTGTTAATCCAAAACTAGGATCGTATACAAGTAAGTTGATTCCATCCATCCATGAGAATGCTTAGCTTTTTGAATTGCTCTAAAAATTTGTCCAACTCAGCTGTTGGGTTAATGAATGTTAACTAGTTAGAGTTGAGTGCTGGGCAGTCAAAAGATTTCCTGCCACATCTCTCTGTGTTCTTTGCTAGGAGATCTGTTTGGTGGTTTAACGAAATGGTGAAATTAGTCTGAGTAGATCCCAGAAAATAAATAGCAAGAAGCAAATGTGTATTGTTAGGGAAATGGTCCGGGCTGTCTGGTTTTAATTATTTTGTTTGAGTTCTTAATCTATTTGCAGGGCTATTGTGAGGTGTTTGAGTTTAAGGTACACTCAGCTGTGCTCTGAAATTTAGAAGCATGTTTGGGATCTTAACCTTGTTGTCTCAGGAGATGAAAGGCCTGCATTTTGTTACCTACTTTTAAGGGTTCCAAAATACTTACCTTCCCCACCCATGAGTCATAACAGGCAGCTGGTTCTGGAATAGAAGAGGCATTTTCAACTCTTCCTCTTGAAGCTTTTTATTGTACATAACATAATCTAAATGGCCACACTGTAGAAGGAAGAAATAGGCTTACCATAATTAAGGCATTGGGAATTTTTATAAGAGAGTCTAGAATATATTAAGTGTAATTTGTCACTGGATCTTCTTAAATTATTCTTGGAGCAAGGACACTTGAGTTCTGGTTTCTGCTCATGATAAGCATGCGCACATCTTCTCCCTCTAGTCCAAATTACAGTATTTGAACTGGGAATAATAGCAACAGGAAAGACAAAGAATATCCCCATATTATTTAGTGCTCTAATAACCAGTTAATATACAAACTTGAAATATAATTATATTCCCTGAGGCATAGGAAGGAACTGAACCTATAAATTCCGAGTCCAGGGTAGTGTATTCACCATTTGGCAGCTGTAGATCAGGGGAGAGGCAGTAAAGGGGTGGAGGCAATAGCAGCACTTTTCCCTGGTGTTTTGGAGGAGAGAAGAGAGGAAGAGCAACTGTTTGTTCTATGCAAAACCTGTTCTGTGCTGTTAGGGCATGCCTGTATATTGCATGTTGACAGAGGAAATTTTAATTTTGAAGATCAGTTGCAAAGCTTAAAAGGGAGGTAGGTGGATAACCTCTTGTTCAAACTGGTCAGGGCTTCTGGGGATGCACAGAAACACAGCTGTAGAAGACTTTGCTTTTGAGAACTTAAATATTTTAGTGGTTCAAAAGGCACCAGAAAGATTTTGGACCCAGTGCTTGAGTTCCTCTGAAATCCTGTTTTGGGACCCTAGGGCATTAGTTTGTAGTCTGATACTGCAAACCTGATGAAAATCCCTTGAGAAAAAAGGGATGAAAACCAGAAGGGTGTTTGCAAGCTTAATGATGTCTCACCGCAGAATTTTGGGAATGCACTGGTATATTTCCATTGCAGATAAACTATATCTTCCTGGCAGCAAGGCAGGTAATACTTTGTATAGCACAATGGCTCTGGGTTTGCATTTAACTCCCATGTTCAAGTAAAATTGCGTGCCAGAAAAATTACTTGTCTCTAATGACCTTTGGTTTTCTTTTCTGTCTGTCTCAGACATTCCTGACCCAAGCACATGGAATCTTAATCCAAATGCATCTTATGTCTATTACTGTGCTAATGAGACTGTTCATGGTGTGGAGTTTGACTTTGTACCTGATGTCAAAGGAGCGGTCTTGGTTTGTGATATGTCATCAAACTTCCTGTCCAAACCTGTGGATGTTTCCAAGGTACAGTATTGGACACAGTGGATGCACAAAGCATTTTCAAAATTGATGTGTATAATTGGGTGCTTTGAAGTGTCTGGATGACCAGAGATGCTGAGCAGTGAAATTAAGGAAGTAATTTTTTGTTAATTTCATATCTAATGGTGGATACAAATCTTAAAATTTTAAATTTGAGATTTCAATGCTTGTTGTCTTCAGTAAAAACTTTGTTGAAATTATTCATGTTAATAGCTATCCAAGATTATTTGTCTAGTGTGTGGTCTTCACCGATGCTGAAGCTGCAAATGTATCTTCTGAGTCACATTTAGTCTGTAGATAATGTATATGGCTATAGCAGGGTACTGCGAATTGGAGTCTTTGATCCTGCCTCTTACATGGAAAATGTGTAGACCCTTTTGAGCTACTTCCTATGATTCACAATTATTGTCTGTTTCATAGATAATGCTGAGCCAGAACTCAGTTCTTGCTAATATTTGTAAAGTGTTACGAGTGGGAATTGTTATTGACTAATGAAGTAGTGTGTTAACCTTTCTCAGCTGTGTGTAGCAAAAAGAAGGGGCAATTGTTAGTGCATTCATCTTGGCTTTTCCTGATGTGTCCCTTGAATGCGTGGATTGTATGATGCCTGTTCTGAAGTACTAGACTAGTTGAAAATGAACTGTCATCTATGTATGGATTTTTAGAAAATTTTCGTGGAGTAGTATGAAATGGGGACAGGCTGCCTTGAGAATTATTTGTGGCCACTAAATATTTAGCAAATCATTGGGACACTTCTTGTGATCTTCTTTAGCTGAATGAAGACACATGGCTCTGATAATAGACATACATAGGATAACAACTGTACTTGCAAGTACACTTTGAAATCAGAACTTTTTCCAACTCATCTTTCTTTGACCTAGAACTTGCTCATTTTCAACACATTATCCAAGCTGTTGAGCTGAGTTTCACGAGTATTCTATAATGATACAGTTATAAGATCTGCTAGACAATACCTGTAGCAAGTCCTTTTCTTCTTGCTGTTAGTTTGGCGTGATTTTTGCTGGTGCTCAGAAGAATGTTGGCTGTGCTGGAGTCACTGTTGTAATAGTACGTGAGGACTTGCTGGGATTTGCGCTGAAAGAATGCCCTGTGGTACTGGATTACAAAACACAAGCAGCGAATGGCTCATTGTACAACACTCCACCATGCTACAGGTAACTTACTCTGGTATTTAATACCTGTTAGTCAGAAAGCTACAGCACTGGCATCTGCTGCTCTTACCAAGCAAAGTTTCAAAACTTGAGTGTCACTGTGTTGCAGTGTTTCACATGACTCCTGTGAAAATACAGGAGGTGTCCAGACATGTGGCTGCTAGTAAGGTTTGAGGTTGCCTTGTGGGACTGAGCCATAAAGGACATGGTATTTTTAAGTGAATATTGTATGTCATAATTACATTGTAGAAATTTCAGGATCTAGTTCTGATTTAGATGAACACAACTCCAGTCAATTCAGTGGTGATGCTTCTATCATTACAGGTACGTAGTTGTAATGATAGAATATCGTTACAAGCAGGTAACTTGGCACTTAATCTTGCTCCTTGAATACTCAGTACAGACTTGATTTAACTTATTCATGAGGTTGTTCTCAACATTTGAACCTCCAGATAGCTACTGATTTTCTTTGCTGGAACACAGTAAATATTATTGTTATCAAATGTTTTAATAATATTAAATAAGACAAGACTTTGCAATTCTTTTATTTTTTCACTGTTTCTTGTTCTAGCTGTGTAATTCATTACTGTTGGTTTTGACATAAAACTGTAAAAGACTTTTTTAAAGGCATTATTTCTTTGACTACTGCCTCAGTGTTTGACTTGGCATCCAGAAATAAAATTGATCTAGTTTCATAAACATTGCAAGCAATCGATCATAAAATTGGCATGTACCTGGTGATTTCATGTATGCAAAAAGCAGAACAGACTACAGCTTGCTCTTTTAAAAGTACTATCTCTATTTTCTGATTGCTAGTGAAAAGGTGCTTTGCTACTGGAATATCTGGGTGTTGAGACAGTAGTTATCTACCCATTCTTAATCTGGAGCATTTTTAAACCAATGTCCACTAAAATTACTATTTTTAAAAAGACCATTTTCAAACTGGGTATGCTTCTTTCCCCATAGGTTTTTAAATTACACTGAAAATAATGATTTCTACTTCAAAAGATAAGATTTCTTTTTTGATCCAGACTATTTGATAATGTAATCTTATACTGATGTTTAATATTAGCTCTTACAGTTTTTTGGTACATGCCATAACTTGAAAAGGTATGTTGTCTAATGATGTCCAACAGAAATTAAATGCACTAACGTATAGGCATAAATTACAGTGAATCTTGTGTATAGAGCCTACCTTAATGCCATTGCTTACTTACAGTTAGTATCATTTAAAAAATCTATCGAATTTGTGGATTAATTTACTGAATCTTAATTCCAGGGGTACTATTGCAATGACACATGCACTTACCTTAATTTATCAAAAGAACAGTAAACCTTTTGAGCACATGTTTATTCCAGATTTTACAGTGCACAACTGTTTTTTCCCAAGGAGTATGATACTGTACAGTGTGTAAGTGCTGTAATGATGCACTCTTGCTGTCAGCCTGTCTGCCCTATTGGCTGGGTACACCTAGTATTTTAGGACTGTTGTTAAGACAAGAACTAATCTTATAGTGCTTCCAAATTTTTTGTCATCTTTCTGAGCGTAGCTTTGTAACCTGGGCAGTAGGTGTGATTGGTAAAGCCTCTATTTCATGATTGGTTATTTTCCTGACTGCCAAGTCACACATACTGTTTTGAACACTGTGTACTTGCACATGCCAGTCTTTAAATGCAACCATTCATGTTTTCCAAGAACAAAGCTATTTCCATTTGAAAACCTAAAGTTCTACTTAATCTGAACACAGTGTTGCTCCTGTGGATTGAAAAGCAAAACAAATTCTGTAGCTTTCTTTTAGCCACTGCAAAGAACTTCTGAAAAGAAAGTGCTGCTTTAGCTAAAATTCAGTATGTGTCAGTAATGTTAACAGGCTAGTGGGAGATTGAGGGAGATGAAAATAAAATTGAACTAACAGTCTTTGTTCTTTCTGATCACTGTCTTGCCAGCTTTCACTTCATGCTACAGATCCACCCTGGAGGACGTTCCAGAATCCAGAGTGTAACACAGATTGAAATGTTGGCAGTGTGCACATCTATTTGGCTTGGCTCTAAATGCCTGTTCCAGTTTTTCTAAGAAACTGGCAAAGCTTTTTAGTTCTCTTTTCCTCTGCTCTTTTACTTGCACTCTCTAATGGTTTGCTGGCAAACAGGCAGGAAATATTAACTGAATTTGCAAAAGCTACTTCAGCAGAATGTTAAATTAAATTAAGATAATGCTAATGGCTTTAACTTCTTGGTGCTTCAGAGCTTGACTCTTTGATCCTATTCTGCTTTGCTAAAATTAACAATTAATTTGCTATGAAAATCTCATTTCCAAACCCCAGAATTCATTTTGCATTCAAAATTGCTCCAGAAACTTTATTTTGACTGCCATGGAAGAAAGAAAAGATTTCAGCTGTCTGGGTTTTGTGAATGACTCTAAGGCTGACTTCTTTAAAGCCCTGGTTGTCCAAGAAGTCTCACTCAAGGAAGTGAAGGTCAGAGGTGAATGAGGCCTTGTATATTTGGCTAGGGCATAAGCTATACTTCACTTACACCCTTTACACTGTGGTTGTTGACAAGCTGTCATAAATGTATCAAGATGGTGCTCTCAGAGCTGTAAGGTGCTTTGTATAAAATGCTGTCTGTAACCTCAGTTATTCTGTAGTCTTTCTGCAGTGTTCCAAGATTTGATACATCTCCTGAGAAATGAAAAGTAGCAAAGTTTAAAACAGCTTCCTGCTAGATTCCTTTTAGGGAAACTACTTGTAAAGTAATGCTCTCTGAGCACTCCCTTAGAATCTATAATGAAGGGATTAATAAAAGCAAACTTGTTGGAAATATGCCATAAAAACTTGTGAACCATTTTTTATGTGAAGCGTTGTAGTCGTGGGAAATGCCTGAACGTGAACAAACGGAGTTTTGTAGAAAAAGCACAAAGGCAAAAGGCCTCGGGGATTTATTTTTTTTTAACATTGCACTTAGTAACTGGCATTGAAATACTTGGTCCCAAGGCATGTCATGCCAGTGGGTTTCCAGATCTCTGCTTAGAACTTGAATGGTAATGAATAACTGTGTTGCATCATTATTTGTTGTACAAAACTACACTGTTCATGCGGGCAAAAGGTCTTTTTAGAGACAAATAGGATTATTTGTTGTCATTAACATTTGTGGAAATGTGCTTACATTTCTGGCATTATTATTGTACATAAATTTGAGATCATCCCCTCCCTCTCTGGTATCTCTGCTAGAGCAGCTGCACAGGATAGATGATACTAACTTTTGCACCAGCTCTGACTCTTTCTAGGACTTCACAGGCGGTTGTGTGGTTAATGAGCTGTCATCAATCCATACAGCATGTCTGGGGGTGTCCTTGGGAGTCCTGCAGGGCTGCAGGAAACCTACAGGACCTGCCCTTCTGTGGTATAAAAGGTTAAGTTTGGTCCAAGAGATTTCTATAGTATTTGAATTTCAGGATACTTCATCTGTGTCCAGAAAACACTGATACCTTAGAACTGTCAATTTTTGAAATAGTCCAGATTCTGAATTGTTAATCTTAAGCACCCTAAAACCAAATGTAACATTTTGTTGCTGAAACATTTTATGAACTACTGAACCAAGTCTGTTTTTTTAATTTATTTTTTATCTAAATGATGTGACTGAAAAATGTTCTTTCCTCTTGCAGTATTTATATCATGGGATTGGTACTGGAATGGATAAAGAATAATGGTGGAGCTGCAGCTATGGATAAACTTAGTTTAATCAAATCACGAATGGTTTATGATATTATAGACAAGTCTAATGGATTCTATGTGTAAGTTGCTATGCTTTTCCACTTGGTTTCAATATTAGTTGCAGAGACAAAACGTAGGAGCCTGGGAGAAGACTATGTAAAAATTGATAAACAGATTCTGGTTTTTATGCTGACTGAATCTCTTGGGGAAATACAGTCCAAAACAGATAAAGTGGTTTTTAAGAAGCTGTAGTCACTGCTTTTGCATGTTATTCTTCCTACCCTCTCTTTCAGTAGTCAGAGTCTGCTTTTTCTCTGTCAAGCAGAGCATTTTTATTAGCTGATTGTGCTGAGTTCTGAAACGCTTTCTGAATTAGGAAGACCAGACCTAGAGGTTGTCAAAATGTAGTAAGTTTTCTTTATGTACAGTATATTCAGTTATTTTTGATAGCTTTCCAAAGCAGTGTCCTTACACATTGTTGTAAGGTATTTTTGAGCTAACATGACCCAAAATGTGTATAGTTAAAAGCTGAAGTAATTTGGCAAAGTTCTAATACTTGCTGAATTCAAACTAGTAATTGTCTGAGAAACTACAAAATATTTTCCTTCACCTTCAGTACAAAATGAACAGTTTTGGGACCTAATTAACTTTCAAGTCAGGTTAGGGCAAATTAAATTTGGATTTTAAATTAAATCTGTCTGCAGCCTTAATTGGCAGGGATATAGTTTCATCATAGTATTTAATACATTCTGCTTACCCATTTAGTTAATGAGAACAGCATTGCCTTTAGCACTGTCATGATCAAGATTGTGATCCTACTATAGGGTTTTCATAAACCTCAGTAAGCAAATGAAGCCTTAAAAACATTTTGTGACAAATAGAATCTGTTTCTGGCAAGCTGGTCTGCAAGGCTGTGAATGGGAAATGCAACACAGATGTAAATAGTCAATTGGGAAGGCAAAGAAAGCTTCACTGTGTGGAATACATCTTACTAAGCAATACAGTTAAGACTGTAAATTTTTTTTAATTGTATCTGTGAATAAAGGGAAGACTTGTCTGAGGCTGCCACCTAATCTGTGGCATGCTTCACTGGGTGAGCAGTGTGACAAGCCATTTAGCAAATGGAGACTTTCTTCCACAAAGTGCTGTGTGCCATTTGCAGTTACTTTCCAAAGTGCACTGAGTTACATCAGATTGTCTAACGGCATCTAAACCCTCTAAATACTAGAGTATAGCTACAGCTATTAAAAGATGGGAATGCTTACAAGCATAGACATCTTTGAAGAGTGTTTTAATGGTTACATCTGAAGGAGAAAATTTGCATAGGCAGATATTATGATAGATCTTTTTATCTTCATAATAGAGACATCTGTACAAAGGAACAAGGGAGGAACTAAAAAAGAATATCCTTTGTCAAATAGAATAATAATAGGTATAAAATTTTCATGCAGTTCATGAGAACTTATTCCTAATGAATCCATGCAAGAATCTGTGTTATAGCCTTAGGGAAAAATAAATCTGGAGGCTTAATCTCCTTTGTATTTAGAAGCACCGAAGAAAAAATATTAAAATCTCCCCTCCTCATTCTTACACTCACAAATTAATTGAAGATAAATTTTGCTTTAAATGTATCTTGAATTTCTACTTTAGATTAAAGCGAATTTTAATAAATTAAAAAGAGCTGTTTTGTACCTCATATATGTTGAGGCCCTTTATGCAATGCAAGATTTGTTTGAGAGATCTCTTACCTATTTGAGATGTTTATGGTTCTGTATAAGAGTAATGTAGAAAGTGAATTGAGACCAGTAACAGAAGTCTCTAACTTCCATTGAAATGTCCTTATGTCATGTTCTTATACTTTGTCTAGCTCTATTTAGCTGGGTCAAGCTCAGTTCTGGTAGCACTTGTAACTAGCTGAGTGAAAATAAGTGTTTCAGCCTTTGGAGATAGAGAAGAAATTGCTTGAGTCAAACTTAGTCAAAGTTTACTGTAAATAACCTTTCGTACCCTAGGGAACATGACTTAGGCTGTCAGTCCCAGCAGCATGGCGGGGTTTACCATGTTGTGTGTTTTGCTGTGTTGTGCTTTTTTATTATTTTTTAAATTTTTGTTTTAATTAAGTCTGTTTACAAGCCTCCTATGTGTTCCTCTAGGGCAACTTTGAGTATGTCAGGAGAGGTTAGTAAGCATTCCACTTGGTGTTTCTGTTATACTTCTTTAAAAAAGAAAGGTTGCTTTCTTTCACAGAAACTAATCTTTTCAACTGTGGAGGGCTGACTTTGGTGCTAAACAGATACAGTTATTCACTTGCTGAAACTGCATAGAGCTGAAAATGTAAATTTAGCACAAATCAGATTAATCATTACATTCTGCAACTTTTCTAGATGTCCAGTTGAGAAAAAGAACCGAAGTAGAATGAATGTCCCTTTCCGTATTGGCAACATCAAAGGCGATGAAGCGCTGGAAAAGAAATTTCTAGAGAAAGCTGTGGAACTTAACATGATATCTCTGAAAGGGCATCGGTATGTATTAATCAAATGATTCCTTTTCCTGTGCAGAATAAACTGCTACTACAGTGATACAGCACCAGGCATTGTGTAATGCCTTACCAGCCAGCCTTTCTCACATACAAGCTGTTCCTCATACTGTTTTGGCATCATGTGGGATTAGCAGTCAGAATGCTGGTGGCTTAACTACTACTTAGGTGTGGTGAGGCTCAGAGCTTTCTCCTTACTTCTTCTGCCTTCTCCAATTTGATAAATCTGGATCTGGGCAAATGCCAAATAGGTGACTCTTGAGTTTTCTTGGTGTATAAAGCCTTTCATTACATGGCTTGTCTACCTGGTTGTAAAAGTTCTGTCCCATATTCTGTGGTGTTTGTGGGATTAAATATAGCTTTTTTGATGTCGCAGGGATACAGATTTGGAGCTGTAATTAACCAATAAATTCTGAGTTTCTCTGGATTACAAACTTGCCTTGAAGAATTACATGTTGCTTCTCATGCATGTAAAATGTGAATTTTATGCCTTTGGAGCAGGCATAGGTTTAAAAGTCTGTGAATGTTATTAATGTCTTGTTTAAAATACATAAAGCCTTTCTTTTCTTTTTTTTTTTTTTCAATTCAGATCTGTTGGAGGAATCCGTGCCTCTTTATATAATGCGGTGACTGTAGAAGATGTTCAGAAACTTGCAACGTTCATGAGGAGCTTCATGCAGATGCATCAGTCATAAATGCCCATGGATTAGAGCGATGCTGAAATAAAAGCTAAAGGGTTTGAAAGTTACTGTGGTAACTGCATAGCTGTAGCACACAAGTTATATTTTCTTTTAGTTCCTGTAGCTATTTTAGTTAACTGCATGGGATTGAGGCCCAGTCTTGCAATGACTTGGCATCCTTGGCTTCACTGAAGATGAGAGTCACCACACTGATTAAAGATAGGTTCCAAACTTTGCATAATAGTGTTCTTAACATGTAGTTAAAATATGAGTAGCATTGTAAGATGCTTTGGATCTGTGCCTGTTTCTTGCTTCTAGTTAAAGGCGATCTCTTCAGTAACACCTTATTTTCAGTAAAATTCAGGAGGCAAAATTTGTTATAAGCTTTCTGTAATGCTTTACAAATACTCTGACTGCACAGTGAAGCTAGAACTAACACTAAGTGTTTTGTAAGGATATCTAATTGATTTATTAGGCATATTCTAACAGTATACCACCAGCAGTATTTAGGAGTTAATGTCTGTGTTCCTAGCTAAGCACCTTGCTTTCAGACTTCTGCTTCCATGCTTGAAGTGCCATCATCGCAGTTCCATGTAGCCATACCCATTGTGGTTCAAGTCTGTAGGACTGGGCCTTCTTTCATATTATTGTTTATTGGTTTATAGCTAAGATGCATGTGTCTGTAATTAAATCAATATAGAAGATGTTTATTTCTCTATGCATTTTGTATGTTAAACTTCCGTAGGTTGTTAATTTTATATTTTTAGTTTGGAGTGTGCATATTTCCTCCTGCTAAAAACTTTTAAATATTTCTTAACATTGTACCAAACTGGATTGCTGCATTCCTCTTAATGGATCTGTGACTTTCTCTGCAGTTACTTCCTAGACAAAAGTGCAGCAGACTTTCTTGTCTGGTGCTTCTTAAATATCTTCCCTCTCTAATTGCTCCAGTATCTCCTGTGTTTTCACTGCTTGTGTTCTGCAGTCTTTTGTATGTGGGGCTTTGCCCAGCTGCATTAAATACAAGTCTTGACTTCTCTGCCTTTTCCTCATGCTATATCACTTTTTGTCCAACTTGCACACTGATCCTTCTGGTTTATTCCAGATTTTGTTCTTCTGGGCTAGAGAAGTAACTGTGGATATGCAAAGATCTTCAGAAGATCTTACTATAGTACCCTGGAGTTACTTCTCTTGGTTTGTGAATTTACTGCCAATGACCACATATTGACACTACCCTCTTTAACTTACACAGAAGCTATCTGCTAGTATCACAGTGTTCAGTGTTACTGCGGCTGGTTTCGGGCCTTTGGTACCAAGCTCTTTGGTACACTATTGGGGATTTTTTTTTTTTATTTAGTTTTAACCAGTACAGAGATAACAATTTAATAGTGATAATCATGGTTTGTCCCTTTCTTGATGAAAACCTCAGGGCAAGTCAATGAAGTTGTGCTAGGGTTTAGTTACATTCTTATCTGAAAAGTCATAATTTTCTGACTGCAGTTTTGAGATTTTTGTCAATTTACTGTAACTTGAAGCAATTAAATTAAGTGAAGTACCACTGTGTCTGAAGCTTTTGTCACTTTCAGAAGTGTATAAGTCATGTATAACGTATGTTAAAAATTTAGATTATGGTATCATCCTTTACCCTAAAAAGAAAGCTTCCCTCATTTATATTTATTTCTTTCTGAAAATAGTCTTTCCTACAACTGGCATGGAAATGAGTATTTGCTATGAGAAGACTTTGAAAACCCTTTTTTGCCCTGCTAGTCATGAAGATCTGATTCAGGTTCCATATTAAGCTTTTTAACTTTCTAAAATTCTACTTCCTCTGAAGTTTGTGTGTTTCTGTAAAACAGCAGCTGTGACATGTCTTTCAAAAAATGAGTATTTTTTTGTTTTATAATATCCTCACTTTCCTCTTATTAGGCATGCTTTATGTGTGATTACAAAAATCTTTTACTGCTGTATGCGGCTGATCCATGAACCCAACAAGGAACCTCTTTGCTGCTTCTCAGTTGTCTAGCATCTTGTCAGTTAAAAACTTAATTATTTTTTTTTACCTAGAATGACAAAAATTTGTGTAAAAGTGAAATGCAGAGCGAAGACTACATTAGCAGGCAGGATGTGAATGAGAGGCAGGAATGCTTGGAAGACTGGAGCATGTAGTGAATGAATTAGTTACTTGAGAAGTTTCAAACTCATCTATGCAACAGTTGTTCTCCTCCAGGCTGCATTCTTGAAAGAAAT
>VWZY01007355.1:32461-44149 GCA_013399075.1 Chloroceryle aenea | reverse complement strand
CCTTGGGGGCTTCATGCCTCCACTCATATGTCTGACCACTTGCATGGAAGGAAGGAGAATTCAGTTGGAATTGGGGATCTCTGTTCTGCCAGATCTGTTGGTTTTTTCTCCTGTCTCCCTTTTCAGTCTTAAAAAACAGAATACCCCACAATCAATGGGAGTTATCACTTTTCCTGGTTATTTTTCTTTTTTAACTTTCCCTTTAACTACA
Source organism: Chloroceryle aenea (assembly GCA_013399075.1). Classification (NCBI taxonomy): domain Eukaryota; kingdom Metazoa; phylum Chordata; class Aves; order Coraciiformes; family Cerylidae; genus Chloroceryle; species Chloroceryle aenea. Next base: position 43,938 of record VWZY01007355.1, on the reverse strand, counting down.
AATACCAAATGCAAGTGAGATACTGGAATTCTTCAAGGGAATTTTGAGGACATTTCTCCATATTCTCCCCTCCTGCTCCTGCCAGTCTCTGCCATGCTGGGACATTTCTCACGCTTGTTGCTCATGTCACCACTGAACCCTCCACTGAAGAGCAGAAGACCCCCAGCTCCTCTCCACGATGGAACCCCAGGATGATGCGTGGGGCCGAGTCCACCCAAGCCCACCCCAAGGGCCCAGGCTCCCTCCCAGGCTCTGCCCCAGGGTGCTTCTGTGTGGTTGGCCCCTTACACCTCTCGCATCATTCAGCCCAATAATGCTTTGGAGATCACAAATCATCAACCCCTCCCTGAGTACAGGGACTGACAAAGCTGGGGCTTCACAGCACCGGGACAAACCTATCACTGGGTGGGGGTCGTCCAGAGAGGGGGCTGCCAAGAATTAAGGGTCTGCAGCAGCAAACCCTCCCTANGTGGGTGCAGCCCTGCTGGCCGCTGGGTGCCCTCCGGGGAGCTCACGGCCGGGATTGATGTCCCGGGTAATCCTGGCAAATCTCAGCCCCGGGTCTCGTCCCCGGAGCGAGAGGGTCCGAGGGCAAAGCCACATCCCCGCCCCGACGGGCAGGGAGGCAGCGGGGTCCCCGTCTGTGCTCCGCACCCACTCTGTGCGGGTAAAACGACCTGAAACAAACAAAAATTGCTTCAGAGAAGGGGACGATGGATTTATCCATCCAGAAAGGACGGGGAAAAGGCTTCGGGAGCTGCCCCGCCGCTGCCGGAGCCGGACCACGGGCAGTTTCCCTCCACTGAAGACCAGGGTTTGCCGTGGGTGGGTGGCAGGCACCCAGCAGATGGGAGGGTGCGACCAAACCTGCTCCCACCACCGAAACAACCGGGGAATTGTTGTGGTGGTCGTTTAAAGCACAAAACTTACCCAATTTAATTCTCTTTATGAAGAAAAGAAACTAATAAAGCCATCCCCCCTTCGGATTTATTATCTATTTCCATCGTTCTAAGAGCAAAACTCTCAGGTTATGCCGACTGAAATTTATCCCAGCCAATGGCAACTCTACAATATAAAGCCCCTAGCCCCAAAACCACCGTAACTCAAAGTCTCACCTGTCATTTGGATCAGAAACCCTTAAAATCCACATCCCAGAGCTGTCTGCCGGCGGGAGCTGCGCGGTTCCTGCGTCTTGTGGCCCTACGGCAACCACATGTTTGCAAAAGCACTGTAAAAGCATCTCCGTTTTTGTTGTTTTCGTTTTCCTGGGTGTTTATTTTATGTGCACACGTAGCAACTAATAAGGAGGCGTTTAAAAAATAATATCAGAACCATTGTAACTCCTGCCTGGGTAATGATTTCACAAAATGCAAGTAAAAATATTGATGTTCATATCAACCATTACTGCTGTAGAACACGTTGCATTAATTCAAAGCCACAGACACTGTTATTCTTCCAGAATCAGAAATAAACCACTCCCTGTATCTAAACACCAAGGGTTTAGGCTGCAAATTATTATTTATCTCTATTTGCAGTTTTGCTTCAGGCAGTCACTGATATTATCTGTCCCAGTTTCCCCGTGTAAGGCTTTTCTTTGCTCACTGCCTGACTGTGGAAGAGGAAAATGATTCGGATACACACAGTTAAAGTAGAAAAGTTATAACTGAAGATAAGAAGGGTCCTGGAGCCCCAAGTTTCTCCAGGAAAAGCAAAGAGAAGACCATTTTCATCGATGGGGAGTGCAAGGTAAAGAAGATCTGAATTCTCCTTCCGCTGCCACTTTGCACGACCCTCGGGTTCTGTTTTGCAGAAAGTTCTGATTACAGCTACAAAAATCAAAAAGAAAAAAGCCTTTTTTTTTTTTTTAAAGAAGGCTGTTTCCTCCCTGCATAAACCCACTGTTTATTTGGTAATTTTCATTGGCTTGCAAACTGAAACATTTGCAATCTTTCAAGTCCTGGCTGCAAGAAGATGGATTTTAAACACGGCGCAGGGAAGTGGAGCTGCTTGTGCCACAGACAGGGGGGCTTTGCTGGCAGCAGTTCCCTTCTCCCCCATATCTGAGATGCACCTGATCAGCTTGCAGAAAGCACAAATACATTGCAGCACGCTGCTGCCTTTCTTTTGCTACTCAGCTTCCACATTTTCCCTCTTCTGTAGGAAGATTTTTTTAAATTCCTAATAACATTCATTATTATTATTATTCTATTCTGTTATTGTGATTTAATTTGTGATTTAATTTGGTGACATTTCTGTCTTGCTGCACAGTGACTTCATGCAGCTGCACACACAACTACAAATCAGGAAACACCGGGGAGAAAAGCAAAGTACCATCCCAAATAACTGGGCTTACTTCATGTCTGTGTTGCTTCGGGAGAGTTTGGCCATACCCGGAGCGGGGAGGGTCCTTTCCAGTTGTGGACTGGTGAGGACTCACAACCAGTACAGTTCTTGTTGCTCATGCCCATCACCAGCATAGGCTACCTGTCAGAGAGCAGAAGGTCAGACCCCTGCTGTGGGCTCCTTCCAGAGGATTGATTGGGAAAAGACGAAGCCTCAAACCCTGTGAGAAGGGGCCAAACCAAGACGTGGGTGACGGGACTGGTGGAGATTTGTCAAGAACCAGCACGGCCACATCCAAACTCTCGTTCAGAAAAGCTGTGGCTGTCGCTGCCCAGCTGGAATGATGATAACATGCAGAGATACCCGGGTGTGTGTGTGCAGACATTGACCCCAGGCGCTTCCGAAGCCTCAGCCCTTGGTCCACCCCACTGGGTCCCGGAGCTCTCCACGGTGCTGCCGGCCCCGGGTTCAAGCGTGGCCTCCAAGGGTTCAGTGGCTGAGCCCAGGGCCTGGCTTTGGGGGGCTCCTCAGGTTGCTGGTCCCTGCTGATACCAGGGAGGGCGTTTGCTTGTGCCTGCCAGGGGGTTCCAATCCACGTATGAGCAGGGAGGCTGCTGGAGGACAGCTGAGAAATGCTGACAGCCTCTGATCATTGCTCAGTGGTTCCATGTCTCATTTTCGTCCTGTGTGTTGCCTTTGGTGTTTTCTGGGTAATTAAGTAAAAAGTAACATTTATTATCTATGTTCTGTCTCTATGGGGATGGAGTCAGACATGATCTTTTTATCATTTTCTCTGTGATCTTCCTCCTCAAAGGAACAAGACCCAACTGTCGGGCAGAGCAAAGCAAAGCTGCTTGCCTTCAATCCATAAATGTTACCATTTAAGGGGTGCAACCTTTGACAGAGCATAGTACACATCTTTGAACAAGACAGTTGTGCAACTGGCATTAAAAAGCCTAATTGAATCTTTCTCTAACCACACATGCTTGCTTTGGGCAAAGGTTTTCTCTGTGCAAATACGATCTCGTCCATTTGCTAGGAAATTTATTACTTTTCCAATCATGTGAGTTCCATGCTATCTGCAGACTTAAAAGCTTGAACATCATGGATTCATCTTCTGCATGTCCACGTGTTTCATTAAGGTGCCTCATAAATTCATTCTGACTTTCATTAGTTTGCCTTTGCTTCCGTGTTACACTTGTTTCTGTCTTTTCAAAGCGTCCCAGTTTGATTGTCCCTCTAGGTTCTGCCTCTCTGAGTTGGAGACATGATATTTGCTCTGGTGTCTGTTAAACTGGAATAAATTCTTCTGACTGAGCACCTGCCATTTGAGGGGAACACGCAAAATGTATTGCAAATGTTGGCCACGTGCTTTCTTCTTTCTCCCAAAATGTCTCTGAACACCAATGATCCAAACAACTGAATTAGTAGGAGCTCTCAAGTCAACATTTCATGATCTAGACCCTGCTTGCTCTCCCGTTTCCCCCAATCTGTGCAGATGAGCTGATGCTGCACACAGAGGGCAGGACTCGTGCAGCCGGGGCAGGTTTTGCCTTGCACGTTTTGCAAACAGGGATGGGATCCAAAGGCTAGAAGCAGAAGGGGAGGCGGGGACAGGCCAGGACTGATCTGTAATCTGCTAATCAGCTGCTCCTGGCTTCTGGGATCAGAGGCCAATAAGGGCACAGTGCAAGGAAAGCAGGAGTTGAGGTCTGTAAGAAAGATTCTCGTACCCTCTGCATAAGATTGGAGCCCCAGTCTCAGCTTGCCACGTGATCTCGGGCAGTTTTGCCTTGTGATCACTGTGACATGTACCCCACCCAGCATCAGAAATCTCCCCCCACCTTCGAGCTCCAAATCCATCCTTCCTGTTCCTTGCAAATACAAACTCTTTGAGAACGTGTAGTATAAATCTTCCTAGTTATGATCTAAACCCATCATTTCTTGTCCTGTCTACCACGAAAGTGAAGAACACGACACACTCCTGGCTCGCCCCACTTTGGCATATTATTATTTAAGCAATTCTCTTATATTTATCTTTAGAGTTTACTTCTTTAGACTAGTAAATACACAAATACCTGCAAAGGACTGATTGTGTTTATGCAGAAACTGCTGTGCACCTCACAGGGATTCACTGCCCAGTGTTCACAAAAGGTTTGAACAGGGGGAAAAAAAGCAAAGCCATTGGAATTTTTTTTTTTTTTTCTTTCCTACTTTGCAATTAGTTTGCAAGTCCCCAGTAGGATTTGGCCTCACGTGGCTTCTGCAGTGCAATAATTCTTATTAATAATGGTGGTAAAATTAGGTGCATATGGGTTATATTGTTATAATAATCCAGATTATATTTTTATGATTCTCTTTTCTTTTTAGAAGAATCGTTTTAAATGTCTATGAAAGGGAAGTTTAAATTAGAGAGCTGCTCTGGACATTGGATTTATTGCACTGTATAAAACACTCATCAACCTGCTTGGTCTGCTCTTTTCCTCTTTATAGCTTTCTGGGTGATGGTTAAGATGGGACTTTGCCCAGTTCTGCACCTCACAGAAAGAAAGTCACTCCTGATGGTTATCACTGGTTTGTAGACTTTAAGGAGTTAACTCCAGACCTTGCTCTGGCTCCATTTCTGGTGAGTGGATTTTATGGGCTCCTTTTAACTCCCAGCACAGATTTGACACTCTGGCCTTTCGTAATAATCCTCTCACTCATGTTGTTTCTTCTGGAAGCTTCTCCGGCTCGGTTTGTGCCAAAAAGTTCCACATTCCAGTTCTCCCAAGCTTGAGTGGTTTTTTCTCATTCCTTCTTTCTTTCTGTAGTTAACAGTTAGCAAGAGACAGGATGGTCCAAGGACTATATTAACAAGGTTTTGTTCATTTATTTCCCAGATATTCCTTCTCTGAGCCACACACTCTCACCGGGATGAAGTGACCCAGTGGGATGCCCACTTCCCTTCCATTACTTGCACATGAGATTTGCTAAACCTTCTCCCTGGAAGCAGTTGGGAAATCACCGAGCTGTTGAGCAGCCCTCCTTGAGCAGGTTGTGTCTTCACTCAGAAATATTTTGACCCTCTTTCCTCTCCCCACCTTCCCCCCCCTCCAGCTCCTGGACACCTTCAAGTGCAAAGTTAAAGCCGTGTTCAAAAGCAGCTTCAGCAAAACGTACTGGACACCTCTCAGCATCAAACGCTTTGGAAAGGCTGGCTGGGATCTTCAGCACCCTCTTAGGAAAGAGGACAGCTGAAGAAAATTATCTTTAATTCATGTCTTCTGCAATGTGGCATCTTGCAAAACGTTACAGCTTCACGATCCCTATTTTGCAGATGGGGAAAATGAGACTGAGAAGAGGCTGAGCTGTTTGATCTCTTACCCAGTGACAGAGGATAAAACTTGGAATACACTTTTGACAGGGTCTTCCTCACCAGCCTGCCTCCACAGGGCAGGTGAAGAGTGTATTTGCTGGGGTGTGTGTTGCATAAATGGAACGGTGTGTAGTGCAAACAGGGAGTTTGGAGGTGGCTGAGAGAGGCTACACCTCGATCTGCTTGTTTTACCCAACATACACCAGTATCTCCTGTCTGGCTTTTAAAAAGAAAGCAGATTAAAGAAGATAAATTCAGCAGAAGCCTAAAGAAAACCACCAGTGAGAAACGCTTATTAGACCACTCAGTGTAAAGTTCTAGCTGATTCAGAAGAAACTCTGGTTTATTTTTATCTCTGGATTGGGTTTGGGGTTTGGTTTTTTCCCTTTTCATACAGCCAGTTTGTATCAGCAAATGCTACTGGGTAAAGAAACACCGGCTACCCCAAACCCAGACTGCTGTAAGTTCCCCCATCTGTGTTTTCCATTTTACAGCCTCCCTCCATCACAGTAATTCGAGCTTTTGCTTGGAAGGAGCAGTAAAAAGAGGAAAATCCTTCCAAGCATCTCTTTTTAAGCAGGATTTTTCAGTTCAGCTCCAGCCAGGGATTGCCCTCTCCTGGAGGACAGGAGAAAGTCGCATCTCACAACCCTGCAGCTCTTCCTTTTGAGCTGTGATCCCTGCACCTGCCAGACCCCCAGGACGATTTGGCTTTCCTGGGGCACACTGTCCCATAACAAAATATTTTCCCCAAAAAAACTTGGTGTAACCACATTATCCATTGCTGACTAAGCTGCTGGGAACAGAGGAATGGTTGAGATGGAGAATGAGAGGTCCGTCCCATCCTGGAAGGTGAAGGGAATAGTCCAGGAGAATATTTATTCTGTTTAAGAGCATGGACAGGTTGTTTCTCACAAAGGACCATGGAGCTGGAGGATGCACCTTGCTTGCCACCCTTCTTTGGTGTCCCACAGTAAAAAAAAACCAAAACAACCAACAAAGCACCCGAGCAGCATGCCACCACGTAGCCAGCCTGGGTTATGTGGACTCTTTTCTTTCCCCGTCTGTCCCCTCAGCTCTTTCTTGGTCCCCATTTCCAGTGGCTGCTGCCATTCGTCCTCCATGCTATGAGCCAGGGGGTTTCCAAGGTGCTTGGAGACCTCCACAGGGCAGTGATACAGAAATACAAAGCATAAATCCTTTATGTATTTAAGTCTCATAAAAAGGAAGCCCACGTCTCCTTCAGCTGCTCTCCAGGGCCCCAGAGACTTGGCCTGATATGAAACAGATTTTTTTTTAGTAATGTTGCTATTTGGATAAGGGCACCAGCAGGAGAGAAGGTCCATTTCTCTGCCTAATGATGCTTCAAACACTCTTGTGAAGTTGAATTAACACCACTAAAGGGAAAGATTAGAAGTCACTTTAAAGTGGCTCTGGGGGAAGTTTTCAACCCAATCTATTTGCACCCATGACACTGTATAAAGATAGAGCTAATGGGAGTGCAGCGAAGTCGTAAAGGCAGGCAGCCTTGGTTTTAAATTAACAGGAGCATTATTTACACCTAGGACATGGGATACGGTAAAACCTTTATATAATCTCTGCTGAATTCTAACTTCCCCCTTCTACAATCACAGGCAATATTAGAGTAGTTAATTAAAAAGACAATTTAAAACTTCAGAAAGCTTTGATTCCCCTTTTTTCTTTATCGAGTGATTCATTTCCATTACGGTTGGTTGGTTTCTGTCAAGATAAATATACAATATCAGTGTTTTATTCTCCAAAGAGCCACTGAATGGAATGCTAATAAGATTTAAATCATAATAAATAAGCCCAACAGCAGCTTTTATGACCTAATTTCTCCTGAGCTTCCTTTTGGTTCAGTTTTGCTCACACTCGAACTTGAGCTCATCCACCATACACAGGGACATGTCTAGGGGCAGCTTTCCCCTTCCACCCCCCCAGAGAAGCTCTGCTTAAGTCTGCTATGACCCTTGAAAACCCCTCACTGCCTTCAGGAGGCTTCAGACCAGCAGCAGAGCTCTGCACCATGCAGGAAAGGCTCCAGGGGGAGGACTATGAGGGGCAAACTGAGGCTGAGGCTCAGGGTGGATCTGCAGACCCTTCTGCATGCAGAAGCACCCCAAAAAAACAGGGCACCCTGCTGCAGCCACTCAGTTTGTACCCAGTAGTGCCCCTGGCCTCTGCAGCCCTCACCCGTGGCCTCTTGCCTGTGATCCCACTGCATTCAGCAGGCTCTGGGTCGGCCTGGGGACCTCCCTAGAGCAGCTCTGCTCTGGCCTCCCCAGGCATGAGCTTGTGGCTGGTCCAGGCTGGGAAACACTGAACTCCTTAACATTTATTCTATACATTTCCCCTTCCTCCAGAGGCACTTCAGAAATCAATACTGGTCTAAAAAAGGCATTTTAGAGACAGATGGGTGCATTCTGCTTTCCCTCCAGTGCTTCTAAGTGAAGAATAAATACTCAGGCAGTGGGGAGAGCAGGTTTGTCAGCCATTTAAATCAATTAGAGCCCAAATTGACCCAAATCAGCCCACAAATGCACAAAGCTGTTTCCTTTGCTGCATTTTGGGTGAGTGTCATCTCTCTGCTATGCACACGGGGTGGGTTTATATATTGAGATATGTCAGCATAAATGTAGCTTGAAATCCCTGGAATAGCAGAGGGAAATGAAGTCCAACTTTCTCTCCCAGCTCCTCGGTTAATTCTCGCTCGTTAATTAATTGAGCCCGGGGCTCCCTCTAGCGTCGCTCAGGGCAGGGGGCTGCTCTCACCCCGACCCTCTCTCCCTTCCCCACCATCGGGCATGAAAATGGGAAAGAAGAGGCCTTAAGGATGGGCTGAAGCATCGCAGCAAGAGTCGACCTGTGGAGATTTGCTGTAGATCTTTCCGTGCATGGTTTGCGTGGATGAAATGATGACGTCCTCATTGCCCTTCAAAAAAGTCTTGAAATAGAGTCTGGACTTTTCATTCTTGAGGTCATTCGGACCACACTGTCATCAGCAGAGGATCTGGAGCTGAGGCTGTTCAAATGTTGGGGCTTCGGGGAGTTGGGCTGAGGTTGTCCTTGAGCTTCAAACACTTTCCTGTGTGCTTTCTTCCTCTTGGCCCAGGGGATTGGCTGGCATATATTGAAATGCGGACTTTGATGCCATGCTGAATCACCAAAGGCATCTCCTGCCAGCGACTCATGGTGCCTGCAGCACTGCCTGGTTTTGCTGGGACATGCAGGCCTTTGGCAGAGGACACCAGCAGGGTTGTGCCGTGATCCTGCTCACGCCACCCATGTCAGCTCATCCCATCCTGTGGACAGAGCAGGGGCACAGCCTGTGCACAGGTACCCAGAAGCAGACGTGCACAAGCCTCCATCTCTGTGGTCCACAGGCACAAGCCAGATGGCTCTGGACCGCTAAATATAAAACTTTGCTTATTTGAATGGAGATGCCAGCAGACAAATAATGTTTCTGTAGTCTATCCTACCCTTGCTGCCCTGAAACATGACTCAAATACTCTCTGATTGGTATTCCCAGGGGGAAACTGAGGCATACAGCTGTGAGCAGCTCCCCAGAGCTCTCCAGGATCTCACAGAGGGAAAACTTTCAGCGTTATGTTGGACACAGACTTGATACCCAGGATCTTGTTGTGCTTCTGTGTTACTTCTTAGCTCTTGAGGAAATCTCTTCCTTTCTTCCTTTCCTGCAATGATGCTTCTGAGCAGCCATCCACGCCTCGACAGTGGGATGCTCTTTCTATTGCTCCCCGCAGCACCTATCTCCATAAACCCGCTGGGATTAGGGCCTCTGGTCCTGCCCAGAATGCAAATAGCAATAAATAATGGGGCCTTCTGGCTCCAGGCATCCTGCCCCTCCTTTCTCCCCTCCCTCAGCCACGGCACATCCTTTGGGGGGTCTGCAGGTATGTGACCATCCGGAAAGAGCCCATAATTCTTGGGATAGTTGTCTTTTCTCGCCCCGACTGAGGCATTCTGCTTTGTTTGGAAGACTTTGCCCTGTGATGTCCAGCAGATACACCTCAAGTTTCAATCCCAGCCTCGCACTTCTGCTCCTTATTCAAGACCGTGACCTGCGACCTTCAAGGTCAGACATCTCTAATCCCAAGAACAACATCTCTCTACTCAAGAGGGGATCTCTCTCTCTCTCCAAATTCCTCAGATCTGGCTACACAAATCCCTCCTCCTCCTAGAAAGGCAAAAAAATAAAAATCCCACCACATTAGTAAAAATAATATATGAGGGGTAGTGGCTCTGGGGGTGGGGTAGAGAGAAAAGACCTTAAAAGGGCTCCATCTGCCATGGATGCGAACTAAACAGTTTCAGGATGGTGCCACAACTCTGTCAGAGGGAAGAGACGCCGAGCTCTGCTGTGAGGATCCATGATTTAATTTTGCTCTTCTGACTCACCTCTTGATCTTTGGGCCTTTTTATTTTATTTCTTTATCTAAAGAATAACTGGTGTGCTAGTGTGCAGAGCCACACCACCGCCACAGCTCTAGGAACAACCACAGAGTTGGAGAAGATGGGCTTTTTTAGCTCTATTTGAGATCCAAACCTTCAGAGGGATGGGAGAAGGGGAGGCTGTGTCATCAAGGGTGTGAAATGCTGACACTACACGGCGGAGAACCATAAACCCAAGAGGCGAAGGTCCCCAGACAAGGGTCGGGGGGGCAAGGGAGAGAGGAAGGCTCACATCCATCCACTTTCACATGGAGTTAAGCCATGGATTTGCTCTTGTACTTTTTCCTTGATTGGATTTCCAGTGCTGCTTTCCCCCCCTTTAACCTCCTTCTCTCCCCACCAAGCTCCTGCTTTGAACTCCAAACTGCACAAGTAATTAGAAGGACAAACAGCAAGAACAGCAAAGCAACACATCTGAGGAGCTTCTCCAGCTGCTTCACGCTGGGATGGGGCTGGGATTTTTCTGCATGTACAGCTGGGCCTATATGGGACCACATCGGTCCTTGGGATGTCCCTGGGCCAAGAAACCCCCCAGACAAACCAGCTTCAGCACCTTCGTGCAAAAACCAGAGCTGCTGCTGGAGGAGGGGCTCTCCCCACCGTCATGGGGATTTCCAAGGAATTTAAAAAGATGAAAAACCCTCCGGCTGGAACAAGAGTTCAACTCCAGACGGTCTGAAAATCCTGCGGCTTGAGGCCAGGTCGTGAATCAGCTCTCGTTGCAAGGTTTGAGTGTTTAAATTCATGCTAAACCCAGAGGGATCTCTTGCTGGGAACCGCAGCCAGGAGAGAAAGGGATGGAGAGTTAAGGAATTAAATGAAACCATGTCCTGGGAGTCGGGTCGTAAAAAGTTGTTACCTGGCAGTTTTCAGGCTCAGGGGATGTAAAGTGACTTTTACAAGGAAGGTTTCTTTATCAACCGGGGCCACAAGGGCTGTTGCCGGGGATGTCCCGTGCTCCACCGGACCGGATCGGGACCAAGGGCTATGCCCGGGGGCGGTTTCTTCCCGCGCCGGTGGCGAAGCCCTTGAATACCCGCCGGCAGCAAAGTGGGGAGGTGGGGAGGGAGCATTTTGGGGGGGGGTGTCATGGGATTTGCACCGCGTGGCAAAATTCACCGCGTGTCCCCCGCCCTCGGCACCCGCCTGCCCGAGGGACCGCGGAGCTTCGGCGTGAGACCCCGAAAGGGAAAGAGGTGCAGTAAAGCCCCTCAGGGTGAGGAGGGGACGGAGCCTCCGCCTGAAATCAAGTCGAGAAGGGGTTGTCAGGATTTGGCCCGGA
>VWZY01007354.1:13948-24257 GCA_013399075.1 Chloroceryle aenea | reverse complement strand
CCAACTCTGTGGTCCCCACCATTCTATGATTGTATAAGAAGGGATGCATAACAGGTACAGATTTACTCTGAAAGCACTGCTTCCAAACCTGCTTAATTTATAAAGCAATGACCCTCCCAAGGTACAATTTTCCAGTTCTCTGTTATTGCCCACGACGCAAGAATTTTATTAAACAAAACAATCCTCTCTGTCCATTGAAAAACCAAGGCTTTTCAGACAGCTCAAATGTGCATTCTCTCTAAAAATATATACCTCTCATCGTGGGCATTGATTTGATTTGCTGTGGAATTATGTGATTTATGACTCTCAGTAGCCCAACACCTCCATTCCGAATCCCGCTCACCAGGGGTGAGAGAAAAATCATAAATCATCAGGATGCTTTTCCAAAACTATCTGTATTAAATAAATCAGAGGAAATCACAGTCGCCTGGTTAATGTTCACCAACCAGGAGGGGAGTCCAAATTCCTTGAAAAAATTATTTGTTAAGGATTATTCACTCACTTCTACTTATCACCATCCTTGCCAAAAGCCCCCGGGCTAGCCGAAGCGTTAGATCAGCACTCAATGCATGCTTCAGAGTGTAATGACTGGAGCAGGAGTAATAAAAACGTACTTACTGCTGTCAAAATTAATCTGCTAATAGGAAAGTTTGTGGCAAGCATTCTGTAGCTCCTCTCTGCGAGGAAAGAGATTCCCCCTGTACAGAAAATGGGGCTGGTTTTCCTGAAGCGGCGAGCCGCCTGTTGTGGAGGTAATTACAAGAGGGCTTGTGCTGACCTGGCAATGAGGTAGTGTTTCTAAATACCTGAAGTGAAGGAGAAAACCAGAAATGAAAGCACAGACCCCATCTGTTAGACTGTAATGATTGTGCTATTTGAAGGCAGAAAGGTTTGTCTGAAGCAGCTGGTTTCTCTCCAAGTGACCTTTTAGCATTTCTGCTTTTGCTGTCTGACAGATGTGTCAACTCAATAATTTCAAAAGCCCCTGAGTAAATAACCAATTGTGAGCAAGGATGACCCAAAGCGATGACAAAATGGATGCACGGGCAGCACATTACAGAACATAATACCTGCTGAAAGAACACGGAGCATTATCGAAGAGGAAAAACATTTTACTCTTTATCTTTGAGTAAATAGTCTGCCTGCCCACAGATCAGTTGTTTTCGAGGGGAAAAAAGGGAACTGTGAAGTGAATGGAAGAGCATTGTGGCTTGCTTGCCCTTGGAGCACGTCTTTAAGCCGGCTGCAGGACTCAGGTGGCTTCTCAGAGCACAGAACAGACTTTAGCTCCCTCTCTCAGCCCGCAGCCAGGATGAAGGACTGAAGGCCACAGCCATTTGGCTTTCTGAATGACCTGGATGCTGCAGAGCTGGCTGGGGAGCTGCAATCAGACAGAACCCAACTGAATTTCAAGTCCAGAAAGAGTTTTTCGAAGCGATGCAGACGCTGCTTTTAACTCGAACTTGAAACCTGGCTGGTGGGAATGCCAAAGGAATTGGAGCCCCTGGAACGTGCTCCAGTTTGATGATGCACCAGATACTCTGCCGAGGGCTCACACCAGTAGAAACTGCTGCTCCTGCACTGCTGTCACAGACCCCTCCCCAGCATCACATCTGATCAATGCTGTCATATTTAGCACAGTTGCACTTCAAAGCCTGCAGAACTTTAAAGGAGCTGCTGCAGCAGACAGCACCAGATCAGGCCACATCTCACCCGTGGAAAGCAGGAGCGCAAAGAAAAGATGAAATGTCAACAGGTTTGTGCTGGAAGTGGCTGAGTCCCTTTGCTGCCTTATGATGTGGTAGAAAATGCTAACAAACTCAAGCTTCTTCCCAGTCTTCTGGGATTTACCTGGCTCTGTGGAAAGGGACCTGGGTGTGCTGGTGGACAACAAGGTCAGTGTGCTGCAGGGGCAAAGCCAACTGGATGCTGGCTTGCATCAGCAAGGGCTGCAGAGGTAAAGTCATGATCCCACTCCACTCAGTGCTTTTCAGGCCCCATCTGGAACAGTGTGTTCAGTTTTGGTCCCCACTATGCAAAAAAAAAAGATGTGGACAGGCTGGAGAGGGTCCCAAGAGGGGCCACAAAGATGGTCAAAGGGCTGGGAAGTTGGAAAGGCTGAGAGAACTGGGTTTATTGAGACTTGAGAAAAGAAGGCTTGGGGCACACCTTATCACCATGTTCCAGTACTGAAAGGGTGGCTACAAAGAAATGGACTCTCCATTTTTACAAGGAGTTCCAGTGAAAAGAGAAGGAATAACAGGTACAAGTCACTCCTGGAGAGATTCCATCTGGACACGTTTTTCTCCCCAAGAGCAATCAGCCATTGGAATCATCTCCCCGGGGAAGTGATGGACACCTGAAGATTCAGCTGGACAGCAGCTGGACCACTTTGTCTAGAGGGGGCTTTTGCCAAGAAAGGTTGGACCAGATGATCCTTGAGGTTCCTTCCCACCTGGGATTCCATGAGATCAATACAAGCCAGGTCAAGACTGGACTTAGGGTTATGCCACTTAAACTTTTTGAGATTTTCAGCTCTTTTGTAGTTGTTTCCAATTTCATCACTGATTGGCCAAGTTAGTGGAGAGCAGCTGCTGACAGGCATCCAGCAGGAGCTGTCAGAGTGTTTTGGTTTGGGCACTAGAGATAAATTTTAGATTTTTTCAAAGTTTCAAGTTTTGATAAAACCAACAAACGTTGTAGAATTAAAATTCAGCTGGAAGAAAGATCAAGAAGTAAGCTAGAGTTTATCCACAATGGCAAGGCAAATTTCTTTAGTCTTCCTATGGAGATATCAACTTCAGTGATGGGAGGAAAACTGAGATCCCACCTCCACAAGGATGGTAACATTTGGCTGGTTTAGTGATGTAGATACCTAACTCTGACTAGATGGGCTGAGAGACAGTTGGCCAACAAGACAAAGAGAGGCATCAAGAGGAATCAAGAGGAAGTTTAAAACTGGCAGGTTTGGGGTCAGGGTTAAAATTCCAGATTTCTGCTGTCTTACAGTGTGTTTGAAGGCTCAGGCCTTGCTAAGAAATATATCTCATTTTTTTGGAAGAAAATATTAATTGGATGACTTCCACAAGATGCAACCCAAACATTTAAAAATAAAGAAGACACTTGATGTATTCAGCTGCCTTGAGAAAGAGACCCCCTGTATTTGTTTGAATGCAAGGAGTCTGCCACCCAGCACAGTTTGTCAAGTTTCAGTCTTGGGTGTGAGGGCTGACAACCCCTTTAGAATTTATTTCCATCTCTTCCTGAAATATCTCACGGGTCACGGATTGTTTTCACTGGATTTCCAAGGGGGCTCAGCCTGATCCTCAGCCCCCACCATCCTTTAGTCCCTTCTCTGCTTTTCTCCCTCCCATCCTTTGGTCACTTCAGCAACTGCTCTTCATCTCTGGCAGGAGTGGAGCTGAAGAATTGCTCTTCATCTCCTGGCAGGAGTAGGACTAACTTACACTGCATCCCTCCTCGATGGGGGCAAGCCAGCTTCAGACCAGGACCCAGGTAGGTCTGACTGCACAACTCCCCTTCCAGTGCTCAGTCAACTTCATGTGCTGTCCCACGGGAGCTTGTCTGGCTCCATAAAACAGCCCAGAAAAAGACAAGTGCCTTCAAGAAGTTGCAGGAAGCCTCTAGAGCATGGCCTCAAAGGGCAGGCAATGGCTGTATCACTAAACAAACCATTAATGGGATTTCTACTCTTCTTCAAATACCTCTCACCTACTACCTCATGCATTCCTACAGTTTTCTCTTCTTCCTTCAGTAACAAAGGCAGGGGAAAAAATACCACCCTCAAAAAGTACCAAAGAGCTGGCAATCCAGTCACACGTGTGCTACCAGCTCCTAAGCAAGAGTCACAGCTTTACTGAGCCATTTAACCCGAGATGCCATAAGGTTAAGGTAGCTATTATTGCATGCTCAGCCCCATCCCTCTGCCCTGTTCACCACCAGTGCACCTGCACAGGCCACCTGGGATTCCATGAGAGCACATTCCAACAGCTGGCAACAGCAGCAGCACCAGCTCGTCACGAGCAGGCACCTTAGAGCCAAAGGAGCTCGGGAATTGTGTTGGAAAGCTTTGGTACTTTTCTTTTTTCCTGGTCTCTGAGCTGCTGCTCTATTGAGGAAAGCCCCACGTCCATCTCCATTAGGGTTTTTATGCAGTTTGTATGAAATCACATTAGAAACTCGAGGTCAGCAGCCAGCGAGTGGAGTGATTTCTCAAGCCATTACCCAGATGCAGTGCCCAGCATTAGCTGTCTCATGATGCAGTTTGCAGCAGAGAAAAAAGAGTGGAACTCCCTCCATGAGGAGCAAGGTGTGGTTAACACCACACTGTTAATTTATCCAAGAATACCTTTTCCATCATGATCGTGTTAGATTAGAAGAGAAGGAAGAGCAGCTACAATTACTAAAATATCCCTTTGTTTCAGAGGAGAAACAATTCTTTTGACTGTGCTTTTCTCTTCTGCTTTAATTGCTTCGGGGGATTTTTCCTATCCTATTTGTTTTGTCCACTTTTGCAAATGGAAAACATTTTTTCTCCCTACCTACTTTGTTCTTTTCTCTTTGGCAACCATTGATTTTATTCTTTTTTTTTTCTTCAAAGGTAAAATTAACATGGCTGGTTTCATTTAACAGACCTTGAGTTTATACAGCACCCTGTCAGAGTAAAACTGGTTTATTTGTTCAGTGCTGTGCAACCACAGGACAGATGTAACTCCACAGGGCAGGACCACAGTAAAAAATACATGTATCCTTTTTATTGCACCTCATCACAGGCAAACTTCTCAGCAGACAAAGAAAGGATTGCCTGGCAAAGCTGAGGACTGGTCTGTGGTGGGAAACTCCTGTTGGCCTTATGGGAAAGAAGCATTTCAACAGCTCCTAGGCTTGGTGCTAATGGTCAATACCCCACCTCACAAATAAACCTCTGGTTTTGTAGGGTCTCTTTTGTAAGATGCAGCATCATTCACTGCGCTCAGTGGTTGAAATTCCTGGGTGACTGGATTCAGCAGGTGAGATTCCAGTGTAGGAAAGCAGTGTAGGGAAGGAAACAGCTCCCAAGCCTCATCCCAGAGAGTGTGCTCCAGAAACAGGACACATGGGTTTTCAAGACAGTACATCACTTGTAAGGCACCCTCAGATTCTTCAGGGTGAAAATGCTTTGGATGTTATTGCTGAACACCATGTGAATAAGCATCTCACAAACTACTTCACCCACTTTTACCTCATCTGTCCAGCTTAGCTATTTCTAGCTCACCCAGTGCAATACCCAGCTGTTTCCTTGTGTCAGCGTGGTGACTGGTGATGTTTCTATCACAGGCTCACGTGGGATTCATTCATGGGATATGAAATCAGGGAGATCATATGTAACAGTCTTATCTTTACAACATGTTTCTCCCGAGACCTTACAAGGTCCATATCTGCCCAGCTTTGGGCTGCAGAGTGAGCTCTCTTAAATATGACTTTTCCAGTTGTGCACTTGGATTCTGTGTGTTGACAGGTGAAGAAGACAGGAAACAGGCTGCCTGTTATGTTTTTGGCCTCCTGTTGAGTTTCAGTATCTAAATAATACCCAGATACCACAGAGGATAGAAAGCTCTGTAATAAACTGCACAGAAACTGGGAAAAATCATCCATCTAGACTCTTTTCCCTTACTGGAACCCATCTAAAATGGGAACAATTTAGTGAAGCAGCACCTAACAGATCTCTTAAGCAGTGAACCTGGATTCTCTTAGGCCAATGCCACACCTGAAGCCAGGCCAGATGCACATCCAAGCCCCACAGCCTGCACTGCACGGGCAGATGAGGAGCTAGTGGGCAGGATGCTCTGCCCTGCACAAGCCCATCTCCTGAGCATGTGATTCCAGAAGTATTCACAAGCACGGATGGAGAGAACGAGTTTATGGCACTCAAGATGTTTGGCACCCAGTTCAAGTACAAATTCCTGCCTGTTGGGTTAGGTTTGAGTGAGGTAAGAGTGTCTGCTGAGGGGAAGTTTGCAATCTCAAAGCTGCTGCATTTCCAGGCCGGGTGGAGCTCTGTAGCAATGTGCTTACCAGAGTGACTGGTGTTACTGGGGCCAAACACTGACAGACTGTTTGGGGAGAGTGCAACAGAGACCTGTGCCTTACTCCCTCCACTGACTGACGCCTAAAGTCAGTGAGCATTTTCCCTCTCACTCCAAAACATACACCCAACCTTCTCACACAGAAGCAAGATACCACTGTCTCTTCAAACTTCCAAAAGAAATGCCTGTCTGAATAAAAAACTGAATATTAACTTTTAAAGTAAAAAGTAAATATTCAAGCAGGTTGATGGCTTTGTGTATATATTTGTTTTTAACTTAAACTCACCCAGATTAATTATTGACTAAAGAAATGAATTACATTTCATTATAACACACTGGAGATTTAAGACTAATTCTGCTTAAAATTTATCTACTACTGATTCTAAGAGTGACTGCATCTGTAATCAAATAAGCAGATTAGAAAATGATTAGCTTAATAATGTATTGTTAACTTATCACAAACATCACTGCCATTTATTTCCTGTTCCCACCTCATATTTGGATGCATTAAATAAAAAGGAAAATCCTGGAAACAGTTTCCTGCTACTTACTGCACTCAAAGCTGCTTAGACACAGCCTTGCAGACTTACAAATATTTTCAGTGCAGACCATTTGAAAGGATCTCACTGGTTTAGAGCCTAATTTCAAGCTTAAAAAGACATCTGATTCTGCCATTGTGTAAACTGGCTTTGTGTCTCTGGAGAATGGAGCTCTGCACTGAGTAACACACGTGGGCTTCCAGAGTTCATCAAGCAGGTGTCATTTTCCTACCAAATCATGCCCTAGTGGATTGTAGGATGCTAGGGTCAAAATTAGAGCATGAAACTTATCGTTGAGTTATGTGTTTCTGCATGTAATAAACATCTCCCTCAGACTAATGTGGTGCAGCACTAAGAGCAGGACTAGTGATGGAGAGGAGATGTGTGTGAGCCTGTTAAAGGCTGGCTGAAAGGAGAGAGCTTTCTAAGGACAGCTAGCCAAAACCAAAGAAAAGTNAGAAAAGAAAAGAAAAGAAAAGAAAAGAAAAGAAAAGAAGAAACTCTTCTATGAGTTGAAAAGGACAAGTGACTATAAAAACGCAGGCAGTCAACCCCCAACTGAGAAATAAAAATAGAAGAAGGGCCATTAGGCCCAGAGATGTCATCTGTGTCCCTCCTCTCTGCGTCTGTGCAGGGGATGCGAGGCCGGGGAGGGATGCAGGGAACGGGCTCGCCTGCCTGCACAGGATGTTAGGATATTACACCATCTGCTTTGCAGTCGTAGGAAGGCTTCTTACTCCTCGGTGCCTTCTGACACTGGCTTGTAAAATGACCACTGGGTGAGTATTTCAGTTCCATTTTCATGACTAAAAGACCAGAAGATAAAAGAGTACTTAACTATGAAAGGAAAGGCAACAGTTGAGGGCAGTTGATAAATATGGTTGCTGAGCTCAAGGTCTTATCAATCATAATCCTCTTCTTGAAGTTTCCATCACCAGCCTAGGTCCCAGTGGTACAACCAGGAGCCCCCCTAAGCACACTGCTGGGGCAGGAGTAGGTGGGTCTGCGTGCACACAATAGCTTGGGCTTCTTTTGTCCCTTTGCAGGCCAGCCATGCCGTGCAGGCAGGCCTCGATCTGAGGGGGGAAAAGGAGAGGGTGGGAGGGAGAGATACAGGAGACCCCTGATGGGATTGTCCCCAAGCCATGTGGGGAGCCCCCTGCTCTCCAACAGGAGCCTTGCAGGGCGTTCCCCCACGAACACACGTTCATTCATTTCTGTCTGCTCAGTCTAACCACATTCCCTTCACTGTTTGTAACAGTTTTGCTCCCCTTGTAAATCTTTTCAGGATGTGTAAATGTAATGTTTAATATCATGCCTTGTAAAAGCTACGCTCTGAAAATGGACAGATGTTTCCAAGTAGGTAATGAGTAACATCTTTCTCCAGCTTTGCTGGCAGACGCAGAGGAAAACAAATACATATGCACACATAGGTTACACTCTGCTCAGAGAAATCAGCTTACCAGCAGTTTCCTTTCACAGGCCGAGCTGGTCAAAAGAAAATTGTTTTCTCACAACATTCAATATCTACATTTCTCCTTTAATTTGCTGGAAAACCCTAACAATCCCCCAAAAAGCAGCTTAATCCAATAGCCATTTCAGGCTGAAGAACAAGAAGGAGTAGACACCATTTTCACACTCTGTGTTCTGTAATAGAAATTAAATCAGTCATAGGAAGTCATTCTGGTCATAGAAATGAACTAGCAAGCGTCCACAAAAAAAGGGGAGGAGAATTCTGGAGGCTGTTTGTTTTTAAATACAGAAAAAGAAACATCAATCCTCTTGGTAAAATAAAGAATACTCTGTCTCACACAAACACCTAACAGGGGGTCATAAAAAAAACTAGAACAAAGATTTCTTGCATTAAATATGAGAAAACACTTTTAAAAGAAGTTGAAAACACACTTTTGTGGCTTTAAGTATTCAGATATTCTCAGAGGCTACTTTTACTGAATCAAAGGTAACTAAAGGCACTTACCCAGATAATTTTTGTACAATTAAAAAAATAACAACACGGTGAAATCAGCTTGGAAGAGAGATTTAAGAACTGTGGATTAAGACTCTTGTTTCCTTCTTTCTTTTAGCTAACATAACTCTAAGAATTAAGTGAACAAGGCGATTCTTTGCCACCTGAAACAGTGCCATGAAAACTCCAAACGGGAGCAAAGTCACTTTTAACACACCCAAAGCAAAAGCATCATGAGAGCAGAGCCAGAGCTGTGAAGCCCAACTCCACGGCAGTGCCCCTGAGAGGACCCATAGGTGACAGCAGCTCTTGTGGTCTCCTTGAAGGTCTCACAAAGGGGACTTTGCTCTGACTGCTGATTTTACAGTGTACTCCCTTAGAGCTCTTCTCTGGGTGCTTGCACTTGGATTGCAGAAGGGGAGCAGTGATTTCATGGGATGACCTTTGCTGGGGAAAGGGAGCAGGTGCTGAGCTCGTGTTCTGTGTGCTCCATGAGAGTAAGCAGCTTTGAAGGTCGGTAAACATCAAATATCTCACATCTTGCACATCCGAAACCAGTCGGAAAATCCTGATGTACACAACGCTAGCTAACATTCCCACATTCCAAACAGGATCTTCCCCGACCACTCTCTGCAATTAAGAGTTACACACAGCAGTCAGGGGTGGTACCTGATGCCTACCAGGTCCAGCACCCAAGATTTCCTCAGCAAACATTTTATTAAGAAGCAACTTTTCCTGTTTTCCCAACATATTGAGCACATTCAGCTCATCCAATTCCACCCTGGCTTCTTTTGACTGACAACTTAAAACAATGGTCATCAAATAACTCCTCCAAAACCTTTCCTCTGCTCAGGAAATTCCAGCAGGGGTCTGAAACTCACGGGACTGTTGTCTGTTGGGCTGAGCACACTTAGTGCCAAGAGTTCAGCCCCTGAGCTGTGACCTGGCTGCTCTCTGGTAGGTGTGGTGTGGACTGCTCAGCTCACAAGCTGTCACCTCCAGGTATCTGACAAGCCTTCACAAACTGAGGTAGCCACAAAGGCATGCCCAGCTCGAGCCCTCCCACAAGCAAGTATGATGTTCAGCGTGTGATCCCCACTCTGAGCCTACCTGGAAAGGCAGGACGGGTTTGGATTGTTTCAAACTGCTATCTCTAAACACGTCTTGAAGCCACCCAGGCCAACAGCATTGCTGTCTTGACAGAAGACAGGCTGGGGTTTAATAGGAATGAAGTTACTTCTGCAATCTTGTGCCTCATCCCATGGTGTTTAGCAAGTTATTTCTCTCTAATGGATGTCTTAAAAAGCTCCACGAAACTGATCCAATCCATTTCCCATGGTATTCTGGAGTTATTTCTACAGACTACACTTGGTCTCCCTCCTACCAGCTTCGCCTCACACTTGCCTGAGGGGCTTCAGCATTTGAAGTCCACAACTACAGAAATCTCTTTAAACTTGAGCTCTCTATCTCTGTTTTTCACTCTCCTACTCTGCCACACCAGCAGTCTGCATCTTGCTTTAAGGCATCCACCGGGCATGATTTACTCCAGCTCACAAAGCAGGAAAAAGTTTGGACCTTCAGGGAGCTGTGCTGACTTTTCGAACAACACTCAAGTTACGCATAACCCTACTCACCTGACACCTCCCCTGAAAGCCCAGAGGAACCCCCACTGCTCAGCAGAGCTGGGGCAGGGGTGTTAAGCACACTGGGGGTGCAGC
>VWZY01007354.1:0-13882 GCA_013399075.1 Chloroceryle aenea | reverse complement strand
GGGGGTGTGTGTGCACACCTAAAGTGCTTTGTGACCCACGACGCAGCTGGATTGGTTTGTGTCCCACAACAACACCAGTGCTCAGATAGAAACCCAAAGTTCTCTCCAGCCACATACACTGCTGTGCTCGTACTGCACGTGACCATAGGAATAGCCTTAGATACAGTGCCAGCCCAGGTGGTGTGTGCCTCGAGCCAGGGCCATATGGCAAACTAAAGGTTTCTCTTTTTTGGTTGTGTTTTTGGATTGTTGTTTCGAGTGTTTAAATACGAGGTAGGAAAGATCACCCATCTCTTAGCAAAAGAACTTTACAGACAAGTCAGAAATGAAAAGACAACTCCAATACGTATCGTGCTCTTATCAGGATTCATTTGATTTCGTTTCATCATGGAAAGAGAAGTAAGGAAAATAATTTTGCTTACAAATAGGCTTTTGAGGAAAGGGAATAATCACCAACATCAAGGGAATATATGCCTTAAGAAGCTATGCAGACCTGACTCCTCAGAAGGGAGATTTTCTCTGTAGCTAAGGTGCAGACCAAGACATCTGACCACGCTCCCAGGTGGATCACTAAGAGCCCATGTGACCTTGGGAAGCTGAACACCTCCAGCATCACTTTGGCCCTCTTCAAACCAACGGCCGAATTCCCATTGACGTCAGCATTTCCCGAGCTCTTACCTTTGCTCTTCAGCTGTCCTGCAGCTCCACAGCTTCCGTAACCAGCACCCCGGCCTCTCCCTAGCACACAAACAGCAGAAGGAGAGATTTAGCACCAGGGAGATCCCAAATACCACGGAGCATAGCTGCTGTGCTCATCTCAGTGGAAATCACCAGTGCCTCAGAGCAACCTACAGCATAATTGTCCTCATCAAGTGCCTCCAGACAGTAGAAATAACAACAGAGCAATGACTGCCAGAAACTACAGCTCTCTGCAAGGCTGACAGGCCTCGGGTGCAATGAGAGGTACAGAGATGACAGGGTAAGGCAGCGTGGCTGATCACACCATGGGCTGCTGGGTTGCATTTGGCTTATGTGGAGTCTCTAAGAGAAACTCATGAACTTCCAGGAAGGTTTGAATGCTTCAGAAGTGACTGTGATTTAAAAGTGGCAGTAGAAGAAAAAATAAGACAAGGAAGGTGGTGGTTAATTGACCTTTATTGTGCCTTCTGGTTCATTTGGAAATGGAAATTAAATTAACATGATAATTCAGTCCTACTGTGCTAAGACTGCTACAAACCCATTACATTTTATGGCCATTGATTTAACATTTTTTTCTATTAACTGGGTTTCATTTTCAATATTGTCATGCCAGTTCTGAAAAGTGGAAGCTTGGAAGGAGCTGGGTGAATGAACCCCTGTGTAGCTGCTTTATGCCAGTAGCTCAGTGACTGGAAAGCAGGAGCCCAGGCTCTGCCAGGCGAGCGCTGATTCCAGCACCCACCCTACGCACAGCACAGGGAAGGACCCAGGAATACACAGGATTCCCTTATTTCCAGGTAAAACTAAGCTGATTGGAAGCCTTTTAGGAATTTCCAGCCTACAAATCCAGGAGTGTAGATTAAAAAAAACCAAACCACTCAACAGATGTAGGGAAAGGTTTCTCAGGTCCACTGGATGTCCACGACAGACCTGGAACAGTCAGGGCAGTCCTCCAGAAGCAGTGTGCAGGAAATGGTGAGAAATGTTTTCTCTGAAGATTTCTATGGGTAGTTTTTTCATCTCTCAAGAAGAAACTGTGCAGAGGTGCCACATTTTTGCATAATAATCTTTTCTGGAGGTTGATAGTACTCTTAAAATAATATTTTCCTTCCCGTGAAGCATGACTCAAAAGGGAGGAGAATGTAATTTCTAGAATACTTTTTTTCTGACTAACTATTTCCTTTTATATACCTATTATTTCTTGAACAAACGAGGCCAAGTTCCTAAGAGGAGCATTTTGTTTACTGTACATTTTGCCACAGGATGGTTCCTCCTCACTACTTTTTCATAACAAAACACTTGCACACAAAAGAAACTTGAGTAACGTGAAAGCGTATGGAAAACAGCCTAAAACCCTTCACAGGAAAATACTACCAGCAGAAAAAGTGACAGGGATCTTTTAGCTTCAACTGAATCGAGAAGTATGCACCAGTCTCCTCATGTACCAACAACGTTCTGACACTTGGCTCTTGAACCTGCCAGAGCTGGCAGCAAACAAGGGAATAAAACTGTTTCCTACTATTGTTGGCAATAAATGCCTGTCTGTGGTAATTACACTTGAGGGTGGTATGCAGCATTCAGTCAACACTGCCTGCTTTGCAGCTTCTCCACCAGTGACAAACTCCAGCAGCATCTTTGCCAGCACCAAGAGGTGCTGAGGCAGAAAGATCTCAGGAGCAGCAGTGTTCGGCTGCAGAGGGCAGGGTTATTCCCAGGAGTAGCTGCACACACCTCAGGGTTTCCATCAGGTTCAGCCCAGTGAGGCAGATTTAATGGTGTATTTTATTTTGCCTTGTGCCTGAAACCTTGGGACAGAGATGCTGTAAAGAATGCAGCCACCAGATGAAATGACAGCAATGGGAAAATCGATGCTGCATAAGCAAAGGGGAAAAAGACTTTCAGCTCATGCCAGCAGCAAGGGCAAGAGAAACAGCTAGGAAGTTTCTCCCAAAAGGTGAACTATCAAAATATGAGTTAGGGGAGGAGTGGAGGAAGTGATGAATGAAAATGGAAAAGCTTAGAAACAAGGAGTGAATGCAAAGAGGGGCTGAGCAGAATATGAGGGGCTGAGAAGAGAGGGGGTATTATCCATTCATTGTGTACCTGGAAGCTCATGTTTATTCAGATTTATTAGACCAGATTTCAACGAGTTTTCAGCTTGATAGTTTCTGATTTGGTTTTCAGATGATTTAGAGTGGCTCTGATCCCTTTTTTCCACTTTCCTGGCATGGAATGCAAATACATATATCCCATAATCAAATGCTATAGCTTCTATCAGCACGCTCTCCTGGAAACATGGGGGGGTGGGTACCATGAGCTCCAGAAAAAGCTGCAGATTTTTTTTTCCCCAAAAAAAAACAGGTCAAAACTAGAACAATCCATTACCTGGGGGTGACTGAAATCTTTACTTTGAAAAGCTTTCATTTTTTATCTGAATAAATAATAATTGGGAATATCTTTTGGTGAGTGAAATTTGGAAAGTGGTACTGAAAAATTCCAAATCCTGTAAGCCAAGAGGGTGTGAAGGTTTGGGATTTGAGGAAGGAGCTGCACAAGTACTGGTTTTTGCTAATGAATACAGTAACTTTCCTACCAGACCTGGTTTCCCACTGAGGTCTAAGGCAGCTACAAGAAAGGTGCATGGAGAGCTGGAAACCTCCCTAAGACTGTTGCCTTGGGACACGGAGGTTAAGGGAAAATCCTGGGTGAATCAAAGCAAGATCTACCACGGGAGGGAAAAGAGGCATAAAAAAGGATGGAGGGAGAAAGAAAGGGAAGAAGAGAAGGTGGGAAGTGCCTGTGTGCCTGAAGCATCCAGGTTATCCCAGTTTCCTCCTGCAGTGCTGCTCCCAGGGACTGACAAGAAAGAATTCCTGCCCAGAACTGCTCCACAAGACCTGTGCGTGAGCTGATGTGACTTTGGGGACAAGAATTTGGTCCCCACACTTGCATGCCTTTTATCAGCACCGTGTGACCTTATTGTTCTTACATCTCCGAGTTCTCCTGGGTTTGTGGGTTTAAATCAAGCAATTAACAACAGAATGTGGTTTCTATTTGTGGTTTCATTCCAAGCTCTCTTGCAAAACCTTACAGTGACACCATTCCCTGTGTATCCCAATTATTGCTGCAGATGTACATCTGAACACAATCAGCTTACAAAGCCCTGCTGCTCATCTGTCCAAGACCAAACAACCAGAAAACGGGCTCTAAAGTGGTTAGGATTTTTTATTTTTTTTAAAGGAATGTAAAGGGAGGGAGAGAAACCACTGAGAGAGATTTCTCCTTCAATTCAGTCCAGCCTGATGCTGCCCAAAAGCTGTTCCCAGCAGCTCGTAGCTCTGCTGTAGCCTCTGTGGTCACAGTCGGTGGCATCAGCCAGATCTTGGGCATGTTGTTTTCTGCAGCATCCCTCTCTTCGACCTGCAGGAAGGTCAGGAGGAGCCTCAGGAGGAGGGCAGAGGTCCCCAGGCCCCACAGGGTCTCCCCCAGGCTCTGCTCCCCAAGGGAGGAGCCCAAGAAAGGAGCCGAAGCCGCTGTCTGATGGCAGAGGGGACCCTTGGGCTGCGGCGAGGACGCACGAGGGATGCAGATTCACATCACACTCCTCAACAGCTCAGCTGGAGTTCAAGTCCCACACTGCTCTGCCAGGCTGGCACGGGTGGGTGCTCAGTCTGTGGTACCCTGGGCTCTCAGGCACCGTGTTCGGCGACGCGCTCTCCCAGTCTGCTCCATTAACCTCATCCTGTGGGCCCACAGTCATTACACGAGGGCATGCAGCCTTATCAATGACTGAAAAGTGAATTAGGATTCAAATAGTAGCAAGTAATTATTTTAATTAGCTCTTCTCGTGACTGAATTTCCATTGCAAGCTTGCACAAACAAATGATTTCAGTGGGAACACTGCTGCTTTTCTTTCATAAGGGAGCTCTCGGGCAAAAATGTGGCAGGGTACTCCCAGCAAGTATCACAGATCAATACTCATCTTTTTCCAGACTCAGGTTGATTAATATCCATGACACACTCACTGGAAAATGAGCAGGGTACAATTAATCCTCCCCGCGCCACAGAAATAAGCCATTAACTGCAGCAAAAATACAGGGTGACCAAGAGCTTGGCAAACTGCTGGGCTTGGGTTTGAACTGGGCACTTGACCCCAAATTGAGCAAGACAGTGAACAGCCTGGAGGATCCCCTCGTGTCGTGTGACCCAGCCCAGCACAGTCCTGTGGCTGACCTCAGGGCTGCACTGGCAGCGCTCCGTCCCCACGTGCTGAGGTTGCCTTGCCCAGTCCTGCACTGGGGAGAGGGAATTGCTCTGGGGAGCTTTCTGATTCTCAGCACAGGAGGTGTGTGAGGAATTTGCCTTTGCAGTGGGCAGGCTGTTTAGGAGTTAATAAAGGTCAAAATATCTTGCCAGTGAAATATTGCCTGTTACGTTAGTTGGTTTAGGGTTATAGTCTTATTTTGCTGAAGCAAAGAATTGCCTTTAATAACACTGGTAAAGAGAGGGTTTAAAAGGGGGATATTTTCCCAGGGAAAGAACTGGCCACAGCTTGAGCCTGTGTAGATCAGACTCGAGGAAGTGTTCCTTATTTTGCCTGTTACCATCTTATGGTATTCAAGCTACTCTGAAAAAAACCCTGTAACTTCTACACTATTCCTGACCATCACCATCTGGACCGTGAGCTCCTGACAACTGTGATGTCTCTTTTTGCAGCTACAGGTTGCTTCCTGAGAGAAGACACAAATAGCAAAGTTGAAAGATGGAAATCTCTGAGTTCTCCCTGTCTGGGAGCTAAGTCCTAGGCTGAGAAAGCAAAAAGACTGCGAGAGGCTGACCTGAGGAGTGTGGCATTCAGCATCCCTCCAACAGCAGGCTGCCAAGACTCCAGGTTTCATTCTTGGAGGTAGCCATCCAAGGTAAAAAATGGGGGAAATATCAAGGTGAGGGAATATTTATAGCTCCAGGTACCAGAGTCCATTTGATGGCTGCTTCCTGAGCCAAACACAGACTCTGCACGAGCAATGTGAGCAAAGAAAACCTGGTGCAAGTGTAATAAAAGCAGTAAAACTGCTTCCAAACCCACAGGAGTCAGAGGGGATTTCATTCACATTATATCTTTTAGAAGATAAAAAGCTATTTTGAACCATGTTTTAATATGTTTATCAAAGGAAAGATACAAATCCAACAATAACATCCAAAATTTCTCACAGATGGAAAATGGGAATCAAAGGGTTTTGCATAGAAATCTGTTGAAGTCAGGTTTTGTTTAGACAGTAATTCCTGCAAAGAATCAAACAACTTTCCCCTCCAGTTTTAACTTGGATTGAGCTCTAAACGTTGGAAGCCATCTGTCCTCACAAATCCAATGCAGGCAGAAAAGGATCCTGACTGACTTGAACCAGAAATACATGGTTATTTCAGTCCCCATCAAAGAAAAAGGTGTGGAGGTCAAATCATCCCAAGACTCTTTCACCACCAAATGGCTACACCCCATTTAGATATTTGCTAAGAGGATGGCTGACAAAGTACAGATGGAGTTGAAACATAAGACTGAGTGAAGGTCATTTTATATCAAAAGTTATCCACTACTGCTCGGGAGGGTGTGTGGAACAGCAAGGGAGGAGTTTCACCCTCGATGACTCAGGGAGTGGTAGTTAAGCAAAGGGGATGGAGCCTCAGCATTTAATAGTAGGGAACCAGCAGCTTTGTTTATGAGGAGAAATAATCCATCTGCCTGTCTTCTCCGAAAGAAACAAGTCCAGGGGAGAAGGCAGTGGGGGCTAAGAAGGTTTCCAGAGCAGCCTCCTGCTGAAAGGCAGACCCTCGCTGGCCACCTTCCAGCCATGTGGATACAGGGCAGGGTGAGGCACCAGGAACCAAGCTCCCTGATGACAACTTCCCTGTCTGTCCCAGGGAGATCAGGTTGAGATGATTTGAGACACAAATAAGCTAGGATTGGTCAATAATCTCAAATATTTTAATCTACCAGAAAAAAAAAGCACACAATGATTTTTTTTTAACGGATATTTTTCCATTGAAAAGGATTTCTGGAGAAACCTGCTGAGTAAGAGCAATGATTCTCTTGTGATTTTCTGAGGTGGGGGGGAACAAAGCAAGAGGCAGAGAGAAAGAGGCACATTGGATGTGGGGCTGGAAGGGGAAGTCGTAAGAGAAAAGTGCTTCAGGGAGCTGCCAGACTTGCTGAAACTCCTGCTTGCTTGCCAGAAGAATCAGACCACAGCACATTGAGCCAGGAAGATTTGTGGCTGGGAATTTGAGGAAGTTACCTGTGAAACAAGCTACGTTATGTGAGTGAGATCTCTTGTTCTACTGACACGAGCGTGTAAGGAGCCCCCTGCATTGCCTTGCTGGAGATGCTCTGTTTGATTGACAGACTGGAACAAGTCAGCCACGGGGAAAACAAGGGCAGCATGCTCTCAGGAGCTACACAGCAGCCTTCCGTGTGAAACTTACTGAAACTTAGGAAGCTGAACAGGAAAACAAAGCAAAAACAAAACAAGGAAAGCAAATGTAAACTTTCCTTCTCTCCTGCCATCACTCAGCTGCTGGATGTGCACACACACAGGCAGAGGAGCCTCAGAGTCTTTCAGCCCTGGGAGGGCTGGAGCAAAGGTCACAGCCCACGTTTATTTACACAGCATCAGCTGCAAGAAACACAAAAGGCTTCACTGGCATCTGGCAGGATGAAAAGCTATCAGGCTACTGTCTTCGGAGAGACTTCCAGAGGACACAGAGGCACCACATCCCAGCCCTGCTGCATACCAAAGCTGCCTCCTGGGCAGGGCAGTCTGCAAGCGACCTGAAGGTGTCAGAGCTGCCTCTAGAATGCCTTTTCCAACCCCTTTCCCTGCACAGGGGTAGGTGCCACATCCAGAGAAGAGCAGGGGGCTCCTCTGCCCCACGCTGAGTAGCTTCCCAGCAGGGAAGAGCACAAGGAGCCCGTATCCTGCACTCGACAGCAAGAAGCTCAGCTTGGCTGATAAAAAAGCTATGGGTGTCATCACTCAAAGCAATTACAGCAGTACCATTATTATCTACACCTTATACACAGGGTTTTATCTCTAGCCACAAAGACTGGACATGAACAAAATGCTCCATCTTGCTTAGACCAGCACTTGTGCCATCCTCAAACTGCACAGGGGCAGAGGAGTGAGCCAGCTCCCCGAGTCCCCTGCACAGGCAGGATGCAAAGGGCTACCAACTTGCTTTGCAATGCAAGCAGAAGCCAGCCCAGGTGCTTCCACAGATTTATAACCCCACAGTTACATCCAGAGGGTGCACAGGATCTGACCAGACACTCCACTGGTACCTTTCATCTTAACTTAACCACCTCTCCTTGCAAAAGAGTTACAATGATAAAACTGTTTACTCAGACACTCCAGCGTGATGGCTACCAGCTAGAAAACACCTGAATATTTTATATAAGAACAAAATTACCCCAATTTCCCCCTTGCAAGGATATAGGCTCTGTTATAGAGCCTTTGCAGCCAAGTGGCTGTGGCATTGTCTTTTACAGTAAGACACAGAAGATGACTCCGTGTTTCTCTTCCGGCAAACGCCTGATGCTCCCACGAGCAAGTTCTAGCAACACACACATCTGATGAACACTGCTGTGAACTGATGGGCTGTCCCCTGCAAAAAAAACCCCACGCATGAAGTACTGTGTCTTCATAAACCTGAGAAGGTTTGCTCACGTTGTTAAGCCACCATCTCGGGTGGGATGAAGTGGGTAAGTCTGCCCAACTCAGCTTAACTCCACCATCCGTGGATCTGGAAGCCATGGGGTGGTACCTGTCACCCAGACACGACTGTGTGCATGACCACTGGCACAACAGGAGGGCAAATGTGTTTTAACAGCCAAGTGAGAGGTGTCTTCCTGATGTATTCATTCTTATGTTGCACCCAACATATTTTGCTACAAGAAATGTCGCGCGCTCTTCTTTGCTTTGAAAGAAAACATTTATTCCCTTGGTTCTGTTGTGCCAGGGAAGTGTAAATACACTGTACCCTCCTGGTTTCTGTCTTTAAAAGGTGACCTGTACTTTCCTTTTGAAAGGCGGTTTCTTTAATGAAAATATTGTAATGTCAGTCCATGCAAAGCAAATGCATATTAATATGCGTTTACATCTGTCTCATATTAATATTCATGCCTGAATCCACATCCCTACACAAAGCCAATTTTCTGACCATCTGTGTGATGGCTGGTGGATGCAATGAATAAATTTTATTTGTGAGGGGAGTGATAAATCATGTATCTTCCCTTTTTCACCCACAATCTCTCCTCTTAGGTGCTAAAATCTTTTCATTGTGGTTAAAAATCTGGAAGGAGCTCGAGCTGATTAACCCCTTAGCAGGCCGTGTGGCTTCACTGGCCAGGTGAAGGTCCACAAAAGCCACACCAGGTCCTGTGACGTGACTGGGAAAGTGGTAGTGGAGTTTTAGCTCTTTTCTTGAACTGTTCCTGTCTCAAAACCACACTCGGTGTGATGGTGTAGGCTAAATTTCTGATGCTGAGGAGCTTCTTAAGACTGCAGGCAGGTTGAGTGCTTGCAGGAGGTTTGTCTTTTGAGCTAAATACTCTTCAAAGTAAGATGATTGTAGCTTGAACTTTGTTAAAAGCTGTTTCACCTGGCTTTATCAGTGCTAAGGCTGCCCTAGGAACTGGCTGGGTACAGCAACAAAAAAGCTGATTGCTAAAACACCAACTCTGCACCAGCTTCTGAGCTTCCAGAGCACAAAGTGACTCTTTCTGTGCAAAACAAGTCCACTCCTAAACTCCCAAGGGATAAACTTTAACCTCAGTCACCCCAGCATCCACCCAAAGGAACTCTGGTAGTGAGAGGGGCTCATTAACAGTCGGTGATTCTCAGACAGTTCATAATGTGAATGTAATACAGTCCAAACCCACAACTACTCAAGAGCAGTAACTGAACACAGCAGCACCCGGTTCATCCCGGAACGCTCCGGCCCCCAGCACATCCCCAGAACAACACCCTGGGGTAAACAGCACCAGCACCTTAGGCAGGGGTAAAGCATTTGCTTCAGTAGCAAGAAACTTGGGTTTGAGTCTTTTTCCAGTCTGCAGGATTCAAACTGTGGCTGCTGCCATCCCCGAGGGAATGGCCTGGGCTTCAGGCTGCTGAGTACTGGTCACCTCTGTCCTCTGAATTAGCTCCTTGGAAGGACACAGATGCACACACGAATTTTGAGTTAAAACAAGTTTTTGCCAATGCTAGACTAAATTATTTCCTCTTCCATCTGCAGTGAGGTCACTTTTACATCCGTTAACTGGACGTAGGATGAAACAGTTTGGCCTGGGATACCAAATTCTTTCCTTGGACCTGACACATCTTTGTAGACACAGATTATGGAACCAACAAAAAGGGGAAAGGTTATTCTTTCCTCTTTCTAATGCAGCTCAGATCACGTCAGCAGTAAGTAACCTACTTCCACCTTGCCAGTCCAGCCGTAGGTAGTTTGAACATTATTGTGCATTGGACTGGAATCTGAGAAAGGAATTGTGAATGAGCTTCAAACTTCATCAGCATAATTGGCAAGAAATGACTCGCAGTTCAAATAAAAACATACAATTGCTAAAAAAAGAAGCTCAAACAGCACGACAGAAAATCAGCAATGTAGTTAGTCAATCATCATTTCCAAGAAACCAGGTTTGTGAGGACAGCTTGGCTGAAAATACACTTAACCCAGTACCCTTTGTCTTAGGAAAGTGTGTTCTATTTACAGCCCTTCGCAATGGGAAAACAGGACACTTCCAGAGGCTGCCAAATCCAGAGTTTCAGTCTTTACTCCTTCAGTCCTCTTCGTGAGGCAAAGACAGGACAAAGCAGAACCTTGCATCGTGACCTTGCTGCTCCAGGACAGTAGCAGTCCAGAAAGATGCTGCTGTTCTCATAGGTGTTGAGGAGAAATGAGCTCAGGCTCACCATGAACACCAGTGGAAAGCATCTGTGTCAGAGACACTGCCAGACAAACTGACTGCTTTCCATGACTAGTGAAATGGGTATGAAAAGATTGGTCAAAACACTCCCTTTAGGTTTAGGTTTAAAGCAGGGAAATAAATCCCTTTAATATAAATATATCTAATATTTCCTGCTGCTTTCTTATGCATTTTAAAACATAAAAATCAAATGGATACACGCATCTTCTACCCACTTGGCAAAACCAAACCCATTTCTAGACTGGTTTTCACTCCCCTCATTAGTTCCTTTAATTGCTCCTATCTGCTGAGACACATGGAAAATATGTTAGTCACAAAAACAGCAAGGGTAATAAAACTCCTGATGTTCACAGGGGCTACTCACACGCCACAAGATATGGATGTTTATGGATGCTTTGTTAGGCTGCAGCCTGAGTTATTCTTGTCACTTTTAAGACCATCACCGGCCGGGGTAAAGGCTGTGTGTGCACAGAGGGTGTGGAATGAGCTGGTGGAGGGGGGGAGAAAGGAACGTGGCTTGCCCAGAGTTCTGTGGCTTCCCAGCTCCAACCACTTCAGCTATCGGGATGATCCGAACATTTCAAAAGGCAGAAAGTGGTTCTGTAACTGGAGGGCTCCCCAAATCAAGCCCAAAGGGGAATTTTCAACGTCCCTGTACTCATGCTGACAACAGGTAAGAGTTGCAGAAGCACCACGGGACAATTTCCCAGGGCTGACACACTCCCAGAGGTCCCAGGAATGCGTTTGGCAACAAGTGCCCCCTCTTTAGTCATCCTCTCATTCTTTGTCCACAGCCCCCAAAGAAAATAAGCAGCAGAAGTCTTCTATATTCTAAGCTTCCAAAGATTATTTGTCTCCAAACACAAATAAAAGAATCATTTAGATAACATTTCCAGGAATGCCAACACACAAGTCTTTTTTTCCCCTGGTGCTTTGGCAAAGGGCACAAGCACACTCACTCTGCAGCCCCACAGTCGGTGTCCCCTGGTGCCACAGCAAGTCCAGGCTGCAGCCAGGCAAGGGAAGAAGGAGTGAGCATTAGTAAATCACCTCCTCCCCATGCAACCCCCCTTCTTTATAGTCTTTCACCTCCCCAGTATCCTTGTGGGTTGTTACAGTCTCCCTGGAGAATGAATTTTAATTTTAAAAGAGCCTCTGGTGGATAATGTGAGCAGAAAACTCTTCCCACAGGAGCTGCTGCACTTGCAGCACTGATATTCATCCTCAGGGCTGAAAAGGGTGACAGGTCTCTGAGCTAGGTGCTCCATGTCAGCCTCGCTATCTCCTGTCCAGTGTGATCAGTATCTGTGAAGCTGCCCTAGGGACTGCAAAGGCAGTGGAGGAGTTTAAAAGGCTGAGATAAACTGCTAATTTAATTGACTCCTTCCAAGTCTACTATGGCTGTTGTGGGAAGGAGATTTTAAAGGGCAGCTGGGAATTTCTGGGTTCTCATTACGCCTGTGCTGCGTGAGTACACTCAAAATCCCAACCGAGGGGAAGACAGGCTGAAGGAAAACCCTCCTTGGCTCTCACAAGCTCCACATCCAGTCTTTGCTATTGCTTCCCCTGGATGTCTCTGGTACAGGATGCACTGCTACGAAATAAGGTTTCACTGGAAGCTTTCTGGCCCAGCAGTTGGAAATCACTGCTTCATCTACACAAAAACTCTGAGCCGTTTTGATCTGAACCTCCAAAACTGCCAGCACATCCTCAGCAGGATGTAACAAAGTCGTGTTTGATCAGGGTATTAGGTATTTAGGTGGGGGGGTTAGGTGGGTTTTTTGTTATGGGTATGGCTGGACTCGGTGATCTAGGAGGTCCTTTCCAACCACGAATATTCTGGGATTCTGTGATAATTTCTGGTCAAAAATGAGACAAAAGCCATTGTCTCCATGCTTGTAACAGGGACACCAGGAATTGTGCAAAGCCCCAGCTTGCAGACCTGCTCTGCCTGAATCAGAAGGAAGCTAAGCACCCAAAAGAGCCTCAGAGCTGAATGTTTCACGCTCCAGGAGTGACCCTGGGGATTGAGAGTCTCTGTTTGCCCCACCAGAGATGTTTCACTCGCTGTAAAACAAAGCTGAACATTCTGAAGTGTGGAATATCCTTGGAACCAGCCCCATGGCTGAGGGTCTCAGCTGCCAGCCTAGCAGTGCAGATGGACAAGGGTGGGATTCTCCCAGCCAGGTACAGTGCCCAGACACCCTTCCCAGGAATCGGAAGGGTTTCCAGGTACAGAGGTATTAAAATGTTGCTGCAATTTAGAAATGGTCAGTGCTAAAATAAGACCATTTCCAGGAGAAATAGCAGCGTGTAGGGCTGACCTTGTTCTGCTAAGGTAGGCAAATGTCCAGGCAGCATTGCTTCTCCAGCCAAATCACAGATCAGGTAAAAGACAGACCGGTGAGCTTTTGGAAACGGGCAAAATTTTACTGCCAAAAAAGTGTCATTGTAAATGGAGAAGAGGGTGAGAATGAGTAAGGCTTCTCTGTCCATGTTCAAGCTTTCAAACTACATCTTTTCTGCTAGGAATTCTGAATTGTCAAAACTGTCATCTTGCCTCTGACAGGTTTTTTCTGTCTTCCAACTCATTAGCAGTTTTCTCTTCCGTCTTTTCACCGCAGGGACTCGGCATATGAGGACTTTGTGCCACCAGTCCAATTTCTTTGACTATCCTTAGTGCTCTGTCCATTTTGAGACAGTCAGAAGTTACCAGATGGAAAGTTCCACCATTAGAAAATGCAGAAAAACAGTCCATGACTGTACAGACCTCAAGAGTCTTTCAAACCAGGCTTCCTACCTGTGTGGAGTCACAAAGAATTTAATAGAACTGTACCCAACTGTGGTCACCCCAAGACTGTCAGGTTTTTCAATAGAATATTTCTATTCCTTCTCAACAAAACTCCTCAGAATTTCCCTTAAGTGAGAAACAGATTCCCTCTTTGTGCTCCCCAAACCAATTTGGTTTATTTTTCCAGATCTGGGAATTTCTCGAAGGTGGCAACAAATCCAATCAACTAATTAACCCTTCCCTGCATCAGTTACAAGGATACAGCATTAAACTCATGCTTGTGTCCAGGGAATTACATTTTGAAAGGTTGCATTAAATCCATTAAAAGAGTCTGGAGAATCCTAGGCTCTTAAAGCTTTAAAGCCATTTGAACTCAAGTCATATGACAGAATCACAGGCTGGCTTGGGTT
>VWZY01007353.1:301743-319020 GCA_013399075.1 Chloroceryle aenea | reverse complement strand
GAAAAAAAAATCCCAACATCAAGCAAATTAAGCATTTCCTGGCACGCTCTAGTGAAATATTCTATTCAAACCCAAATTATGGCTTTATTGGCCCAAGAAGTGCAAAACTTTTGTTGTTTTCTAGCTCTGGACAGGAATGTGCTGGGAACGGATCCTTGCCCTGAAGAGTATTTTTGCTGGACTTCAGAAGCTGGTGTGTGTTTGGGCATCGGAGGCCGTCGAGACAAGGAATCAAAGCAATCTGAGCTTAGCTGCACTACTTAATAAACTGTAAACAAAACAAAACAAAAAAACCCAACATCTTTTCCAAAGCAGACAGGTGCTGACACTGTACTCGAGTCATGGTGGTGACTGCAGTTAATCTGTAAATGTCTAATGAGCCACTTCTCCCTCCACTACCAACCCAGCAAAGAGGCTGTGGTCAGGGCTCTGTATTTCAGGGATACTTCCAAGTCCATCCTGCACTAAGCTTTGAGGTTATTTCTCTCCACATTTGCCAGAGGTTCTCTTTAGTGCTCCAAAATGCTATGAAGCACTCCGAGTTAATTTCGGAGTTTTATGCTCTAAAATCACAGCATTTTGTTTGACTAAATTAGCAATTAGCATCAGAGTTGTTGTTATCTTATATTCTGCCAGTAGAAACATTTAAGTCAATATCCATCAGTTTTGTGAAAAATGAGTAAAACCTGGCCCATTCCAGGAACAATTAGACCTTGGGAATGGTGTTGCTTTTATCTGTAGGTCAGTACAAAAATTAGCAATTTGGCTGAATCTTTTCTTTTCAGTTCTGAAAAAAATCTTTTTAGCCCTAGACAGCCACACACTCCAGAAACAATCTTCTAGTTCCATTATCACAAGCCCATGAAGTCCATGGCATAAGGACATTAGGAATTAGAAGTAACACTGATGAAGCCTAAATAAATTTGCATAAAACTGGATTAAGCTTGGTCACGTTGTTGCCAGGGGTCATAAGTTTCTCCCCTGGAGTGCCACAGTGGTGTTCTGGAAGCAACTGCAACTTCGATCCTCAGCTCAATAGAGATGCTCTCAGTGGCCATCACATCTTTCCAGAGCAAGACTTGCCATGGCAGAGGACACTGGGGACTCACACTCAAGTGTGAACCACATCAAATGAGTCTAGCAAGAGATCAAGAAGAGACATGAGAGGCATCCATTCCTTTGGAGAAACAAAAGATCCTAGGAAGCCATCTTCTCCTGATAGGCCTGAAAACATCAGTAGATACAGTGTGCTTTCTTCCTCCCCTTCTTTTCTTTTTATATACCGAAACTTCCTCTTCCTCCCACAGTAGTGTCCCTTTAAGGCCACAGGCCCCACCTGCCAGAATAGCCACAGGTGGCCATTTGCATTGACAATACAGTGGCCTCCTGGTCACGAGCTGCCTCACCACACTCTGTTCCACACTCGCTGAGTGTCCAGCCACTCAAACACCACCATGGCTGGCAGGAAGAGGACCCAGAGCAGCAAAGAGCGGTTGCCCACCTCTGTGTCATCAAAGGGTGAGCAACTGAAGGAGTCAAAGAGGAAGAGGCAGCCTGTGAGTGGAAGCACCCTCAGCTCCACGGCAGCTGCTCCTGTAGCTGGTGGTGTAAAGCCCATGCAGGTGGATCCACCTGCAGATGAGGAGGAGCCCACACGGATCCATCTCCAGGATGGCTCCCCAAGCACCACTCCACCCTGCAAGGGCTCCCCTCCACACCTCCATCGAAGAGGAACTGGAGGAGGCCCAGGCCAAAGCACCGCCATCGGCCTGGCCACCACAAGGGCCCACAGCTGGAGGCCAACCCTCTGTGCCCTTGGCCATTAAAATGGGTGGGGAGACTCCAACCAATTCTGGCACTCCCTGGAAAAATCTCTGCCTGTGTTTCAGACCTGAACTGTCCCTCCATTAGGAATGGACACAGGGGAGTGTTCCTCAGGAAAGGGCCCTCAGCCCCCCCAACCCTCCTCCTCCTCCCACAGTGGGGTACCCAGTAGGCCCTTGAATGCCACCATGGCTGTCAGGAATAGGACCCAGAGCAGCAAAGAGTGGTTGCCCACCTCTGCTTTGGCAACCAGGCAAGAGATTGCAGCAGGTGCAGACAGACGCTGCATCTGAGGGGAGGCAGCATCAGCTGCACAGCAGCTGGCGGCGTGGAGCCCGTGGAGGTGGATCCANGCCAGGAAGAAGTGCTGGCCTGCAGCATCAAAGCCCCTTCTACCTCTTCATCAGTTCTTTTAAAGATTAGGCAACCAAAAAATTAGAAAACCCCAATAAACCAAGAAAGTATCAGTAGAAATGCTCTCCCTCTCTACTCTTGTACTTTGGCAACTGTTTCTGGACTCCTCTGTCCCCTCCTGGTCTCCCCATCCATGAGACAGACCTGCACTGAAGAGCCCAGGGAGATGAATCCCATGCAGACACAGCTGCTTGAGGACTTTCAAAGTGTTCTTGTTTCAGCTCAAGAGAGCCCTGATTTCTAAATCTTGAAGCCACCTGCAAAACAAAGCTGCTGTTCCCATGGGGGTCTCTTGCACATGGTCCTCAGCCCTTGGAGGACTGAGACAGCGTGATGGCACTGCCTGCTCTTCCCGCCCACAGATGGGACAGGACCTGGGGAATGAGAACAGAAAGGAAATGGTTAAAAAAGTGCCCACATATTGAACTGAAGTGCTTTATTCCACCACAATTCCTGTTTTCCTTGATTAGGAGCCATGGCTCTGCTAATTACCAATTATGTCCCTAACTCATGGCCACAGAAAATTTTAATTCGCAAGCAAGCTGAGCCTTCTCAGCTTTGCCCTGGCACCAGGAATAAAGGCCTCCCATATATGATGGAGAAATCTCAGCTCAGGTTCTCATGCCCCAAACACAAA
Source organism: Chloroceryle aenea (assembly GCA_013399075.1). Classification (NCBI taxonomy): domain Eukaryota; kingdom Metazoa; phylum Chordata; class Aves; order Coraciiformes; family Cerylidae; genus Chloroceryle; species Chloroceryle aenea. The sequence continues at coordinate 316,145 of VWZY01007353.1, read as the reverse complement.
AGTCCATCCATAAAGTATTTCCCCTTGGTTTTTTAGTGGTGGGTTTTTATTTTTTCAAGCTGTTCTGCACTGTGTTACACATCAAGAATATTTTATAAGTTTCTCATGGAAACACCTGGCTTCATCTAAACACATGACCATATACAAGAGGCAGTTTGATTACACGACTAAAGGCATGTTGCTTGATTAAACGTTACTCTTCTGGTGCAAAAATAGGCAAAAGATGGGAAAAGAAAGTCTGGTTTGTCTTGAGCACCTTTGCCAAGAGAGAAAAGATGCTGAATTCAACAGGGCTGTTGTAACACAGCAGAGAAAAGCCTCAAACTGGCACAGAATGGACAGGACAGGATTGCTACAGGCAGAGCACATGGGAGGCAGGCTGGGGACACTTAATCCAGTCATCGCACATCTATCTACCCGGGAAGCTTTATAGGGTAATAACATGCGGTATCACCGTGCTGGTGAGCCAGAATGCCTGAGTAAGAGAGCTGCTATGTAACAACCATGCTACTGCTCTTGATGAATTGGAGTGAGAGCCAGGCCCAGGAACCTCGCTGGTATCCTGCAGGAACAAAGATCATCCCAGATGGTAGAGTCAGGCAGATGGAAGCAAACAATAAATTGTGAATAATCTGCAAACAGATCCTTCTCAATGGGCTGCCTGCTCTTTGCAGTCAGGCCACTAACACCAGACAGCTGTTGTCTTTGCAGAAGAAGGAAACACCTAAAGAGGGTAAAATTCATGGCAAAGATGCCACAGCCCAGCCCAGATGTGTGCTGGGGAAGGCTATGCCCAAAGGGAGCCTTGCAGCTGGGTGTTTGGGTGAAACCCCAGTGCTGCTGTCAGCAAAGGGCTGTTCTCATTCACTCTGTGAAGCACCAAGGTGGGGAACAGGGCCAAAGAGTTGTGATTTAGACAGTCAGAAGACAGTCACATTGAGCAAAGAATCAGTCTCTGGTTTGCCTTGGGCCATGACTAGACACCAGAGTGCTGCCCTCCTGCTACTCCTCCTCTTGGGGACATGCTGCCCATGGTCCCTGGTTATTATTGTCTTGCTGCCATGGATCCAATTGCTTGCTCATTAGCATTCCAGCAGTAGTCAGAACAAGGGACAGTGCTGATGAAGCCAGGGGACAGCAGAGATCTTGCTCAGACAGCATAGGAAGACTATGAAATTGCTACACAGATCAATGTTTCCCAGTACCAGGTGCAAAGCCTCAGACATAACAGCAGGTCAGGAATCAGCCAGGGCTCACCTTGTGCCAGGGGCCTTCACACATGTCCTTTGCTTGCTTAAGTGTGATGCTGCTCACTGTGTCCTGGGTGGTTTTCTCACATCCCCCTTTATGGGGAGTTTTGCTAAGAACCGGTATATTTAGTGGGTGCCTTCATGCCTTGAGGCATCGCATCCTTCCCTGGTTCTCCATGTAACTGCAGATGAGCATCAGCCTAGAGCTCCTCAGAGATGACAGTCAAATACAGACTGTACTGTGCCAAAAACTCATGCCTTAGAGGTAGGATGTGCAAAGAGATGGTTCACAAATGAGCTCATAATTCCTTGGAAGAAAAGCCCATGTTTAGGCAGAGTGGTTCCAGCACCCTGTGGATGTGCACAGCCTGGGGCTCCTTCTTGTCCCCTGTGAACTTCTTGTCACCCATCCTCATGGCTGCAGCAGCCAGATCCCTCCATCGCATCTCAGAAGCCTGCACTGCCACCCAAAACTGCAACAGCACTCCAAGGGTGTGCTACGGTGTCCTCCTTCCCAGTGGCATGACAGCCTTCCCAAGATCATTTGGGGAAGCCCTCGCATCCACAAATGACCTTTCTCCAGCTGGAGGAACCATCTCAGGCATCACTGTGGAAAGGGCATCACTGTGGAAAGGGCAAAAGAAAGGGTTAGGCTATATATTTTTTCCAACAGGAAAGTGCCCTTTCGCCTTGGAAGCTGCTGAATTTTCACCTTTAAAACAAAGTCCGGGAACTGAATCCCAAACTTTTTACTTCTGAAACAGAGCTGAAGTGCTGCACAGGAGTCTTCCCCAGGTGCTTCCAGCCCTCCCTCTCCTTAGGGCTTTTTTGGGCACTCACTTTGGAGCAGGTTTATGTCTCTCAACACTCACAGAGGCCACTATGTCAGACATTGGTTGACGTCACACAGTTTGGAGGAGATATCCTGTGGCTCCCAGAAGCTGCAGATTAGTCAGCAAATCTTGTCAATATAGGAGACCAAGAGTGTGAAGTGGTGAAATTACAATTCCCAGCAGCAGTATTTTGCAATAAAACCTCAATTTCCCACTCAGATACTTCAGCTCTGCAAGGAAAGTTCTTATGCTTCAATGTCTTACTGGAGTTTGGGCATTTTCTGCAGTCCTCCCTCACTCGTGATTCCCTACCTGCTCTATCATCTCTTCTGCATGGACTGTACAACCTGTCTGTGCAAATTTGACAACCTGCTGGGTGTCAGCGTGAGCATCCCAGACCTGGTGAAGAGGTGGCAGAGTCTGTCAGGCCATGTTTATCTTCCTGGTGGCTTGAGGACTGCCCCAGGCGTGTGCACGGGAGGGCTGTTACATGCAGTTCCTCAAATACTCTCATTTTCAAATAAAAAATCCTCTCTATCTTCCTGGTCTCCATGAGTGGCATCAAGAAAAGAGACAGGGTAGCCATCCTGACAGGATGTTACTTCAGTCCACCTTGTGCCAAAGGGACAGTTGCATCCCCTGCCATAACCAAGCTTTCCTCTGCCTATCTCCTGGCAGTGTCCTTATGGGATGGGGACATTGCCACAGGGCTGGCTTGACTGTGTAGGTTTCCAAGTCCAACAATTCATGAGCAGGATGGGGTAACAAATACCCTTCAGGTTTTAGAGGATGGTGCCACTGTGAAGTTCTGCAACCAGGACAGCACCTAATTGTTCCCCAGATCCTACCTTGCCTCTGACAGAGACACCTCCACAGGATCACATGCTATAAACCATTCCAGGTTTTCCTCTGCGGAAGAGAAGGAGCTCCCTGACATCTGTTCTAGAGAGCTGCGGGAAGCCAATTATCCTTGAAGGCAAACTGTCCGCAGATAATTGGAAATATAGACTTTTAACTGATGGAGTGTTGACTAAACTCCAGCTATTGCTTTGCATGTGTCACATTGAATCTCTGAAGCTTCTTATAATGTTTAGCAGGTGCATTATCATGTCACATCCAGACAGGTGCCACGGCACAGCACCTAATTGGAAACCTGGTTTGCAGCATCCCTCCCACAACCACTTCTGCCCAAGTGTAACTGGAGGAATTTTACTCCCTTCCCACCCCAGCCATGGGGGCTGCAGTGTGTGGAGACAGCTGCAGCAGAGCACTGGATGGTTTCCGCTTGGCTGAAGAGTGAGAGGCAGCTCTTTAAGAGCAATGCAAGTCTGCAAATGTGATGGAGGATGGAGACCAGCCCATGCTACAACACACTGCAAAAACAGCAGGTCACCACATGTCCAGCCAGCAGCTGCACTCAGACGTTTTGCTTCATCATAAAGCAATGGACAATTGGATAGGAACCTTCGGCCAAATGAAGGCTTCCTTTTTCCTGGTATAATCCTCCAGTCCTGTGGCTGTGTTCCAAATCCTGTATGTCTCTCAAGCTGGGATACTGGCGTCATGTGTTTTATCCCAACACACAACGACCTCTGCAAAAATATCAGCCACAGCTTTTTCAACATCCAGTGGTGGAAGCTTGGTATTGCTGCAGTGCAGCCAGTTGTGTCCCCCAGGATGTCCTCCAGGACAGGGGGTTATCCTGCAGGAATATCTGGGGCTTTTCACTAGCCCTTAAATGCTCTCCACTTCTTGGGTATCTTGCTTCAATCAGGTGATTTGTTCTCATTTTAAAAAAGAGATTATTTTCCAGGACATAGCCTTGCATCCTAACTCCTTCCTGGAGGAAATAGGAAATCCTGCAGCTCACACCCGGTGAGAGACAACCAGCAGAAGCTGTTCATCTGCATGGAGACCTGTACAGGGCTGCGTGGGCGGCTGCTTTTCCCTGCAGAGCTGGCGGGAAGGGCTGTGGTGAGGTCACTGTATTGACAGTCCGAGCTTTGCCATTCTCCTGGCAGCGTAACCCATTTGTGTTGTTAATTAATGTCTTTGCCGGGGGAAGATAAATGCTCCAGCTTTATTGTAAAACAGAAGTAAATTTTTAATAAGGTCCAATTAGTGTCAGTTTCCAGTGGCAGGCAGCGCTGCACCTTCCCAGCAGCTTCCAAGGTAGGAGCAGCTGAATGAGCCCCTTCATTAAGGTCCCCGGACTAGCAAGGCCCTGCAGGGTCTCTCCGGTAAGGTAACAGCCTCTGCAGCACCCTGTAGATGTCTATGATGAGTGCTCACGTGCGTAATGCGGTGCCCATGGGGTAGCTGGGAGGCTGAGGAGACGAGAAGAGCACGTCTCAGTGCCAAACATACAGGGATGTACCACAGATACTCTGGTCAAGAAGTGTCTGTCCTGCAACAGCATCCTGAGAAAAGATTTTGGTGTGGTCAACTTCACAGCATTTGGGCTCTACTATGAACTTCCAGCACCCACCAACCAAGCAACCAACCACAGCAAGTTGGTTAGGTAGAACCTAACTCTATGGACAAGCCAGCTGGGTGTGGGCATTTTACTCTAACTGCAGACAGCCTGGCACAACAGCACTGACAGAGGTGTGCCAACAGGCTCCAGCTCTGACAGTGAATGGTGGTCGTTTCACTCTGAACAAAGTCGTATTTCAACTGCTGAGCCAGCACGCAAGAGAAGAGAAGGGCACTGAGGACACCTGCACCATTTTCAAGGGGCTATCACAGGAAGTCACAAATAAGCAAAGCTTTTCCAAAGTATTTGCAATGCTCTGCTAGGCCTGGGAAGGAAAGGAGGTGAAACTGCAGATCCAGTGACCTCCACAACCTGTACTTTTCTTCAGCTGTATCAGCATGCAACAGCAAAAGCAAAACCAGGGTCAGAGCCTAGTGCAGGACAACATGCCCCCAACATGGAGATGCCAGGGCAGAGCTGCAGACATCTCTGACACAGGCAAATGTCAGCTTCTTCAAAGAAAGGGCACGAAGAAGCACCTCAGGACTCGCATTTAAAGTGTCTATTAGAGACCTTCAGCTGAAACCTGGACTGCACTGATTAACATGATCTACATCACAGTAACTCATTCAGGAAGGGACACCAGGAGTCCTCTAGTCCAACTTCTGATTCAGGTCCTGGATCACACCAGGCTGCTCAGGTCTTTGTCCAGCTAGGTCTTGAAAACCACCAAAGAAGATCCCATTATCCCATATACCAACTGCCCTTACACAGAAGATTTCTTTCCTTATATCCAGTTAGAACGTCCATTATTTTAGACTTTAACCACTGTCTCTTTCTTTTTTCCACTAAATACCTCAATAAAGAGCCTGTTTCTGTCTTCTCAATACTTCCTTATAAGTACTGGAAGGTTGTTACTTAGGTTCACTCTTCCCCTCAAGGCTGAACAAGCATTTCCTCAGCCCCTCCTTGGGTGTCACACACGCACAACCCCATGACAAACATCTTTCTTGTCTTAGAAGACACCACCTAAGATGCATCCTCTTTTACCCCATGGATTCATACTGTTGAGATTTCCCAGGTGATCCTTGACTCCGCTACCGGTAGTTGTTCTCCTCCTTGAACCTTTCCTCTAAGCCCAAAGCTCTAGGAGACCTTGTTAGTGGGGAAGGCATAAGAAAAAAATCATTGAGCTTCTTTGTACTCATTGTCACTGAGTCACACCCTCGTCATTCAGCAGAATACTCACAGTTTCCTTATTAATTACTTTTGCTGCAAACACAGCAGTAGAAGCTCTTCTTATTGCCCTTGATATCATCTCCCAGTTGAACTTTGGCCTTCCTTAACACTATCCTTGTATGGCAGGGCAATCCCTTCCCCTTTTCATCCTATGTCACCTTCTCCACTTGCACATCCTTTTAGCACTGGTTCAGTGAAGCTTCTTAAAGGTAACCTTAGTAACCCTTCATTCACTGACTTTGACTGCAAAAGCCCCACATGAGCTGCAGCTGATCAGCTTTTATCTGCCTGGTCCTTCTCCACTGGCCCTAGAAACCATCTGAGCTCAACCCAAGTACTGCTGGTCTCTTGGCAATTCCTGCTCAGCACAAGTACCTGCCGCTTATGTTTGCTGTGGGCTCAGTGAAACTTTCTAAGATGCCCTATTATTAAAAATAAATAAAATTAAAATAAATAAATTAAAGCAATTTAATTTATAACATTTTCTGTGCAAGGCTGAAAGCTATTTTCCTAGTTTAGGGAAGGCACCTCCTGTCCTCTCCTATCCCACCAGCATTATCAGCCAGCTTTGACCTTTGGACATCACCAGTGTTATTAACTAATCCATGCCATGGTGCCACCCTCACTCTCAAAATGCCACAAGACTTGGTGAAATGTCAAAGGGCAGCTGACACGTCAGGACTGCCCACTGGCCCATTCCATGCCCTGCTTCTTCCCTCCTCCATCTGACAACAGAACAAATCCTCCCCCTGCACTGAAGGATCCTCTCCTTTCTCCAGCCACCAGCCTTCCCTCTTGCAGTGCCTCGGCTTCCCCGGGCAGGGGCACGGCTTGGTGGTTTAGAGAGCAGAGGTACCTGGACTGAGCAGCTTTCAACCTCTTTGGCTTTCAGCCTTCTACAAACCCAACTTCCATCTCAGTTATGTGGCCAGTTTCAGGTTTGCTGTGTTTAGTCAACACTTACAGGGACCATGGGTCTGTAGATACAGATGGCAGCTAGTGCACTACAGGATGTCACCTGCTGACGAGGAGCCTGGGTTCATCCCACCCTGCAGAAGAAGAACCAGAAGTCCAAAGCACAAGCATCAGCAGTAACGGTTCTCTCTTCAAGCTTCCTTTGCTAATTATCCCAGCATCCCTGAAAATGTGTGATGTCTTCTCCTTATTACACAACAAAAACACAATATGGGTTTGCAAACTATATGCTGTGTAAATATAACAACTTTTCTAGCAGCACACTTCAAGCCAGGCTCAGTTACAAACACAAGCACACACATACCTCTCTAGCAGGGCTTTAAGAGCTTCAAGGTAGAACTGCTTCAGCTAACAGAATCACTCCAATAAGCATCTCCAGCTGCAGTTATCCTTCTGTATTAGAGGAGATTAGGAAAAACACCCTCCCCCTAAATGAGGAAAACATGGTATCTGGGGGAAAATCCTTCCTGTCTGCTGCAGGTGGCCAACTAAAGTGCAGAAACCTTTGATTATTAAAGAGACATTTTCTCAAAGTAGAGCTACTCATTCTGAGCAAAGCCTTGTACAGGCTTTTACCTGGGAGCCAAATACATTTAATTCTCTTTCTCAGTGGATGAGCAGCTGGATCCCAAGCCCTAAGATGGTACTTTTTACTTCTCTGTTTTCCTTCACCAGCTGTTGCACTGCCTGCTTTGACACAGCCAGGGGTATAAGAGAAAACAGAAGGGCACCAGAAAGGCCCAATACCTGTGTTTAATACCTAAACCAAGCAATACAGGCTCAGCTGTCTTTGCACATCGACCCCAGGAAGGTCTTTGCCTCTTTGGAGTACACAAACTGGAGACTCCTTACAAAGGAGCTTGAACACCTTATAAGGTGTTCCAAGGATACATCTCGATTCTTAATACATTTTTTTTCTTTATAATACTGCAACAATATGTATTATAAACACAGATGTTATTTGCAATCATAGATATTTTTTGAAGCACTTTCACACTTGCTAAGTCCTTGGCTTTAACAATTTACAGTGATAGTTTTTTCTCTGAAGAGAAACTTTTCTCAACATTTTTTATTTGAAATTTTATCATTCTTTTAATATCCTGTTGTTTTGTTTCATAAAATGGTGAAAAGAATCTCCTTTCCTCCCACCCTACTAATCAGAAACTGTAAATAAGTTCTCATTAACGGCAAGTTAATTTCTTCCCCTGCAGACCAAGGCTGATTAATGCCACTCTATGGGAGGTTTGAGTTGTGTGAGACATCCCATTATTGAGTTAATTCCATGAAAAGAAGTGACAAAACACAAGCAATGAGATTTATCTCAAGGGAACTCATTTTTTTTGACTTCATCAGATGTGGAGCTCTGACCAGACCTTGTTAGTGGTGGCATCTTCTGGGCCTGGTGAGCTTGAGGCTGGTTGCACTGGGATCTTCATAACTGTGTGTGGAAACACCATCTGAGAGAGAAGGGAGGGATCAGAGAGAAATACAGAGGTGAGGATACTCGCAAGTCAGGAGCACAAGCAGGTGTAGAAAACTCATCTCTCATTTTCCATTTTGTTGCCTGGATCTCGGGGGTCTGTACCTGCCTCTTCTTTGGGAGGACGAGTTGGGAAGGAGAGTTGCTACTATATCAACTGCCAGAGACAGAGCTGTGTTTTCCCCCAGAGCACAGCAGAACTTTAGTGGCCTCCTTTAGCTTCAATGAACTTTATTTTTAAAATAAATAAATAAATTTAAATACACAAAGCACAGAGAAAAGACAGAGTGTCCAGCCAGCAGCTCCCTCGTTCCCTTCAGCAGAGTATCTGCAGCATTAATGGATGTTGTATACCAGGACAGAGCCCCAAACACCACTTGTAGTCAAGAAATTAATTGCTTGGCTGTTGGCTGTCTATATGTTGTTATAGGAATGTTTTTACACTTGAAGCTCCCTGAAGGCCTCTATAAGTATTCTGCTCATAAATACAATTATAGCAGAGCTCTTGCTAGAAACAGCCATCTATTATGGGATATTGCAGTCTCATCACCATACCAAAGTCACTGCAAAATCCAATAGATCAAAAGCAGAGAGTTATCACCTGAGCACTCAACCTGGTGGGAAGTTCAACACATGAATACTGAAGATGAGGACATTTCTTAAAGGCTGCTCCCCAGGAATTTGTGATGGAACCTCCTTTCTGGGCCTCTGTACAAATATGGGAAAGCTGAGCAGCCTATTTCTTGCAGCCTGGTTGGATGTACCCTCACCACGAAAAGAAAAATTGCCTCCTGGAGGAATCGTAGGCTGATTAGGTGGAGCTGCTGCTGTTAATAAAGTGGGTATATATTGTCAAAGAAAGGGTCAGCTTATCCCTTCTGGAGGTTTCTTTAATATCGCAGTGTATTAAAGAGATCGATCCTATAATAACCTTCTACCCAACATGACAAAATGCATTCAGATACTCACTCGCATCAGTTCCGCCCTCTCCTGCTGGATGGGCCTTTTAGTGCTGCTCTGAAGTCAGAAGGTGTATGCTGGGGTTTGCAGACCAAAGCTCTACATGGAAACCAGTAGCTATATACAAAAGGAGGTCCTCATGCAGCGCAGTGAAACAATCACCAGCTGCCACACGGGTGCAAAACAAGGCACAGAAGCTACTATACGAATGTCCCTACCCTGCTGGGATCTGGCAAGAGACCTGACTGCAGATATCAAAGAGATACCCATCTCCATGTGAAGATCTTTATTCTAGCTCTGCCCTGGGGAGGAGGGCTGGGAAGCCATGAACAGCTCTAAATTTGATCGAGAGCCTGAGGGTTAAAGAAGGCTGGGTGTGATAACCTGTGTCAGGGTCATTGCAGAGGGAATTCCATGCATCCAGAGTAGAAGTTTGTAATACAGATATCTGTGCCCCTGATCTTCAGTTCACCTTTGTTCCCTGAAGAGTTCTGTTTTCAGCAAAATTTATCTGCTCAAGAGCAGTCAAACCTTGATCAAGACAGTCTCCTTTGTGAGTGCAATGCAGGGCTTTGCAAGTTGGTTCCTGCTGAACCAGAGCTCAGGCACACACGTGGTTTAATGCATGTGCTGGCACCTCCCAGGCCTGCAACAGAGACACCACCAATGGCTTAAAGAACAAGCCCCACTCTCTGGGGTATCTGTTCAGCCTCAAGTCTGCTTCTCCCTTGAGATGCTTTGCCTCTAGGATAGGCTGTAGTTAAAGAGATAAAAGCAAACACAGGCTTCTTTGCTGTTTGCCACAGCTCATTAGATAACTATTAAAAAACAGCTCATTAGAATTTAGAAAATGCTGCGCTGCTGTTTTCTAAAGTACTGCTTGTACAGAACAAAACAAAAGTTAGAAGACAATGAGAAGTGTGGAAGCCATGCTGTTCCCAGGTAACAGTGATTTCTTGTCATCATTCACTTATCCCAAGCCAGGAACTTTTCCAGCCCTGTCCTGAGAAACACTGGGTTGTAAAACACCTCAAAAGAGAACAGATCACCCACTTCATGTTCTTCATGTCTGCTTGAGAGTCTTAGACTCTCCAGATGCTGTAGGGAGAATCTTTCCTACAACAGAAACAAGCTGCACATCAGCCCTCTCAGGGGATGTGGGTTATTCAGCCTGCCCGTGCAATGATGGCAGTGGCCAGGCTCTGGCAGTAATGATCCTGCAGCTGCACACAGGGAGCCTGAGCAACACAGATGTCATGGTTACTTCTGGTCCCCACAGTCAGGTGCAAAGGCTGAGCCCCGTCATTCTTCCCATACAAACCGAGAACTGCAGTTGTGCATGTGTTCCTCCATTCCTACCATCCTCCCCACACTACGCTATGCATGGGAGGCAGCTGAAGCCTATTGCAAAGAAAACAGGAACAAAACTTTCATACATGAGATTGCCTGTCTCCAGTAAAGGATAATATTGAGCTTGGACAATGTCCCAGGGAACAGCAAAACTCCCAGAACTGGAGGTTTCATCAGGCCATTTGTTGGAGGGGTGAGTGGGTAGGACTAACACAGGTGCCAGGTCTCTGAGGATTCTCCTGATCTGACCATGCTGAGTTCACTGTGTGGTGGACCTGTAATGAACCTCACCCCACACACGCGCAAGACGTGTTCCCAGAGAGCCGCTCTTGTACACAACGAATGTGCTTCAGGTGAGGTCTGTCCTGACACAGGTACTCAATTACCCTGACCATCTGTACTCCCTGAGCTGGTATGAACCTGCTGTCACTGGACATTACTGTGCCAAGGGCTTACAGGCTGCCCATTAATCCTTTTAATATTCTCCCAAAGGAGAGCAGAGTCCCAAACAGAGAAAACCCCCAATGCAGAGTCAACAGGCACTTGTTGATCTGCTGGGAAGATGAGCTGTGGTAGATGCATCCCTTTCTAGACACAACAGGCAGATGGGTGTCTGGAGCAGCAGTCCCCATGGACAGTCACCACAGACAGTTCTGGACACACTCCAAACCACCTGAGGAAGAGCAGAATATGTTGCCACTTTAGGATTGCGCAGGCAGGGCAGGATTTATTTCCTGGAAGAGGCAGCCTGCTGCTGGTAACCCCCTGGTAACCACAGAGCACGCCAGGTTCCCTCCTCAGCAACCACCATCAGACCAAATCGTTACGGCATGGCAGTGGTGTTCTGCTTCCCTCGAGGGATAACATAATGGCTGATGGCACCTGATGGCTCCTGCTCTTCCCCAGAAATCAGATGTTGTTCTCTCCCTTCATGGTTTCTTCTTGCGGTTTGCAACTTCCTCAGAACCACTTAATTGATTTATAACCCAATAATCTATCCCCTTCATTAGCTACAGTGTACAGTCATTTATCATTCCCTGCACAATAACTGATTTCAAGCCCATTAGTACATGACCTGAAATAGTTATGGGCCTGAAGAATGAAACAATTCAGCCTGCCTGAAGGACAACATCTGCGAGGATAAGACAGGGCTTGTGTCACCACTACAAAACACTCGGGATGACCAATGTTTACAGGCAGCTCTTTTCCAAGGTCTGTGTACCAAGCACCTGGAGCTCAGCAACGACAAGGACACAGTCCACAGGGAAGTGCTTTTCAAAGGCTTGTCCCCAAAGCACATGCTTCCAGTCCTTAAAAAAGGCAAATTGCTCAGAATCCAAGCACATCAAGAGGGTCCTGAGCAGCCTCATTGGGACATCCATCCATCTTTTCCATTGAGCAACTAATATTTGAAACCACGTCTGACAAATAACCTCCCATAGCCTTTCCCAATCCACACTCAGGTGTTCAGGGGTCATTATGGTTGCAGGGAATGTCACCGAGTCTTGCAGGGCTGGGAGGTCAACCTTTGGCGATGGGGACCTGTGGGGCACAGGTCAGGACCAGGGATCTCATCTCAGGGCTCCAGGAATCCTGAGCTGTCAGGGAGCAGTTCAAGTGGGGTTGCTTTTCAGGGGCAGGCAAACCAAGAGTGACAATGGTACAGTCCCCCAGAACCCAAGCAAGAGGAGCAGGTGCAGCAGTGGTAACCAGGGCCAACAGTCCAGACTGCCAGACAAGCTCATGGTGATGAGGCAGGTCTGAAGTTAAGTCAGCTAGGTACAAGGCCAGGCAAAGTGTATCTACAACCCAGTTCAAGCAAAGGCTCACGTTTGAGCTTAAAATGCATCAAGTAATCCAAGCCCCAAAGGAGATGGGTAAGAGCAATTAAAGACTGTAGCTGTGCCAAGCTGGAAGGAGCAGAGAGAGCTCCTGGACATGCTGGTGCTCCCAGGACGCAGACTCACACACGCCTGCCCACTAGCAGCACACATGCAGTCAGTCTGCTCACATGGATGGCTGAGCCATAGATATTAGTCCAGCTACATGTTCATTCATTATTCAGTCCTTCCTTGCAAGAGGAGATGGAGAGGCTTTCATGATGAATGCTGTGGTTTCTAAAAATAATTTACTACAGCTAAAAATGCAAAAGCTGACTCTTCCATCCCTGATAGGGTGTAAATTGGAGTCACTTCAGTGAAATCTGCAGATACAATAAGAGGAGACTAAGGCCCAAATAATCTCTTTTGAAGTCTGATTCCAAGGTGCTATGTCTTCATTTCAAGGTGCACTGCTACCTTCCAAAGCACAACGTGGACTGCCTGGCAGACCTGTGCTGCATCTAGTGCTTTCCAGGCTAAGAGCACACTTACCTGGGCAGTGCTGAGACGGGAACTTGCACCCTGGGACATGGCTGCTAACGCTGAGACCCCTGTGGCTGGAGAGTAGGGTCCTGCTTGGCTTTAATAACAGCACCTGGCTTTGCCAGGCTTCCAGCATAACAGAGGCGTTCAGCATCCTCCAGCCACGTTGTCCTCTTCCCACTTCTTGCCTACTGCACTTTCTCCCTCCTCCAGACTCTTACAGGGAGGGAAGGGGAGGGCTGCATTGCATAACTAGTGCTATTGGCCATCATGCGTGGTCACAGCCACAGTACAGCCTGGAGGAACATACTGCAAGCGCCTATGCCTTGCCTAAAGGCACTCAAGCTCCAACGCATGCAAAATGTAAGATAAAGCAGCACTGGAACAGAGCACTGCTACAGCAGCTGCTGAGTCCTAAAAAGCTGCTCTGACATTGCCACACTCTGGCTTCCACAGTGACAACAGTTATTACCTTAATGACCCGAACACATTTGCAAGTCATTAAAGACAAGCATAGACAGCTATAACAGCACAAAAGAAGTAACTAATTCCTATCTCTTGGTGCCGGTGTGTCTGGAGCACAACAGAGATGGGAGATGCCCTGGAGAGGATAACCTCTCCTATCCCACACTGTTCCTCTGGGCAGCAAGCCAGACACAAAGTGTTCCTACTCCATCTCCAGGTGAGGAGCCACCATATAACCCTCTCCTCCTTCAGGAAAGAAAGAACGAAGGGATGGGGGTGAGGCTGATTTTCTGCTCCTGGAGACAGAAATTCAGTTTCGTGTCTGACAGAGGTGACCCCTTCTATCCAGGGTATACACAGCTTAGTCTAGCTCCAGGGCTCCAGGTGATCTTCCTGAACTGAGCAGTACTTCAGGAAGTGTGTTTGAGAGGGAGAAAGGACAGGGGAGAGATAAGGAACAGGAGAGAGGTCTGTGGATGCAGCTGGTGTAGAGTGGTGTGTTAGCTCCCCTAGTATAAAAGCTGCAGCTCAGACTAGTCTAAAGATCAAGGTCCAATTCAAGCTATCCTGTTTCTGGACTGGTTTAGGAAGTTGGGATCCCTGAAGATGCTACCCAAAATAGTACACCTCTGTATCCCAGTAGAAAGTCTTCCCTCCTCACACTCCTTTGGCCCACAGAGACAACAGTTAGGCTGGTGTCTGCCAGAGGGAGCCTCTTCCTGCAGCTCAGCCCTTGCTCAAAGCAGCTCCAAGAGGCTTCCTCAGCTGGGCAGGGAACTCTAGGGATACCCAGAGCATGTTGCATGGTCCAGATTCATAGAATCAAAGAATCACAGCATGGTAGGGGTTGGAAGGGACCTCTGGAGATCATCTCCCTGCCCAAGCAGGCTCACCCAGGGCAGCCCACACAGGAACAGATCCAGGCAGGTCTGGAAAGTGTCTAGAGAAGGAGACTCCACAGCCCCCCTGAGAAGCCTGGGCCAGGCTCTCACTCTCACCATGAAGAAGTTT
>VWZY01007353.1:271372-301634 GCA_013399075.1 Chloroceryle aenea | reverse complement strand
GTCATTGATGAAGATGTTGAATCCCTGTTGGATTCACTCCCTCTGCAGGCACACAGAACTCCTCCACTCTGGGCAGTCAAAAATGTTAAACAAAGAAAACATCAGTGGAGCAAGATTTATCCAGGACTTCGTTATGAGATTATTCCAAAAGTCTGCAAGGAGAATCAATCCTGCCAAGTCCCTGTGTGGTCCCCTCGGTTCAGTCCAGATGCTCGCTCTTGTTGCTAGGAGCCATACTCCTGCCACTTCCCAATGCCATTTCTCCAGGAGTTTCTTCTGGGATAAATGTTTTTGCCTCCACTCTCAAGCTGGTCTTCTCCACCCTAATGCCTCAGGGAGACCCCTTGTCTTCAGAGCATCCCTCTCTCCTCTTTCTCCTTCCTTCTCCCTGCCTTCTACACTCTCTCAGTCCTACTTTGCTGCCAGAAGGAAGTCAAAGAACATGGTGCTGAGACTCCACCAGTTCAGCCCATCCAAACCAGAGCTGGTGGCTTTCTGTTTCACAGTTCTGGCTTATCCCTGAGCTGTGATAAAATGCACAAGCCTTCCAGGCTGATCCAGCTCAGTCGGAAGGTGGCCAGCTCTGCCAGCACAGTCAGGGTAGCACAGCAGCAAGCCAGAGGTGGTGAAATCCTGTGAGGAGTCAGGGTTTGACCTGGATTGTGGCAGAACTTTGCTTTGGAGGGGATATTGCAGCTCTGCAAGACTGCCTCAGCCAGTGTGCCATGCACACACACACACACACACGTGGTTTCTACCCTGCTAGAGCAGCAACTGATGCAGTTCAGACCCACTCTCTGCCAGGGGTTACACAGATCGTGACAAAGCCATTGACTCCAAACCAACCCCATCAGAAAAAGGCTAAAGTCCTTCTCAGGCCTTTATTGGACTGGGTCCAGCTGGGAGAATTCAACCTCTAATGCAAAGCAGTCCCACAGCTCCTCTGTGGGAACTGCAGTGGAAACATGGACCGCCAGGTCTGCAAAGACCTCCTAGCCCTGGAAGGCCTCCTGTGTATGTGTCTTCCTGCAGCCACCCTCCAGTCCCACAGATGACAGACATTTGGTTTTCATGCAGCTGGAATCCTAGACTCAGGAGAGACCTCTCTCAGAGACTTGTGAAACTTTAATCACAGGTTTCAGCATCAGTCCCCGAGGCTTGGCAGCCATGCTTCTTCTGGAGCAGCCATTTCCCAGGCTGCTGATAACTGGGGCATACCTTCAGAACTGTCAACATACATCAGATTGCTCCACTCTGCCCAGACTATGACCAATGTGTGTGTGGACCACAGCTCCACACCTACCAGCTGCAGCTGCTATCCCACACACCAACCCTTCTGCTCCCCAGAGCCTTTCCCTCCTGACAAGATCGTGAAACCTGTTCCAAGAGTGGACAGGTAACTGCCCGCAAAGTGCTGGTGGCAGGAGACACTGGATGGGTGCATGGGCCAGCATGTAGCAAGTGTAACACAAATATATTTCAAGCACCTCTGTGCTTACAGTCATGACCAGCTGCTTTGGGATATTTGCGGGGCTCCCAAACGTTGGGTCTAGGTCCTCCCTGTGTCATCACTGACCAGCTGAGCTCAGCCAGGTACCTGTGGGACCATCCTGAAGAGCAGTAACTGCACAGGTGAGATTATTGTTAGACCTCTTTCATGTCCACAGGGGCTTCTGTCATTGGGACACCTTATTGCAGCCTTTCAGGACTTCAAGGAGCCTGTCAGAAAGATGGGGATGGACTTTTGAGCAGGGCCTGTTGGGACAGGACAAGGAGTGATGGTTTTAAACTAGAAGAGGGAGATTTAGACTGGAGAGAAGGAAGAAATTTGTTATGCTGAGGGTGGTGAGAGCCTGTCCCAGGATGCCGAGAGGTGGTGGCTGCCCCATCCCTGTCCCCATTGCAGGGGAGGTTGGCCAGGGCTCTGAGCACCCTGCTCGAGTTGCAGAAGTCCCTGCTCCCTGCAGGGGGGTTGGACCAGATGAGCTTGAAAGGTCCCTTCCAACCCAAACCATTCTATGATTCTGTGATCATCTCTGCTTTCCTGGAGAGTACCTGAACTTTCAATGCCATTTCAGAGAAAAAACACCAGTTCCTTCATGGTCATTGGGTCAGAGACAGCCAACTTGGTCCTGGGGAAAACACAAGCGGTGCCTGAAGCTAGCAGGTAGGCTCCATACACCTTCAGTGCCAAACCATCCCAGGGCAAGAAGACAGGTCTTCCTATAACCATAAATATGAAGAATGTATCTCTTTGTACTGCAGAAGTGACATATGGCTCCCCCATCCAGGGAGGTGGAAGATACTAACTCCTTTTGAAAATGTTGCTGTACAACTAGAAGACAACCACTCCATGTGGAGGATGTCCCTCTTGTAAATGGAGTAGTTTGACAGCTGATCAAGGTCCCTACTGTCATACCATGTCCTGATGTGGTCACTGGCACACATCCCTTCACCAGGTCACAAGCTAGGGTTTTGCTTTTCCTATCTCCTACCTTGGGGATTAGCCTACATGACCTCGAAAGGTCCCTTCCAACCCAAAACATTCTGTGAGTCTATGATTCTGTGATCTCCCAGAACTGACTGCAGTTTCTGTTCAGGCAGACCATGACTGTTTTGAGGAAGATGTTTTTCTGCATGAGTACATTCTTCCAGGTTCGTCTCAGAAGTATGGAAACAAAACCCCAGGTACAGGCTGGGAATGAGGGGTGGCTCATCAACCCACCAGGAACAAGAGCAATCATGATGTGATCCCAGAGAGTCTCAAGCCAGGTGGCAAATCTGTACCAAGACAGGTCTTGCAGCATACGTGGATGCACTGAACTCAACAGCCAGACATCAACCTCTTCACAGACAGTGCAGGTTGAGTCCAAACAGGGGGATCCTGCAGATGCTGTCACTGCTCACTGCATGCACTGCTGGGGCCGGCCAGCTCTGTGCAGCTGAGGCCTTGCTGGGGCAGACTGGACAGCAGCACCAACCAAGCTTTGATGGCAGATGAGAGCTCAAGTATTACCTCTTAGCACCTCAAAATTGGCAAGATGACACCCATCTCTGCCAAACACTTCTGTAGGCACCAGGTCTTTTAATTAGCAGTTTCTCCTAGTTAATTACTTTTGGGAAATGCTCCAGGCTCTGAATGAAAGAAGCATTTTCCTAGGAGAATGAGTCACCTCTCCTACTTCCCAGCAATCATGGTAACAATAAAGCCTAGGGCTTGAGAGAGCCCATTGCCTTTGTGAGACCCAAAGCACTCAACAAAGGGCAGGGGCTGAATGCCACCTTCATCCTGGGGAAGGGGAAACTGAGGCCCATCTACCTGCTGTGCCTGCCTTGTCCTGCAAGGGACAGCACTGTATCACACCTGCAATTACTGGATCAGTCTCATGCCACACATCCTGACCGGGCATCCCTGTAATGTTGCCAAAGATGTTATAGTGCTGCTGAGATGCTGTGTGAGGCAGAAGATTGCCCTGGTACCCTGCAGCACTCACGGAGACTCAGCTAAGCTCTGATGCAGGATCCAAATCAACACAGATGGCAAAGATGAGAGATGGGAAGAGTGATAAATTAACAGACACAAACCCTAGATCACCACTACATCAAAGATCAGGTACCAAGTCACGTGCTGATGAGCATTTGAGGGAGCCACTCAGATATCACCTTACCCATGTCCAGCCAGAACTTTGTATCTGACAAGAAAGGGGAATCAAGATTACCATGGATCATATTGGAAAGAACATTCATATCAACCAGTTGAAAGCACGTGTAGGAATGTGCAAACTTCATGGGATATTTAGGGGAAAGGCCAAACTTGGGGAAAGGGAGGGAACAAAATAGATCTGGGAGGAACAAGTGTGGAAAAATAGTGGAGGGGGACAAAAGGGGATGGTTGCTTGCAAAGAAGCTGCTGTTCAGTATGTTTTCCTGGCCAAGCCCTGCACCTGCATGAGTGTGATCTCTGCTCTGTGGATACATGTGTATCAGATGCAAAACTTCAGGCCAGACTAGCAAAATTGAAGCTGGACTAGCTGGAAAGAGGATGAGAGGTCTGAGTGCCAGCAACCAAAGAGAAGGGCCGCAGGTCTAAGTGTCTAGGGAGATGGTGTACAGAGAGTGTGTGAGATACCTTCCCAGCCTTGTCGCCAGCTGGGCTAAGGACACAAGACCAGAGCAGGTTTGCTTAGACAGACGGGTCTGGGAGGAATTTCCTGGGCCCCAAAGTCCCCCAGATTCAGGTTCCTTTATCCATGTCTGGAGCAGTTTGTGTCAAGAGTCATCCCAGTCACCACAGCCTCCACTCCTCGTGTACTGCACTGATCTCTGGGCAGTGATGATGCCCTCCCTCTCCTAGCAGCTGCCCCCACGCTAAGCTGCTTTCACACAGGGTGAAACCAGATGAGCTATGTGAGAGTGGTGAGGTGTTGCAGTGTACGTGCCTCTGTATTCAACCTCATGGAGATCAGTCATTTCATCTGCTCTTGGTTTGGGCTGAGTCGCTTCCTCTTTCCCTGGGACATGGGGGGTGTGTGTGTGCATGTTTCCTTCTAGTTTGTAGATGGCTGTGCATCTGAGAGGCAGCATATCATGGCTTGGTCTGCAAGAGATTTTGACACTGTTTTCTGGCTGGTAGCACGAGATGTATCTGTCCCTGCTTCCATGAGCTACTCCATGCCTAACAAAAATTACCTCACCATATGTGCACTCCGTGGGTACCTGGCATGTGTGGGTTGGGGCACGAGGTGCTGTGAATCTGCAGGCACCCACTTGCAAGCATGGGATCACCACTGGTTTTGGCCCTTCCGCAAAGCAACAGCTGAAGGCACTGGGGAGGGCTGAGGAGTCTCCGGGATGGAGCAGCGCACGTCTCCCGGGCAGCCTGCGTGCCTGCTGCTAACAGGTCACATCTGATGGGATTTCATGTTTCTGCCAAGCACCTGTATGAAGCAACACGGCAATATTGAGTACTTCATAGAACTTATCCTCAAACTGCCTTAATCAACTGCTGCATTAATTGCTCTGTGCATTGAATGGCCCCTGTCTAAGATCTTGTTCATTAATGAGTGTGAGTTTGTGGATGTCATTTATATTTATATAATCGGAAAGCCATCAAGAGATTTGTGGCTGAATGATTACAAGGCTCCGCAGCGGCAAGAGCCCAGTTCCAGACTTCTCTATGACCAATGCAGCCAAATATTCCTGCCTGTGGAGCTCCAGTTCTCATGGACCCTCATCCTGCATAGGGTAGAATGACCTCGGCTGTGTCTACAGGTGAATACTCCAGTACCTGTTCTTCCCAGAGATGTGTATCACATTACCCAGATTCCAACACTGGAACTGTTGCTGTTGTAGAGGATTGCCAGGGATGACTTGGCTGTAGCACTCTGCCCGTGTATTGCTGGACAAAGTCCTCACCACCTTTACAAGGATAAAATCAGTCAAAGTTTGCAATGTGTGTCTGCCTGTGAGATAATGAAGCTTGTTTACTTCACACAAGGGGAAGCAGGCAAAGCATAAGCTTGGACTGGGAGAGGCATATCTTTGAGGAGTGAGGAAGAAAAAGCAGCACATCAAAATAAGAGGTAAAAACTGTTACCTCGTCTGAAACAACCCTCACTTAGCACTTGTGCATCAGATCAATCTGTCTTTCCATCATCCACTTACTGTAAGACCCAACAGTCTTTCCCATTTGCTCCATGTGTCTCCACACCAGATGTTTGCATCTTTTTTGCTCTCCTACTACTCGTGGACAAAACTCGCCCATGCTGCACTCAGTGCTGCTCTGTGTGCTCTGCAATTCATCGGGGATGGACAGGCAAGCCAGCCAATGCACATGTTCTGCAGGTACCTTCTCCCTGCCTTGCGCCAGCTGATGAATGCGATAGTGGAAGCCTGCAGTTTAGGCAGGGATGCTTTTCGCATCTTAAATGCACATTAACAGAAAGTGCAAATAGCCATCTAATAAATGGAAGAAGATCAGCCCGCGGGTGCAATGAGGTATGGCATAAGGAACACAAATAATCACCCTGGAGCAGAATGAGCGATCACTAACCATGCACCACGTCTGCAAGCGGGGCCAGCTGAGGGACCCTGCCCAAGCCTTGCTGCTTTACGCTCAGACACAGATAGAAAGTGACAGGTCTTTTCAAAATGATTTCCTGGTAAATCTCTGATTAAACAGGCTGGTGTATTGCTGTAGAAAGCCCTCAGGACTCCTGTTACGCTGGGTTCACACAGCTCCCTCTAGCAACGAGGCACAGAGATGGGGAGGTTGGTGCCCTCTGGGGCTACAGAAAATGATTGGGAGCAGGGGTTCAACGAAAAGCTTGAGAGATGCTCATCAGGCACGCAAACTGCAAAATCACCTAACTCAAAAGAGATGCAGGACCTTCAGAAATCCTGAAACTGTCCCCAGAGGGCAAGGCTTGTTTTTCAAAGGATTAAAAATATTTGGCCTTCTCTTTTTTTTTGTTTAATTCTCTGCTTCTGTGAGTAACACAATCTTGCTGCCATCTCCCCCACATTGATGGGCAAGTGAGCTTGCTCCAGCTGAAAGAAACCTCTCAGTCCAGCAATGCCCAAACATGCAGCACCTCTACTCCAATGAATTTGCAGTCTTGGGCAAAACACTGAAAACGACTGTGCCATGGAAGCAGGTGGTAGGCTCCTTGCTGAGACAAGGAGCACTTATCTCAGCAGCTAATATTGTATCTATGAAACAGGTGAGGAGAAGCTGTCACCCCTCCAGCCCCTTCCCATTCACTGCAGGTACTTGTTAGAAGCCAAGGGAAGAGCTGGGACCGGTGTGCATCAGCTCTGGGCCCTCTCCCAAAGCTAAAGACTCTCTTACAATCACATCTAACCTCACTTCAAGCACATCTGGAAGCTGGGAGGTGTCACAGTTCCTGTTGCTTCTGAAGGCAAACACAGCTCCTCTGTAGTAAGTCTGTGGGAGATGACAACCCTCGTTTTGGCTGAAAAAAATGAGTCATATATAACCCACACAAAATGTGGTGTGGCTTCAGACTGACCTTACTGCTTTTAGAAACTGTCAACCTGAGGAGAGCTCTGATTCAGCTCTTCCAGAAGAGAAAGTAACATCCTCAAATACCTGGTCTCTATTGAAATTTGTTGATGTCTGGGTCTCTGATCTTTGTATAATGTTGCTGGGATAGTCTGGGCTTGGGCCCATCCTCAGCCTACAGATCTCCAAGCTATTCCTGCAAGGTTTCAGGTGGGCTGGCCAAGACTAGCAGTGAAAAGCAATTGGAAGGAGTGCTAAGGGAAGGAGAATTCAGCTTTCTTGGGAGACTTTAAGGTTTGGGATGAATACATATCCCAGGAAGTGGAGACAGTGTGGTTGTTGACCTTCACCTGTTTCTGTGCCATTGCACAATGACAGCAGAAAGCCAACCATGTGGGGCAACTGTAATGGCACCTCCACATCTACCTGTGGCCCCAGCTTGGATACTGCGGTGTCTGAGCTGGCTAAGGCCCCATCTGATTGCATTTTGCTGTCCCTTTTGTCCCTTATATCTTAAAGAAGTGAGCTGGTCCAGTGTGGGCATCATGAGCACCAAGTGGTGGCCTGCATGGGGAAGCCCAAACATCTGTGGAACTGCAAACCACAGTCTTGTTCCGGGTTCCACATGGAAGAGCAGTGCTAGCACAGCACCGGTGCCTTCTGGCTGGTAAACAGAGCCCTGCAGTCCACTGCCTGTGGGTGCAGGGATCACAGTATCACAGCATCTCCACATGGCCCTGTTTCCTCATGGCATTTGAAAGCACTCGTGACTTTCCCCACTCACATAAGTTTCAATTAAATCAGAGGCCTGTGAAGGGAAGGACCAGCATATCCACTGTATTTCCTTATTTCTGTGCTGGAAAAATGGTCTGGTTGTCAGGTTCTCAGCACTTTGAGATTTGGTCCATGCCCTGGCAAATTGTGAGGCTGGATCCATCCAGCAATGCCTGTGGCAGCATCGGAAGCTTCCAACTTGTACAGACCTGCAGGAAGAAGTGAAAACAATCTGCTTACAAACTGGGTCCTTTCTTAGTGTCTAAGCACCAACGACCAGCACAAGCTCTGGAGCAGAAGTGTTCATCTCTCCTCAGTACTCGCCTTCCAGGCTTCCTGGTGGGGCCTACATCCTACAGAAAAGACCTACACTTTGGCTCTTGGTAAGTACTTGGCTGTCTTCCTGTAGTTACCATGTGGTTCCACCGTGTGGTGTTATCACCAGGAGGTGATGTGTCCCATTTGTTCTGAAGCACCAAGTTTCTAAACCATTGCCTGCAAACTGAGTGATTGATAATGATAGTTTTCATCAGCTGTAGCAGCTGTGGGATTTGGCAGAACCTTCTTGAGCCTTTGGTCATTTTCTTGTGTGTACATTTTGTGGACAGAAATGCCTGAATGGACACCCTAAAACCTGTTTTCCGTGGGATGGCACCAGACAGGTCCCATCTAGTATGGCAGATAGTGCATGGATCAAGATCATCCTGCAGTTGCTTCAAGCATGCCAGGACGCCAGGTTTACCTTCCTTTCAGGAAGGGTTTACCTTCCTTTTAGGAAGATTTTCCCTTCCTTTCCCCTACCAGACTCTATATGAAGGTGCTGATGTCTTCCTTTCACAGGACAGAGGAGATCAGGGTCCAGGTACGTGTCTCACAGAGCTGCAGCACTTCTGTCATGAGGTGGTGACAACCTCCACTATGAACTATCTAGAAGTTAAAATTTAAGAGGGTTTTGTCTGATGGCCCATATGGTCAGCTGGAGAATCTCACCCTGTGACTCCTGCCTCAGACTCCATAACATATGACTGAGTTACAGTGGTTCTTGTAGAAAAAGCCACCTGATGGCTACTTGAGTCCCCAGGTGATGAAAATCCTTCCATGGCTTTCAGCAGTTCCCTCCTCCACATGCTAGAAGTGTCTTCCCTATTACCAGTCCAAACGTTTTCTTTCTGGCCGTCACATTAAAGAGGTCCCCAAACCAGAAATCATCGCATGATCTTGTCACCTTCCCTGTGATGAGTTAAACAGGGAGACCTACATTCATCTCAGCAGAGAGACAGATCTTGCATCCCAGGAATCTTTATTCAGTGCAGCATCGTCATCTTCCAGGTCTTGCTCAGGAACTGTAGCTCATCTCATAAGAAGGACATCATTAAATCAGGGCACTTCTCTCAGTGAGAGTTGTGCTCACTGGCCAGCACTTCTGGGCCACGGGAGATTAGCTGGGGAGTGTTCTGAAGCTGCAGGAAAATCTGCATCTTAAAGACATTATTTAAATTCAGTTCAGTCTAACCAGCCCTAATGATGTTACCCACAATATATCTTAATTTGATGTTGGTAATAAAGTTCACTGTAGCTGAAGCACTATCACACCAATGTACCAACATACAAATGAATGTTACCCATGTCATTTAGTACCCCTGGCTGTTAAGGTGTCACTTTAGCCATATATTTAATAAATCGGTCCTTTTATGACTACAGTACTGATATGTATTCAACTGATTTCCATGTATGTTGCATTCTATATGTTGCTAGGGATTTTACCAAGGCCGTCACCAATAGCAACTGGGACAAGGAAATAATAAATTCAGGAGGCATTCAGAAAGATCTACAACATAGAATCACTCTATAACAATACAGGGGGCATTAATCACCTTGGTGGCTAATGGGAGAACTTGATGCAATCAGTTTAAATCCCCTCTGATAAGAGGAGAAACCACTTACTGCTCAGCCCCAGATCTCCTCTCAAACTAGACTAAAACTCGCCTGGAAACTTTTGCCAGGTTCACGATCCCAGCCTATTTTTGTCTCTTTAGCCTGTGATGCCTTCGCTCTGATCATGGAGCACTGCAGCACTAGGAGGGAGGGCTTCAGAGACATCTGGAGTCAGAAAAGGTGCCAGAGAGCTACATCTTCTGGCCTGTTCCAGTAACTGAGCAGAGCTGCAGCCGGAGTGTTTGTTTTCCCCAGATGAAATCACAAGCTGGAGCCAGCACCTTGCTAATTAGAAACTACCTGTGCCACTGGCATTCGCCGTGGTTTACTTCCCCTCCCTATCTTGCACTTGGTAAAGTGAAGTATTTCTATTTTAATTGCTCCCTGACTCCAGCAGCAGCATCTCTGCAAACAGCAAGCCGAGGCAGGTGATCCCCGAGAAGGGGAGGCGAGGCAGTGGGTCAGACCCCAGCCATAACGAGCACTCCTCAGCTTCAAAGCACGACCCACCATGTTTCACCTCGCTGCTGTGTTCTGGGGGGGGTCAGTTCCTCGGCCCCGGCGCTGTTTCGTTCACGCGCGTGGGGAACCATCGCCGTGCCCACGGCGCGCGCTTGGCGCGCATGTGCAAGGCAGATCCGAGCAGTAATCTGTCACTGAGCTGCAGTTCAGGCTGGGGTGGCCTTACAATAGCTCATTATTTTGTCTCATTACAGCCACTTGCACTGCAGCAGGGCAACCCACCGCTGTAAGTTGGCAGCGGCTTGTCACACCAATCAATTACGCACATCCTCTCCCCTGCGTAAGGGAACACAACCCTACTCAGCACAATTTCTGGGTGAGAAGGCAGACCAGATGATGAGAAACAGGAAGAGGAAGAGGTTAATGAGGGAAAGGCAAGGGCCTGCAACACCTCTGCCGGCTGTTGTCTCTCTGCATGAGAGGCAATGACCCATGTGAGCACCTACTTCAGCTTCACAAGCAGAGCTTGGGACAAGTGAAGCAGATCTGTACGGGAGCCGCTGCTGTCAGTAGGAGAGCTGGCAGCTCTGCAGGAACTCGGTCAACTCGACTTTGCATCTTCCTCCTAGGGCACCTCCAGGGAAGAACAATGCATTTCAGACTGACCACCTGAGCCCTGCTCCTCCGCAATGCAGGAGTCATCCCCTGGACCCTGGCTCCATAGCCCACCTCCCTGTGGTGAGCACCATCCAGATGGGACTTGCATTCCTGGGACCCACAGGACCTGTGGCTCAAGACACCAGCAACACTTTCCAGTTCCTCTAAGGGACACCTTTGATCTTTGGGCTGTCACAAGTGGCTGAGATGGGTGGAACCTGCAAATGGGGACCACATAAAGGAAGAAGATGACTGTCTGGTTCCTTAATGAAAGGAACTGGAGCAAATCTCATGCGGAAGTCAGGTCCCATGCGCTCTGCATGCCTGGCATTGCTGAGGCACAGCACATGTCATGTCCTCTCACTGCAGCCCTGCTTCTTCAGAAGTCCCTGATTTTGAGTGTTGGCCCACACAGAAGCACATGTTGGCAGCTTTGTGCTGTTCAACACTCTCTGGAAGAGATCGTGCATCATTTTGTGATGCCTTCCTGCCAGGAGCAGAGCTGGGGATCGAGGTGATTACTCAGCCCAGCCTACAGACCCATCAAATAAAGCTCCCCTGCTGGGCCACAGCTGTAGCAGGACCCCCTTCTCCCTCCACCCTCCAACATTACCCCATGACTCCCTCCTTGCCTCTGCTTCACACTCCCTGGCTCCCACATGGCTCTACTCCACAAAACCTCGAGCCTTCTTCTTCAGGAGGTGAAGTGCACATACCTACAGCCCCTGCCACAGCTCTGTGCTGCCCCTTGACCCAAAACTACATGTCCCCCAGGTCCCAAGTACCTGCAAGGTCCCTGTACCTCATCCTTCAGCCCTCCATGCTCTCCAGCATGCACAAAGTCCTGTCAGCTGCTCCCAGCAGCACACACTGGTCTCCTTGCAGCCAGCTCCCTCCTCTGCCTCCTGGGTACCTGCTGCTCCTTCACCAGCATGCCCAGCTCCCTAGTCCTCTGCACAGGCAGAACTGGCTGCTACCTCAGTGGTGGATGGTCTGGTTAGCAGGGCCACAGATGGCTCCTCCATGTGATGGTCAGCTGGCCCACTTGGCTGGAGGCTAAACAGAGGATGAACATATATTGCCCTATGTAGGGCAACAGTCTCCTCAAATTCAGGAAGGCTTTCGGGACTCTCTGTGCAGCTGTCAGGGGTGAGGTCTGTGCACTCTATTGTGCCCAGTTATGGGGAGATTGTTCCATGGTGACTCTCTCTAATATATTCCTCGCGTGGTGCTGCATTTAAGCCACTCATTTATCTGCTCAGCTTGCAGCATACCAATCAGCCCAGGGCTAGAACAGCAAGGTCAAGCCTGAGCAAAGCTCTCCTTAGCCCTGAAAATGATTCTGGCATATGCAGGACACGGTGCAAACAGGGTGCCCTGCTGGGTTACCTGCTCCGTGGCCATACCCATTCTCCAGCAGCACTGGGAGTACTGTCTGAGGAGGCTGGATGGGGGCAGGACCAAGCTGACAGAGACACCAGGCCCCTGGCATGGGGTATGACTGCCCGGGGGGGTTTGCAGGAGCACCACAACCCCTATGACTTCAAGAACATTAGCCTGACCAAGCACCTTTTGAAAGCCTGCTCAGGTTTAGGCTGGTTCACAGATCTGCCATAGACACCAATCTCAGGGCCAAGTCCTTCAGGTCACACTGATTCCAGGGAAAAGGATTTCAGGGGCCATCCTGGATGTGCTTTGCAACAGCCCGGTCTGGGTCAAGCTGGTTCCTCCAAGGCTTGTTCTCACACACAGTGTCATAGCTCCCCTTCAAATGCAGAGCTGGATCAAACTGACCTGGTGTTGGAAGGACAAGGCCACACTCCCCAGGGTGCTCTTGAAGATACAGAAGCAAGGAGAAACTGATAGGTCAGTTTCAGAGAGACCTTTCAGAAGATGGAATATGACAAAAACATCTGGGATACCAATGTGCTTTGACTGGGAATAAGAGCTGGACAACAATGTCACAGAGAACCACAAAACATCACCTATGGCCAGCCTGTGACCTCCAGACCAGGGGCAGAAGCACAGCAACTGCCTGGGACTAAATACTTCCAAGGGAAGTAGTTGAAAATTTTCTGTAAACAGCGTGGTTTTGTTGCAGTACTGATGTCCAGGAGCACAACGTGGCAATCCCAAGGCATGTGTGTGCACCCTGGACAAACTGTCCGTGTAGGAGGGCTGAGGTCACGCTGGGGTCGGATGGTGTGCTCAGACTGATGGTGGATGCAACATCTGCTTGCCACAGTAACCCCAGCTTTCAGCTATGGTGTAAAGGTGAAATCATGGACATTTTTTTAGCACTGAGAGTTGTCCAGCACTTACGTTCAGCCCCAGGCTGCTCTCCTGGCCAGCTCAGGCAGTGTCCTCCGTGACTGATGGGCTGAGCAGCAAGAACTCCCTTCGCTCTTGGGCAAAGCTCCACACTTGCACCTCTGCTCACAGACAAATGCTATTCGTCAAGCTGCCCAGAAACAAGCATGTGAAGCCAGTGGAAAACTTTGACCTGAGTGCTAGATACCACCACCACCAGAAATTTCATTATATTTTCCTAATAGGAAAAAAAAAAGTGAATAGAAAAATCTAGTAATGGAATTTTGAAATGTGCAGAAGCTGCATTCACTGCTAAAATCCATTCCTGACTCCTGCAGGTCAAACACATCCAACGAGAGATTGCACATCCTGAGCACACGGACAGTGCAACACATTTTATGCTGGGTGTTTTTGTTCTCAGTGCTGAGCTGCTTTCGCAGGTTCTGCTGCCCGCGTTTATTGCCGTTTGGTTTGGCAGTACCATCCTCTAACTTACACTGAAGTACTGAGGTGTGTACTACAGTTAGTAATTGCTGAGGTGCAGTTAAGATAATTGCCTCTTCTCTGAAGAGTTAGCAGTTCCATGGAGTAATTCATATTAAATACCTGCAAGTGAGCTACTCGGGGTTGCATTTGTTAATTGATTTATTGAGT
The DNA here is from genome assembly GCA_013399075.1 of Chloroceryle aenea. Classification (NCBI taxonomy): domain Eukaryota; kingdom Metazoa; phylum Chordata; class Aves; order Coraciiformes; family Cerylidae; genus Chloroceryle; species Chloroceryle aenea. The sequence goes on along the minus strand of VWZY01007353.1, from coordinate 287,818 downwards.
CATTTCTACTAGAGACTAAGCTATTCAGCTGCTAACTGAAAATAACACTGAGTAATTCATTTGCTTAGGCTTTGGCTTCCCCAAATCATGACCTGAGTTATGTGTGGTGGGAGCAGCTGCGTGGCTGGGCACTCACAGCATCTGCCACAGGTCTCTGAGCTGCCCAGGTGTGTCCCCCACCACTGTGTCACCACAGCAGTCCTGGTTCTGCTCATCTCTGCAGGCAGAGACCCAGGGGACTGTGAAGAGCCCATGGGTCTGCCTTGCATGGTGGAGCAGAAGCTGCTTTGGACCCATGCTGCTGGGGTGAAGAAATCAGATCTCTTGAGCATCATCTGCAACAATTATAGAATCATAGAACAATTTGGGTTAGAAAAGACTGTTAAGATCATTTTCACCAACCATTAGTCCTGCACTGCCACCACTAAACCATGTCTCTCAGCATCTCATCTACATGTCTCTTAAACCCCTCCAGGAAGGATGACCCTACCACCTCCCTGGGGAGCCTGAGCCAGAGATTAACAACACTTCCAGTGAAGTCTTCCCTAATGTCCAAACTAAACCTTCCCTGACAAAATTTGTGGCAATTACCTTTTGTCCTATTCTTTGGTATTTGGAAGAGCCCAACTCCTCCTGTCAGGAACTGTCAGAGCCAGAAGGTCTCTCCTCAGCCTCTTTCTCTCCAGGCTGAACAACCACAGGTCCCTCAGCTGCTCCTCACCACCCTTGTGCTCCATCCCCTTCCCAGCTCTTTTGCCCTTCTCTGGCCACGCTCCAGCCCCTCAATGTCCTGCTGGGAGTGAGGGGCCCAAACCTGACCCCAGGATTTGAGGGGCAACTTCCTCAGTGCTCAATCCCTGAGGACAATCCCTGCCCTGGTCCTGCTGGCCACACTGGTGCTGATCAAAGCCAGGATGTTTGTATGGTGCTGTCTGACACAGCACAAGACAGCTGGGAAATGTGAGCAGCCCATCACACATCATGGGCACACTGGAGGGGGCTGAGAGCTGGGCTGTGTGGATCTTACAGTCACTTGCTTCCCTGAATAAACGTAAAAGCGAGTGGGTTGTTCCAGCAGTGGCTGAAGAGTCTGTTGTAACCCAGACACAAAACTCAGGGCAGCAGGAGATGGAGGGGGNNGGTGTGGGGGGGGTGGGGGGTGGGAGGTGGGGCAAGAGCAGAGCAAATAGCACAGCTCGGTGCCCAGCCATAAAGGCAGCTGGAACAGATCTCTTCAGCTGACACATTTTGCTCCAAAATGTAGTGGGCACAATGCAGAAGGGCAGGAGTTATGCCAAAGATGGTCTTGAGCCAGTAGTTGAATCTTTCAAAAACTGAAACTTTCAAACTGCACAGAATCCTCTGCTCCATCCATGTGTACGTAATTATTTGGTTTTATCTGAACCTTCCAGGCAGGCTCTTCTCTTCCAGTAAGGTACTGTGCAGCAGAGGCTGCCCCTCCCAGAGCTGGGGATGTGTCCATGTGTGAAGGGTTGTAAATGCTCTTTGGAAAACTGAAGCCAGTGATGCACTAACTCCTTGGTGACATCCACCAAAGGGTAGCACACATATGGGATGAGTCGCTGTTCACAGATCTGCAACCTGACAGAGGTGCCTGGCAGCTCTGAGGGGTGCTGGGATCAGGCGAGTGCTGTCTGTCTGAAGGTTGTCACCCCTGGAACACAGTGGCTGATGAATACCCATCAAACCTATAGCTTGTAGCAAAGTTGAAAAAGAGGACACAGAGGAGGACAGTGAAGCTGGTGAGGGCACTGGAACACATGTCCTATGAGGAGAGGCTGAGGGAGCTGGGTTTGTTTAGCCTGAAGAAGAGGAGCCTGAGGGGAGACCTTATTGCTTCCTGAGAGGAGGTGGTAGTGAGGCTGGTGCTGGCCTCTTCTCCTTAGTAACTAATGAGAGGACAAGAGGAAATGGCCACAAAGTTGCTCCAGGGGAAGTTCAGTTTAGGTATTAGGAAGAATTTCTTTACTGAAAGAGTAGTTAAGCATTGGAATGGGCTGCTGAGGGAAGTGATGGAGTCACCGTCCCTGAAGATGTTCAAAAAATGGGTGGATGTGGCACTTCAGGACATGGTCTAATGTTCATGGAGGTGTTGGGTAGAAGGTTGGACTTCATGAGCTTGGAGGTCTTTTCTGTGCAAATCAGCTCTGTATTCCCAACATCCCTGGAACTGGGAGGTTGGTCCATCTGGGAAATCCCATGGGTTACAGCCATTCCTGATCATCAGCCTGTCCAGAGGTGAGTACACACCACGTGTCACCCTGCACATGGCTGTTGTGTGCCCTGCCCTGTGCTGGATCACAGGCTGGGTCTCCTTCACACCATTGCCGCTCTTTTCAGAGGTTAGCTTCACATCCTGAGCTAGCCTGGGATTAAGCCCATAGCAGTAGAGACCAAGTTGCCCTGCCAGATTCAGAGCATCAATTTCTGACTGTCTCAGTCTTGTCCAAGCCAGACTCTCCACTTCACTCCCCACTGAAACATTTGCCCCAGGTGGCAGAAAACATCATCCTGCACCTGCCCAGGTGATAAGCCTTTCTTATCAGAACCAGAAGAAGTTCAGACGCTGTTGTTGGGTCTCAGGTGCATCATGGCAGAACTGTGCATACAGTCCTCATCGTGGCAAGACAGCTCCAGTGGAGCTGTGCATTATCCCTGATCCCAAATCCCCCTGTGGCTGCTCAGCAGCACCCTGGGAGTGAGCTCTGGAATGCCAGCATTCTTGGGCTCATAGTGATTTGTCCACAGGGAAAGTAAAATCAAAGCCTCATCTGTTGCCCCAAGCCTGGTTAAACAGTGATAGCCCCTGACTGTGGATCACTGAGAACCCTGTGTCCATGAGGTTTTGGACCAGGTCAAGTGGGTCGTGGAACCACAGCTGAGAATGAAGTGAGTGGAAATGCCTGGGGTGGTTTAACCCTCACTGAAGCTGGTCTGTGAGTCCCCAGCTGATTGGAAGGCCCTTCACACATGTTGGGAAGAAGAGGAGGCTGTTAAGAAACCAGTGAAGGTTCACCTAAGGCAAAAGCAGAGCATCGGCGAACCATGGGATCTACCTTGCACACAGGCAGAAGGGCACGGAGCTTATTTAAGAAATTAGTGAAAATAATGGCATTTATCAAAGGAAAGTGGGTGAAGTAAAGCAGATGTGAAAGCCATCTTGAACAAAGCAAAACAGAGAGCTTTTGGCACTGGGCTGGCTGTACTATCTGCCTAATCCTTGGTAAACCGATGTACTACATGTTAAATATTAAAGGCAGGAATTTATAAACATCCTGGAAGATGGAACTGCAAGTATCAGAATCACAAAAAGACATTACGGGAAAATAGATTGCTGGAGGGGTTTGTTTATTTATTTATTTATTTTTAAAATAGAAAGCCCTAATTAGTGCATGAAAGGACTGCGATAGCTGCAGTCTGTCTGAATTTCATTAAAGCATCTGATGCATTGTCTCGCGGAGCCATACTTGAAAAATTAATTCCAGCTGACTTGGCTGTAGCCAGAGTCACATGGGCTGTGAATGAATGGAGATCCACAAAGTGCAATAATAAACCATTATCTCTTCTACGCCGGCTCAGTTCTATACAAACGAACCTTGCTTTGTGTGAAACACGGACCCGCTCTGCCTTCCCTTTGTCAGGCAGGAGTATCTCTGGCAAAGCCACAGAGAGGACCAATGAAATCCGCCCTGAGACGGGATAGCTGGGTGAGGTGGCTTTGTTCTCCATCGCAGGTATTTGTGGAATGGAGGCTGCTTTCTGGAAGTGTCACAGCTTTGAACAGCTGGCGTGTTCGCGTGCTTGCTCGGGAACGCCTGCTGTCTGTAACGCTCACGACTCCCCTTACAAGTCTTATGATACCTCATGCTTTTTTCTTTAAGCCCCAGCTGCTGCATTCATGTAGTTACCACCAAAATATCACAAGTAAATTTCTAACCTCCCCGTCTGCTGAAAAAGCATGAAATATTGAATACACCCTCAAGTGCACATCGGCACATACGCGATGGATAAATGTTAATTATTTTCTGCCGGTTTTGCTGTGCTAGTCAATTCTTTCCCAGTGCTTTCGCAACATGTGGATCACTATTTTTGGATGCTCAAGGCAGTCATGACTGTTTTTCATTCACCTTTAATTGTTAATCTCCTGGTAAAAAGACTGAGTAACCCAATGAAGGGGTAGAAATTGTCCCAACTGACCCAGCACATGTGGTGAACAGTAATTAACAGTCAATTGTCACAACAAAAAATCTTTGGTTACACTAGAGAACTAAAATGATTTACCTGCACATACAGCATCCATATGAATAATGAACCCATTTGCAGGACTGGGCTTCAGCTCATGAATGAAACTACACGAAAAAGCACTGAGTAATGCAACAAAAATTAATCATTGTGAGCTGTTTTCATAAATGCACAAACTCAAAGCTCAGAGGGGACCATCGCTCAAGCCGGGTGGTAGAATGAATTGAAGTAAGGTTGGCACCAGTTTCTTGTCTTAGCAGGAATGAGAAAGGTCATAAGAAAGCAGTGTTCTCCTTTGGAGTCTCTGTTCCCATTTCTGGAGTTGCTGTGTGCAATTACACCAAACTTCCAAGCTGAAATTAAGTACTTTTCTTTGGAATCTCCTTTTCAGAATGGGAACATGGCATCAAAATGAATATTTTCTATCACATTTTATTGTGAAGAATGTCAGCCAAAAGCTTCAGCCGCGTGTAAATAAAAAATCAGACTGGTTTGTCAAGTATCAGAACTTCTTTAATGCCTTCTGGGGGGTTTTTTTGAGCATATCAGAGCAACTCAAGCTACGAAATGATATGTGTAGGATTCCTTGCTAGGAGCAGATCAGAAAAATGTCTGATAAAAGTAGAAACATATTTGGTGTAAAGAGTTACTGCAGGTTTAAAAGCCTCCCTAGAGATGTCACCTACGACTGAGGAGGAGCCTCGTTTGCTCCATCCAAACCAGAGCAAGTCCAGAGCTCCTGGCACAGGACTTGAAAGTGAAGGGAAAAGCCAAGTGAAGACACAGTTCCCTCCAGGACAGGTCTTTGTCAGCGTATCTTCCCAAGTGCGATGTGGGTGCAGAAGACCTGTGATGTCAGACAGGGAGAGGCAAGGCGTGGAGGTCATCTTTCCTAGGAAGAAGACCCTGAGTTGTCTTCTATCCACGGAGCCATCATCCGTGTAGTGAGTGTTCCATGGGGAAGCTGGGAGGACCTAGAAGGTGCCATGCAGGAGATTCCTCAGGCAAACTGCTGCTGGGGAGCAACATACAGGGAGCAGCCCAGGACAGCCTGGGATGAGCTGTGACTCCTCCTACCTGAAAGCTGTCATATCTGGTGAGGAGGCCAGTTTGGGAGATTTCTTCCACTGCTAGTAGAATCACATGAATGATGCAGGGTTACCATTTTGGGTTCACGCTGACACCAAACCTCCTCTGCCGTGGAAATACCCAAGCGGCACGCTGAAGTTTGCTCTCCTGACAGCTGCTTTAGTTTAGCAGAAATGTCTGGGCTAAACTCTGGGGAAAGGACCGGTGCCCTTCCATGGCTGAGAGATCAAGGCAGATAATTTAATCACAGCGGTGCAGCGCTGTCACCATCACACAGAGGGGAAGGGCAGTATGTGCAGGTCTGGGTGTGTGCAGGTGTGCTCCCTGCTGCCCTGTGAGGTGCAGGACATTGTTTTGGACCTAATGGGTGAGCTGGTTTTCCACAGAGCAAGTACTTGAAGGCTTTGCTCACTTGCAAAAGTGCAGGAAGCTGCTGACCTCTCCCCTTTTGGTGAGGATGGGATGACAAGGCACTGCCAGAGAGGGGAGGGTCAATATGTCAGACCCCAGTGGGGTTAAAGCAGATCAGCCTTCCCAGATAGCCCATACAGCCTGCAGATGTCTTGGTCCATGAATGCAAGGGAGATCCCACACCCCACGTGCTCCACAGCTCTGCGACCACCCGAGCAGTCCAGCCAAACCACACAGCACAGCTGAGCCATTCTCTTTTACTGGCCAATCTCCCTACCGTGCCAGCCCAGGGGCACCCTGGGGAATGGTCCTTGGCACTGAGGCATCTGCCCTGAGATGCTGTCTGGGAGACACCATTCATGGACAGCTTTCCACAGGAAGATGACACAAGGTGGTCACCCCCAGCATAGACAGACAAGGCAAGTAGGGCAGGATCAAGCAATGTTCAGCCTGTCCCTTCTTCAAACCAATGTGGTGCTGCCCCTGTGCACCCACAAAGTGCTGGCCCTTTGCACCCACCCACAGATTTATCACTGCCCCCTGTGCACCCCTGCCCAGCAGTGCCTGTGGCCCCCCTGCACACACACACACACACACTCACACACACAGAGGCACAGCTCAATGCCCACAGAAACACTGAGCCCTACCTGGGCCCTGCTTGGTTTCATTCAGCCCCTACACCATCACCCTCCCTGTATAAGGTTTGCTTTCTCATCATTCCCACTACCCCACTGGCTGTGGACCAGAGCTCCAGCAGCCAAAAGGAGTTGTCTTAGCAACAAGAGCTCTGGGGTGGGAGCAATAACAGGCTCCCTACAAAAAGAGCTGAACATGCAGCTTCACTCTGGTGATGTAACAGCAGAGTGAGGAAGGTGACGGGTACAAAAGAGTCTTATGGGACTTACCCACAGGAAAGAGCCATTCCCAATATGCCAACAACTCCCTGCAGGGCTACCTTCATCTTCACAGCTGCTCAGAAGTGCCCTGAAAAAACTGTAATTGCTACAGGCTACAGGAGTGGACCAGGAAAGCAGATGCAGCCAGGTGCCAGGCTGGGCACTGCTGACAGCCTCCCTGAGCAAGACTGCAGGGCAGCGCTTGTGTGTGCACAGATGTTTGGTGCCACAGTGGAGTTACAACGCCTGAAATAACAGGGCTAACCTCATGCATTATATCTCAAGCTTCAGCCATAGTTCAGTGCCTCCTTCCCTCTGCTTTTCTGGGACCAGTGTGGTCCATGGCACATCAGTAAGCGGAAAAGTCAGGCCTAGGAGGATGGATCTTAAGCCCATGAAGGAGATCTCTCGTGGCCTGATTAGTGCCTTGCAGGGTGGTATCCCTCTCAGTCACCACCCGTGCTGGCACAGGTAGCACTGGAGGTCCCATGCCTAGGGTTGTTTCAGCTTCCAGCCTGTCATACAGAGACTTGGTGTCAGCCCCGTGACCTCACAGGGAGCTGCACCCAGCACAGCTCAGGGGTCTGGACTTCCTCCTGGGAACCCCAGGAAGCTCCAGCTGAGCCACAGAAGGCACCTGACAGATGAAAGAGTCTGATTCTGCCACCGCCCTTTACCATGCCCTGGTGGCCGTGTCCCACAGGGGAAAGGTGACTGTTTCAGACCAGCAATGTCCACACTCCTCTTTCCTTCCCGTCCAGCAGCAGGGAGACTGTGGAGTTCTGGCTCCTCCATCCAGCTGCTGGCTTTCAGCTGCAGTTCCTTCACTGCTTTGTGTGCTGTTTGACATTCCCGGGTAGTTCTTCACCCAAGGATGGGGCTATTTTAGGACCTGCCTTTTTTCAGCATCAGCTCTGGGAATGCATGGTCAGCTCATTCAACTTAAGCAGGAGCAGCTAAGGCCATGCAGTAGGAAACTCTAATTTGAAAAGGGGGATAGATGACAGGGATAACCAGTGGCTAATGAGGCATTATATGTGAGTGTCATTTTCTGGGAGAAAGAAGCAGAACACATACGCTAATTAATCGACGAGAGGTACTCAGACGCTAATACGTGGAATTACAGCATCTGCTGTGGCGGGTACATCATGACAAAGACCAGTGATGCTTCTCGAGGTCCCAGGCCTCTGGTCAGGGAGGATAGGAACAGATTTGAGGAGTGGATGGGATGTGGAAGGTCAGTGTCAGAACAAAGAAACCATTGTTTCTAAAAACTGTTCGCAAAATAATAGTTGTCTAATGCTAGACAATTACTCAAGGGTCTTCACTTTTTCTTGCCAATATATCATATTCGGGTAAAAGCCATTACAAACTGTATTTTGTAAGAATGTGGCAGCTCAAAACAATCCTTGCACAGTATGATCAGGTAGAAAAGAGATGCTGCAGGTGCTCAGGGTAACAACTGCGGGCGTTCAGTATGCATTGGTGTATCTGAGACTGCATTTTCATGATTGCCTTATTCAGAGACAATACACAAGACAATAACAAGAGCTAAATTAGGATAAATTACATCTAGAAGCACAGTGTTTACAAGGACTGGTAATTCACCCACAGCATCAAATGACTTTTATGGCAAGAATCTGCTTTTAGTGAGCTCAGCTGTTGTGAATGAATGAGTCTCTGTACGAATGCAGATTTGATTTACCCAGGTAGTGTTTAGTTACCCCTAAGGATGGGAGGTGGATGCGTGAGTGGGCGGATGGATGGGTGGATGGATGGGCTAAAGGATGGACAGACGGACGGATGGACAGACAGATAGGCAGACAAATACCCAATATAACATCTGGCTTTCTTTTAAGCAATGGTATTTAGCAAGGAAATGTACACAATTGTATTCAGAGGTTTCATTAGTTAAATGGACTAATCACAAATGAGAAAAAATCACAGGCAAGGTTGTTCCGGAGTAAGCTGCTCTTAGAGAATGAGGCACTTGCAAAAGATACAAACACAGCTTTCCTGTTTTATTCAAATTAAATCTTCCATCGGTGGCCCCAAAGTGCTCTGCTTGCAACTCAGCAGAAAAAGTGACTGCATCCCAACCAGGAATGGATCAGACACCTTTCTGGCTGTTGCCAACATAAAAAACAAAGCCCAGACCAACGGGATCCTCTTAGAGGAGCAGCGAGTTGCTCAGCAGATCAAAAGATAACTGTATAAAGACAACATGCATCTCTTGCAGTCCCGAAATTGATTATCAGTTGGTGACACACATGAATCAGCAACATATGGAGTGGAGATACTTTGTCAGAATTTGAGAAAATATCGAGGAAATAATTTGAATGTTTTAGAAACCTTGCAAAAAAAGTCCATGTAAACAAGATGTTTTGATGGAAGCTACTGCAGTGCTGGGATGACCCTTTCCAAGGAGATTTACAGAAAACAAATTCTGAGCTGGGACTGAAATTTCGGGAAGATGGGTGGGGAGGTGCAAAGCAGAAAGGTGAAGAATTGCTCCAACACTGCTGCTAAGGGCCGTGCTAGATGATGGGAGGAACAGAAAACCCAGAGGGCCTCAGGCAGTGAAGACTATTCCTAACAGGGGGCCGAAACTGTGTGAGATCAGGCAATTGGACTTTGGCTGTGGCCAGGCAATATGTTCATTGTGGTCCCCGTCTCCAGACAGATGTTTTGTTCCCTATTGTTGCTGGGTTGTCAGCCTGATTCGGTAAGTGCCTGCAGCTCCCGGGGTGATGTCACCCCAAGATGCTCATTCAGAGCAGCTCCTACTGCTCATCAAAGGCCCTGCTGTGAAACTTGATGGTACGTGCACCAGTCCGCCCACAGTAGATTCCAAGCTTGGATACGAGCTGGCAAAGTGCCATGACAGGACAGTGTATCAAGACCCCGCTCTAATTTTATCACATGGTTATGCTAACTATGTAAAACAGCTATGGTTTGAAAGCATATGGTGCAGTATAAAAACCTCCATAGAATGAATTACAGCAACTTCACAGAGGAGATGTAGAAGAATTTAGAAAAACATTTCAACAGATTTTAATATAAAATATCTTATAAAACTGCCTATTGGCTGGTGTAGCATGATTTCAAAGTAGCAGCTACTTCTTTTAATTTTATACACGCGCATATGCATATGCATCCCACGGGCTGATGTCGACTGAGAGTCCCTCGAATGAATTCCTCTGTTGTGGTGACAATGTGCTGCATATCTTAATGAAAGTGCCACAGTTGGACCTCGGATTGTGTGATGTGATCTCATTATTGATTCTCATGTAATGGGATGCTAAATAACTTTGCCTATGTACATCGGATCAATGAGGAAGGTGCGCGGTGCACGGGGGTATCAATGTTCAGCATCAAGATTACGCTGTGAGCCTCATTCAGTTAAGCAGTGGGATGATCAATAGCAGGTAACTTCAATCAAAACCACATCAATTAATAATTGCTTTTCAGCTGCTGTCCTTGTTGTCATTTCAGCTATTTGGCAGATGAACTTTATACCCCCCCAGCCATCAAGCTGTGGCTGATTGCCCATGCAAGTGTATCAGATAGATAGACTAGATTAGATTAGACTCTACAGTTATATGCAAACTGCAAGTTCTTTGTCTAGGCCACTAATAGCAAGTTAATAAAAACTGAAAGAATTGTCAGCACTTGCTTATTGATACTCCCAGATGAAAAATACATGACTAGTTTAAAAAGCTATATTAAGATTGTTAAAGACATAACAATCACTCAGGGCAAATTTGGCTTCATTGGGTTTTGCATCAGGCTTTATGAAGAAATAAGTTTAAATGCAAAACACCAAACAAGGACGTAAAAGAGTAATGTTAGAAACCCAAGAAATGTGCATCCGAAGTGCTGAAGTCTGTATAAAAAGATAAATTCTTTGTGAAATTTACTCAGTGACAAGCATGGCTCTGCCCCCTCACACTGTGACTGGGTGCAAGGGGCAGTCATGTGCACTGGTCATGCCTGACGACTAGGTCCTGCCCCCCCAGGCTAGCTGGTGGTCCTGGTTTTGGCACTGGGACACCAGCTTGGGCTGCACTGCTCCTGCAGGCTGAGATGCGGATTCACAGTGCAGCTTCTCCATGAGATGCTGTTTGGACCACAATGTGCTCCGGGTGTTTCAGGAAGATGATTGGTCCTTCACAGGCATTCTGGCAATGGGCAAGGTCCGCACCAGAACCATAAATTGCAACTGAAGGTCCATGGGGAGACCCCATGCTACATTTGGGAAGATGCTGGTGAACAGAGCAGTGAGATTGCACATTTCTCCTGTCCGCAGGAGTGAAGCATGTGGTACAGACACCAGGTCCTTGATTTCAGAGAGACTAAGAAGGTCTGAAGCCAAACAGTCCAGAGACGATGGCCCACCCCTCCTCCCATCACAGCTCTTGGGCTCAGCACACCCATTTTAAACCACATGCTTCTGCACTCAGATATAAAATCCACATCCACACCCTCATGGCTGCTTCCCCACACCGTGCAGCCAAGGCCTGGGAATGGCAGCTCGTGGCTCATGTCACTGACCAGAGAGGTGGGAAATCTCAGCCCTGCCACTGGCCCATCCACAGCACACCCAGAGAAATCTGCCCGAGAAACGTGTGACTAAGTCTGAATGAAGAACGGGCTTGTGAGTGTAGGAACCTGTTCACAGAAAATTCACGATGAGGAAGAAAGGCAGCATGGCCTGAATTAATTATTTCTTGCAGATGATTCACTTGCCTCTAATTATAGTTGAGCTTCTAAACACAAATGTCAATTAAAATGTTATAGTTCTTCTGCAGCTGCCATTCATGTGCTGGTGAAGAGATCAAGGCTGGAGCTATTAAAAGCCTTGGGAATGAAACAAGGTGAAAAAGAGCCCTTGGTGGAGTAAAATTGTCAGAGAAGGAGTTTTGCCTTGAGCGCTGTAGGCCCACAAAGTTACCATCTGTATTCGAGACCTGCCTTCTGCTGCATTCTGTGCAGGTACTCGAGAGCTTCTAGGGATAGTTTCTAATTTCTCTGAAAACGCTGTGGTGCACACAGACCCCCTGCCACCCTGAAGCGGCGTGGGGGAACAGGACAGGACAGCTCTGCTGCTGGCTGCCTCCTTACCCACAAGCAGGAAAGGGGGAAAGAGCAGGAAAAAAGCTTAGTACCGTGTGAAGGTCCATACCAGGCTCCCTGCCCAGGTGGCAGCTGGTGACTTGCCGGGTGTGGATGTCTGAGAAATAAAACAGCTCCTCTTGTTTTACCTTTGATAAAAATGCCCAGGATTAGTTAATGTGTTTTGGTTCAGCATTTTGCAACATTTAGATGAGAAGTCCCTGCACAAGAAAGCTCCTCAGGGGCTGCTTGTGCTGCACAGTTTGGCCAGGCTTTGCCTGGAGCAGAGGCGTGTGTCCGGACAGTCCTGCTCTCCTGGGGGTACATGAAGTGCAGGAGCAACAGCCTGATGTCACCTCTTGTATCACACAGGATGAAGGCACACACGTTCTCCAGGTGGTTCCCTGTGCTGCGTTGAAAGTAGGACAAAAATAAGGGAGGTTTCAGAGAGAACATATGACAGCAAGAAGCTGCACTGCCTTTTGAGTATAGCCCTTGCAGATCTGAGATTTATAGCCATCTGCCACAATGAGGCCAGAGCTATCCTCAGCAGCAGCTCCCAGTCTTCTGTGACCATCACAGGCTTCCTCGTGGCCTCTGTGGCTGTCCCCGTGTCCTCATGCAGCACTTGTGTCTGAGCACCACCCCCAAGATAGCAGCAGCATCTGGAGGAGGAGCTCCCATTCATTGAAGCCCCCATGACACATCCCTGTATACAACAAAGATCTCTTCAGGCAGGTGTTCAGCCCTGGGCAGGAGGACTTCTGTTGCTTTCCCATGACTTTTCCCATGATCTTCTCCTAAGTAACAAGTGACAAGACAAGAGGAAATGTCCTTAAGTTGTGCCAAGGGAAGTTTAGATTGGGTATGCGGAAGAGTTTCTTTACTGAATGGGTTCTCAGGCACTGAAACATCTTGCCCAGGGAAGCAGTTGAGTCCCCATCCCTGGAGGTGTTTAAGAGTCACGCAGACATAGTGCTGAGGAATATGGTCTGGGAAAGGTCTTCTCAGTGTTAGGGTAATGATGGGACTTGATGATCTTAAAGGTCTTTTCCAATCTAGGAAATTCCTTGGTCCTGTGTCATTTACTGCGCCACATGAAGCACAGCCCAGAGCAGCATCTCTGCTTGTTCCATTATTGAAACTTCCCTGTGGCCAAACATGCCCAGATAACTGGGGTTAGACATGAGCCACTCAGTGAAGACTCTTAGAGCAAATTAATAATCTGCTGCCTCCTGTTCAGCACGCTCAGTAACATCTCAGCTGTTAACTCTGCAGCCTGTGAGCATTTGGAGTTTACAGTTATTTTATTTTCCTAGGACAGATGGCAGACAGCACTGTAGTAGAGGGGCAGATGGCTGTGCACCTATGAGCAAAACAAAAACAACAAAAAAACCCCAACAAAACCGTCACAGTTAAACTTAAAATGAAGTAAGGGGGTTCTGCTCCCATTCTCAGACACAGCATAAACCCAGCCACATCCGCGTGACTTTCATCTCATTTCACACACACGGGTGAGAGCAGGATGTGGCCCTTAGGGTTTCATAACGCATCAGGCACAGAATGAAACAACAGTTTTGTCGCTTGAGATGCAATCTGAGGATAAGAAAGTCATGGCACAAGGTGAGAACAGCGAGCCACTTCATTGCCACAGGACAGCTGTGGGTGATCTCCCTCCTTTCCCATCATAGAGTCATCCTGGCTGGAAAAGGCCTTCAAGATCATAGAGTCCAACCATTAACCCTACTCTACATGTCTGCTATTAAACCATGTCCCTCAGCATCACATCTACACGACCTGTAAACATGTCCAGGGATGGTGATTCAGCCACTTCCCTGGGCAGCTTGTTCCAGGGCTTGACAACACTTTTGGTGAAGGAATTCTTCCTAATGTCCAACCTAAACCTGACCTGGTGCAACCTGAGGCCATTTCCTTTTGTCTTATCACTTATTACTTGGGAGAAGATCGTGGGAGAAATCATGGGAAAGCAACACAAGTCCTCCTGCCCAGGGCTGAACTACCCCTCTCAGTATGGAGACAGCACTCCTGGGGGAGCCCCGGGAGGGTGCCAGCACATGGCAGAGAGCACCGTGGCAGCTCACACCCTCTGCAAGGCCTTATTACATTAAACTGGCAGGGTTTGTTGCCAAAGAACAGAGATCACTACTCATGCATGAACGCACCCATGGAGCATCCTCGGGCTTTCCAGCTTCACCCTCGTGGTTTCACAGAAGCCACATTGGAGACCAGTCTGTAAGTTAAAGGTTAAAGGGGAGCAACCTAGGAGGACCCAGTGAGGAGAGATAACTGCTCCTCACTGTGCTAGAATAGCAAACAATGCAATTATCCAGTTAAATGTTGTCAGATTCCACCTATTACCTAGTGAAACCAAATGGCCCAAATTTAAGCCTTACTGCTCGATGCAACATGTATCAGCCAATCCAAAAGGTGAAGCCTGGGGGAAGCAGGACCCTGAGAAACCCAAGCAGATCTTTTTACAATGAAGTCTGTCAAGAGAAGAAAAAAGCATGTGAGAAGACAGGGCTGACTAACTTCTACAATTCCGTGTCCCACAGAAATAAGTGGCCACAGATCTCTGTATTTCTATTAGATATTCCTCCAAGAAACATTAAATTCCAATATTTGAAACCTCTTAAAAAGGGAGCAAGGAGAAGGTCAGACCCATGGGAGCGATGTCCCTGTTGGTCTCCAACAAACATGAGAGCTATCAAGCCCATATTAGGAAACCCATGTGTTGAGGCATCATGGGTTATTTTTTCCAAGCAATTCCTTTTTATTCACCCTGAATGTTTGTTTGCCCCCTTGGCTTTCATTTTATAATTAGTCTCTCTGGACAGAAAGTGAATCTTTCCTTGACTCGCTCCTGAGGAAGTAACTGTTAACTAACCTCATTCTTCTGGGAGGTTTTACTGCCAGGCTACCTCCTGCACTCAGCGAAATTCCCATAAATCCTTCTAAGGAATGCTGCCTTCTGCCATCACCCAGGCACAAGGCAGGAAATGCCCAGGGTGTAAAACAGCTGCCAGCTCTGACAGCTCTTGGCAGCAGCTGCTGAATGGCAGAGGCCAGCGGTGCTCCCCATCACTGATGTAGACCCAAAGGAGAACTAGTGCAACTCGTATCACAGATGTCATTGTTCTGCACTGGTGGTGGTTTCTGAACACAAGGAATGATGAGAAACTCACGCTGTATTTTCCTTTGTTTTCCATCTTTTTAAATAAAAGAGGAAAAATAGACTAATGGCCTGGAATTCCTTAGTTTGAAACATGATCAGAAAGCAGCTGAAATAGCTCTTAAATGATTCAGAACCAACAATAAATTTGTATCAGTGCCTCATCAGCTTGAGAGGAGGGGCCCAGAGAGTTGCCATCAGCAGCACAAAGCCCAGTTGCAGGCAAATCACTGAAGTTGTAGCCCTGCCATCGATACTGGGGCCAATGCTGCTCAGCATCTTCCTCAGTAACCTGGGACAGAGTGCACCCTCAACAAGTCAGCAGATGTTACAAACTGGGAGGAGAGGCTGATGCACCAGATGGTTGTTGTCCATTCGGAGGGACCTTGACAGGCTGCAGCTGAGCAGAGAAGAATCTCATGAAGGAATCTCAAGGGGAAATGCAAAATCCTGCACCTGGGAAGGGATAATCCCAGGCAGCAGTACATACTGGGGTCTGACCGGTAGAAAAGCATTTCTGCAGAGAAGGACCATGGGTTTCTGGTGGATCTCAGTTTGATCATGGTCTGGCAATGCACAGTCACAGCATAGAAGGCAAACAGTTTGTCTCTTGGGCTGCATTAAGCAGACCGCTGCCAGCAGATATGCCAGAGGAGATGATCCTTTCCCTCTACTTAGCACTGGGAAGGCCACATCTGGATGCTGGGTCCACTTCTGGACTCCTCAGAACAAGAAAAAGATGGACTTAACGGAACAAGTCCAGCAAAGAGCCATTAAGAAGATTGACTGGAGCACCTTTCCTGTGAGGAGAGGCTCCAAGAGCCAGGACTGTTCAGCCTGCAAGATAAGGCTGGGAGGGACCTTACAAATCAGTGCAAATACCTGATAGGAGGATGTAGGGAAGAGGGGGACAGACTTTACTCAGTGCTACCCAGTGACAGCACAAGAGTCAGTGGGCACAAACTGAATGGTGTGAAATTCCATCTGAACACAAGGAAACACCTCTTTACTGTGAAGAAAATGAAGCCCAGGTTGCTCAGAGAGGTTGTGGAGTCTCCCAGTTTGTAGATATTCAAAACCTGACTGGACATGGGTAACCTGCTGAGCTGAGCCTACCTGAGCAGGGGTTTGGACTCGGTGACCTCCAGATATACCTTCAGCCTAAAAGATTCACATCACATTCTATGATTTGGGCTTCCTGGATCTGTGGTAGATTTGGCCACTGAGGATCCTGAACTCCTCCTGCTTTGTGCAAGGAAAAGTCTGGTCAAATTCGATAAGCCAGACTTAGAAGAAACACTGTTGAATTATGGCAGAGGCTGTTAGAAATAATAGCCTAACTGATTCCATTAGGAAATTTGTTATTTTGGGAAAGGAGTATAGAACATCATAAAATAAGAAAACGTTTGATCATCAAAGAGCTCTTAGAAAGAATGTGAACTTGCTTGCACTGAGAAAAACTCATTTTTAGCCTGGTTT
>VWZY01007353.1:255249-268921 GCA_013399075.1 Chloroceryle aenea | reverse complement strand
TGATAGGAGGATGTAGGGAAGAGGGGGACAGACTTCACTCAGTGCTACCCAGTGACAGCACAAGAGTCAGTGGGCACAAACTGAATGGTGTGAAATTCCATCTGAACACAAGGAAACACCTCTTTACTGTGAAGAAAATGAAGCCCAGGTTGCTCAGAGAGGTTGTGGAGTCTCCCAGTTTGTAGATATTCAAAACCTGACTGGACATGGGTAACCTGCTGAGCTGAGCCTACCTGAGCAGGGGTTTGGACTCGGTGACCTCCAGATATACCTTCAGCCTAAAAGATTCACATCACATTCTATGATTTGGGCTTCCTGGATCTGTGGTAGATTTGGCCACTGAGGATCCTGAACTCCTCCTGCTTTGTGCAAGGAAAAGTCTGGTCAAATTCGATAAGCCAGACTTAGAAGAAACACTGTTGAATTATGGCAGAGGCTGTTAGAAATAATAGCCTAACTGATTCCATTAGGAAATTTGTTATTTTGGGAAAGGAGTATAGAACATCATAAAATAAGAAAACGTTTGATCATCAAAGAGCTCTTAGAAAGAATGTGAACTTGCTTGCACTGAGAAAAACTCATTTTTAGCCTGGTTTCCCAAAGAACAAAGCCTCGCGGGATCACACTGCCTGGTCTGCCCAACCGTCTGCAGCCCTGCTATGTAAGTGAACTCCAGTCACGTTGGGAAGAGGGGAGAGGTCTCAGAGACAGGAGGTGTCATGAAAACCTGCAGCTGAGGAAGAGAAATCAATGATGTTTGTGTCTTCTCTGTGGGAAAAACAGGGACAGCTCAACCCTGATCTGCTCAGAGCAGCCAACAGGCTGATCAGCAGAGATTCAGACCGGCCACTGCTCGTGGCAGCAGGTCAAAACCAAGTACGGGTGTGAGTTGGGGTGGTAGAGGATTTTTTTTTTAGGGTGACCCCAAGAGGAACAAGCAGGAGCTGAGCATCCTGTAAGAGATTCAGGGGTTGTGAAAGGAGCTGGAAATTCCACCTCACAGAAACACAGAAGTACCTCATGGATGTGCTTCAGCTGCCCATTTCATGTGACCTGTTTGTCATTCAGGATGCCCCCAGTCCCATCAGAGGCACGTCAGTGCCACAGCAGTGCCCACATCCAGGCTTCTCTGCAGGGAAAGATAACCACTGCTTCCAAAATCGCAGCTCAAGGCCTCGGCAGAGGTGCCAGCTGCCAGCTGCAGCATGCTGGGCACGTCTGGCTTCGCTCTGCCAGTACTGGGACAGGAGCCAGCTGGGGAGCGTGGAGGGAAGGAAGGAAGGAGGTGACCCAGCCCCAGCTTCTCCCGGCTCCAGGGTGGATCCAAGCTCGCCCTTCCACCCAGACTTATTTCCATCAGACTTTCCATGCTGACAACATGGGGTAGAGGGCAGAGAGACAGAAGGTCTGGTGGCTATGTGACCAAACCCATTCCAGCAACCTAGACTGGGCTGGGGACTAAACTCTATGCCCAGGTGCTTTTTCATGTGTAACGGTCACAGAGGAAAATGTTTCACCTCACAAATTTAGTCCCAGCTGCCTTGCCTAGGAGGGGTTGACCACTCTGTAACGCCCCGCACTGAAGAGCTCTTGTTCTCACCTTGCAAACACAGAACACACACCAGCTCCCAGGCAGGTGTCTGCAGCAGGAGCTTTAATTTTTAAACTCTTTCTGACTCATCTTATGATATTCACCAGTGTTTTTAAAAACTGGGCTGTTCAAAATTTCAAACTGGGGGAAAAACCTTCTGAGCAGGATTGCAGCAGAAATATTTACATATGACTGGATAGGATGGGATTTAAATCAATCAGTGAGTGTCTGTGGGTGAATCTTTATATGAAATTACTGTGTATATGAGAACTGGGAATAGTGTGATGCTAAAACAAGTCCCTACAGCTTGTTGGGTTTGTCTCCTTTGAAAGAGAGGTTTCTAATACCAAGAGATAACACCATTCCTGCCATGGGAATCAAGCCAGCTTGAAATTTTGGCTGGGGTTTCATTTCTCTTGGCATTTAAAAAATTGGCAATTTTGGCTCAGAAGCCTTTTACTTCCTTACTGAAAAATATATGTTATGCAATAGCAATATTTTGTTATAAGGTTTAGTGACTTATTTGCATGGAAAATGGAAGGCACAGGAGAAAATGCATAATGCAAATGGTGTTTATGTTGTGAATGAATCAGTGGATTGCTAATATCTGTAATTTTAATACTACTGCATAGATTGGTTTAAAACTTGGGTTGAATTTAGGACTTTCTTATGTCCTGCATTGTAACAATTTTAAACCAGCACATATTTGGATTAGAAGTGGGAATAAATTTAAGGATGCCAAAGTAATCAAATCAGATGGCTTCCACTGACCAGTTCAAAATGTAACAATAAACTTTTTTCCCACATCGTTTTACTCAGGACTGATTTCCATGCCTTTTCATGTAGGAAGGAAAAAAACAGTTTACCAATATTTCACAGGGACCCCCCCCCATCTTCTCTTCTCAGCACAGATAAAAGGGCAGGAATTAAAAAGCAAGTTGTTCAGTAAATATCAGAGCTAAAGTCTATTTTCTATAGATAGCTTCTAATCCCTCTTTAGCTGCATATCAGTGGATCTTCCTCATGTCCACCCTCATGTTCCTCCAAATGCCNGGAATAATAATAATAAAAAAATAATATAAAAAGATCAACAATACACTCTTCAATCTACACCAAAATTTTGGAGTTAAAACTGCTACAGATCATGTAAAAAAAAGAGGGGATGGGAAAGGATGATGCTGAGAAAAGTTGTTTTTCCAGTAGGAAGAGTTTACAGCTAGTTGTTTACAGACATCTCTGTTTGAAGTACAGAATATGGACCTGGGCCACTTTGATCTCAGTGAGATGCTGGGAGGTCATCAGTATGCTTGTCCCTTATGATTAAATCCATCGTGATTATTATTATTACAGATCTCAGCTCTAGAGAGGGTTTGGAAGGGTCCGAGCTCAGCTCCCACAACTGCAATGAATGAAGCTGATGGTGATGGAGACCCAGCAGCCACTCCACACATGTTGGGTTAACTTCAGCCTGTTTCTTTGGGCTGAATCTCCACCAGCAGCTGGAGCACTTAAAATGTGCTCCCAAAACTCTTCCGACAGCTTCACGCCACCCAAAAGGATTGGAGTTTGTGGGCTCCTGGAGCACCCCCCCAGTGCCCCTCTGAGCAAGGTAAATTCAGTGATGGAAGTTTTGCTTTAAAAACTCATTTCTGAATTAGAAATCCACCCTTCTAGCAAAGGAGCACAGAATATCGGGAGCTTCAGAGGGGTTCCAAACGTTTGCTGGTCTCAGCAGGCAGTTTTAGCATCCTGACAGTTTATTCTCTTCTTTCTCTTGTCAATCTGAAGAGCCAGCTGGGAAGCTGGGAATTGCCCTTCAGTGAAGGGTCAGGGAACAAACCGGGAATTTTGACAGGCAGGAGCTGAGGAAGACGTGCCTTCCACACACTCAGGATGCAGCAGACCAGAGCTGTTTGCTCCACAGATTTAAGGGAAGATGTGGAAAGGAGACGCTGTCAAAGGTTTCACCTCCAAAAAAAGCTAGAAAAGTTCAGGCATTTCTCCAGCTGTATGGGATCCCTTTATGGTCAGAATGAGAATCCAGGGGGAACAGCTCTTCCTCTTCCCCCCATATGAAAAAACAATTAAATTAAAAAAAAAATCAACATAACAGACAGACAACAACAAAAAAACCAAAACTAACCAACCACAAACTACTTAAGGCAGGGTTAGGAGGAAGAGCACATGTAAGAACTAAGAACAGGAACAGCTGATGTGTGTGGAGGTCATTTAAATAGTGAAATGATCTGAGGTAGTAAATCAGGTCACCTATGGAGAGAGCCTCCAAGTGGGCCAAACTTCAGACACGGGAAGAAGTTTTCCACAGGCAAGAGACAGGAAACTCTTGGGAAATAAAGTGGAACAGGGTTGCACAGGATAGAGCCTGCAGCTAATGCTGAACAGAAGTGAGAAGCCCCGGAGAGGAGAGAGAAATGCATGCAAAACCTCGGAACTATGTGCAGAAAATAGTAAAATGCAAATTGTCCCAGTAAATAAAGGCAAGGACAGATTAGGGGGAGGAAAAAAAAATGCAAAAGAGCAGACAGTCAACAGGAATGAAAGGCTGCCAAGCAGGGAAACCGAGAGGCAGCAAGAACTGCAGGGCAGCGAATTAAAGTTTCACAGCCTGATCTGTCTGCAGAAAAAGAGCACAAGTCCTAAGCCAAAGCTCAGGAGGGTCAAGCCAGCAGAGAGATGAGGGACACTGTTTGTATGGTGCTGCCATGGTGTCGGCAAATGAACCCTGAATAATTACAGGGAGCTACAGGGAGGGTCAGAGAAGTAACACAGCTGGCTGAGTACACCGGGACCATTTGCGTTACCACAGCAAGAAGGCAGCAGCAACCAGCAGAGCTCCTTCAGCTGCTCAGAGCAGATCCAGAGCACTGGGAGTATTAAATGGGTTTTCCCAAGACCAAGAGGTCCCAGTGGCTCAGTGAATCTCCTCCAAGAGAACAACATAGCTGGGAGGGAAGAGGTAAGCTTGTCAGGACTCCCAAGTCAAGATATTTGAAGCATGGGTCTAACCCCGGAGCTGGTTCAGAGGCAGCTCATCAGCACAAGAGACCCACATGGGCAGAGCTTCCAAGATGCCACCTCCATCCAGTCATAGAATCACAGAATGGTAAAGGGTTGGAAGGGATCTCTGGAGATCATCGAGTCCAACCCCCCTGCCAGAGCAGGAGCACCCAGGGCAGTCCACACAGGAACACATCCAGGAAGGTCTTAAAAGTCACTAGAGAAGGAATTCACCCAAAACCTGCCAAAAGCTCATACGCTCCACTGCTTCTTGCCAAGAGGCCTCAGGTGGATTTGCTCCCCTGCCTTGCTCCTCTGGTCTACCCAACTGCACCAAATGGACTCCTTACTGCAAAGATTCCTCCTCACACCTCCAGATTTACCTCAGATGTGAGGAGCTCAGGTGACACCTTTGGGGTGTAGCTGTTGTCCTTCTCAGTGAATTTTTAGCCCTTCAGTGAGAACATCCACAGCTGTAGTTCTCTTATTTTTCCACCAGCTGATTGAGACCTCAAACAAGCACCACGTATAGTCCTGTCTAAATGAACCACTAACCCCATGCAGGGCTGCTCTTCCCTCAAGACCCTGTTGCCTGGTGTATGCCCCTAAAACACAGAGGCTGGTTTAGCAAATGGTTAAACAGCAAAGTGTTAATGTGTTTCTGGTCTAGTTAAGCCCCAAAACCTGTCCCTTCGGGTGTGCCCAGGCAACGAGTCCTCAGTGGTTTTCAGCACCAGGTTGAAAAGGAAAATATTTCTTCAGACAGATTTCTCCAGGGTCAGCCATCAAGGACCCACCCTAAGGCTCTGAATGGTCCTGGATCTGTCATCAGGGTGGGACCAGGGCCCTCTTTTGAGATCCAACCCCTCTGCAGCACAGCTATGTGTTGTTCTCCCTGCATAGACACCAGATTTTAGGTTACAGCCTCTGTGCAAACATGTCCCTCAGGCCTCCTACCCACCCAAAGCTTGTCCATCTGGCTCCAGCTCCCAGCAACCTGCTTTAGTCAAAGGGAAGGAGACAGCTATAGAGAACCAACTATTTCCCCAGGAACCAATTAAAGGTGTAAATTACCCCTAACTCCATCCCCATCGGCTAATGCACACACAGCTCCATCCATGTGCACACCACATGCACATCCACGTGCACGCCAGCTCCTTTGGAAGAAGATTTCCATGAGCACTCACCACGTGCCTCCTTTTCAACATCAGCACCATTTGTATCAAGCAAAATACAGAGAGCATCACTCTCTTTCCTTGACTTGGCAGCACCTGGTTGATCAACAAAACACTTTTGTGAGAAGAGCAGAGGACAGAAGATCTGGTTCACTGTCAGAAGCAGAGAGAGACAACATGTAGACAGAAGCAGGAGAGCTTCCCCCCGCAGAAATAAAATGAACTGGCATGTAGTAAGAGCAAAGAGCAAGATTTCATCTCACTTTTTTCTCCCAGGAGCTGCTGTCCTTATCCTCAGGCTTCTTCTCAGAGTTTGCTCAATGAGAGTCCTTAGAAGAAGGAAGCTCCACCAGCCTGCTGGCCATGTGCTCGAACAGAGGCCATCTTAGACACTGCTGAACTTTGCTACAGCTTCTGCCTCAGCTACAGCAGGTTCCTGTGTGCATGAGCTGCCACAGCCACCCACTGCTGTAGCATGGGGTCACCACCTTAGAGATGAAGACCAGGGCAAGCAGGGGGCACCAAATTGCAGGTTTGCTCACTTATTCGTAGCTTCTGGGACCAGAAGGACCACTGTGATCATCCAGGCTAAACTTGCACTCTATGCTCGGCTGGGGTTGAGCCTTTAGCTGACTGCCCACGGTGTTCAAATCAGGCAGGGTCCAGTGCAGGACTCAGCTGGGGAACCACACCAGAGGTATGAAAAGGAGACAATATTCAGTAGTGGAGATGATTCAGGCAAAGCAGCACCTCCCAGCCACACAGCACTGATTGCCCTGTCTCGAGTCCAAGCAGCGCTATTTGCTGCTGGTGCTGTGTTCCTGGGCACCAGCTTTCACAGGCTACTGCAGAATTCCGTTCGGTGAAGAAGAGCACAAGTAAAAGAGCACCCTCTCACTTAGGCACCAGCTTTAGCTGGAAGGAGGCATCTAACGACTTCTGTGGCTTTCCACCTGCAACCAGTGTTTCCCTCGCTGTGAGCTCCTCTCATTTCAATTTTATTGACTGTTACTTCTCACCAAAATCCGGCCTTTGTCCGAAAGACTGAAAGAGCTCTGTAGTGTTAGAAACCTTCTCCCATGCAGGGCTCTTAAAGAAGAGCTGCACCCCAGGCTCCTCTCTAAAAGACAAAGTGGGCAAAATAGCCTTAACCTCCCATCCTACAAAGGCTTCCCATGCCTCTATAAATCTGTTCTCAACCCTTTCTTCTTCACAGCCTGAAAACCAGCACTGGTTTGTGTGTGATGCGAACTTTGCAGTTGTGATGGGACCCCAATTTAGACACAGCTTTGAGGTGTCTGTGCCTAGCCTTTTTCCCCCAAAATGAGCTCCCCAAAGAAGATCAGTCAGTTCAGGAGGCAGGTCTTATTTATAACATGCATTAACGTTTACACAGAAAGAAAAATCAAAGTGACAGAATAGAATTAGATCAGATGGAATAGACATGAAAAGGCTCATTAACAGCTCTCCCCCGCCTACAGAGTCCTTGGAAGTGGGTCCTTGCTTCCAGGCTTGCTTTCAGTCAATTCAGTGGCTTCCTGAGCTGCAGCAGACTCTGCCCCGTCCTGAGAAGTTTTGTTCCTGGAAGTTTTATCCCTGGGCAGCTTTCTGTCTCTTTGGAGGCCCAGCTGTTTTTCTCAACAGCCCAGCTCCCTGCTGAGGCTTCTCTTTGCTCCTCCTCATGCCTTGCAGTTCAGAAGCATCTCTCTCCGGGCAAGCTCGGCTGCTCTCAGAGCAGGAGCGATTTGCTCTCTCCCAGGAGGTCTACTTGACCAGTTCACTCTTCTTCCAGAGAAGCAAAACATATAAGGAACAAGTCAACCAAGCAATCACTATTGCTCCAAGAGTGAATGCCACTGCCCCATTGCTACCCCGTATCACCACTTGTCCACACAGGCACCATGGAGAGGGATTTAACTTCCACTATCCTGACGCTAGCCACTGAAATGTGGTGAGGTGGCTCTGGTTTCCTCAGCCATCAGAGGAGACTCAGTTGTCCCAGTACATCCACCCTTGGGTTAATGAGCCCCCCTCACTTTTCTCCACCATTTAGGAAAAGGACTGAACACAAAAGAGGGGTGACACATCCCACCTCACACCAGCTCTCTTAGCCACAGAGCTGCCCAGGGAACTCAACGCAGATGTTTTCTGTCACAAGACAAGTATTTGTGAGAGTCACGGCTTACCATGACACATTCCTCCCTCCCTTAGGTGTGACTGATGTTCTTCGTTCCTCATACAGCAGGCAGAAATATTTGTTTAAAATATCTGCTCAATGGAAAATTGATTTTTTTTTGTCAAAACAGGAAACCTCCATGGGAAATTTTGTATTACAGTTTTCTCATTTTTCACTGAAAACAAAATAGAGAATGGAAATTGAAATGTTTTGGAAAATGAGATGTTATTTTTCTGACTAAACAGAGGTGATGCTTTAGCTGTCCCAGAGCCTGACACCCACCCTGCCCAGCTGCTGCCCTGTCCCCCCAACCCACTTCTCAATGCATGGTCCTCCATCCCCAGTGAGCAGCTCCACCTCAAAACCTTCACCAGAGACACACGTTGTTCAGACATCAGCCCTAGGAAAGTGTCCATGGCTCCTGCGCTCGTGTGTGCACAGAGCACACCCCTGCAAACTCCTCCTCCCAGGACTCCTTATCTCTTGCTCCAGGCATCCTCACTGCACTCTCACTACATCTGGAATAGTGGGGGACCTTCTATAGCAAAGAAGCAGGAGGAGGCCTCCAAGCTGAGAATGAAGCACTCCAACCAATACAGCCACAGAAGACTGGGACCAGAGGAGCTGACACTAGGGTCCAGGGGAAGCAGAAGCTGTGACATGGATATATGGGACAGGGATAAGGCCATTGTGGGGGGAAAAAGATCTGAGGGTGGCCAAAGGAAGCCAGGAGATGGTCAGAGCACCCTTCTCTGGGACCTTCTCCCATTCCCCTACCCTGGTGCTCTTAGCACATAGCCCTGTCTCATCTCAGAAGCCAGGCAGTACCTCCACAGCTGCTTTCTCTAGGACGAGATCAGCCCCCACACGCTGCCAACCTCACTGCCTCTCTGGCTGGTGCAAGCCGGTGCTCTGGTGGCATCCAGGGTGCTTCTTGCTTTCCTGGCCAAGCCCCTTATGTGAACCTTGCTGCAGGCACTGTGACTTGTGCCAGCTGTGACTGTGGGACAAATATCAGCTGATGCAGTCCTTGCAGAGTCTTCAGGCCAGTGCTTTCCCTGGGCAAGGGTGGTTGCTGCAGCTGTGTGCTGCATGTGGTACCACTTCATGAGCTCAACAGCGTCGGATCTGCTCTCAGCACTGCCTTGTAACAGCACCTCCTGAGCACCTCCTCTCTGCCCAGAGAGGGAAACTTACTGGCCTTTGGGTTTGCTTTTCCTGGAGACCTTCCCAGCAGGAAAACAGGGATGGTTTCCCAGGCCTTTTTGCAGAAGACTGTAGCAACAGCTTTTGTGAAGGGATAAGAAGGTGCAGAGAGGCATATGTGGACTTGTGCATATGCCCTCTTAGATACTGCAGAGGAGAAGTGCTTTGTGAATGGCCTCTCATTGTGCCTCCGGGAGAACTCAAAGTCTGGGGTAGATGAATTGCAAACACAAACCGAAGCACACCAGCCCTGACCACCAGATTCATCTGAGGAGTTTCCCCTTGCTGAGGATTCATTTTCTGTTTTGTTTGGGAGAGGAAGGAATTGTTTGCCAGGGGGAGTGTAGCTTTGCAGTGTTTAGGACAACACAACACATGAAAAGAATCCTTCAAATAAAAAAATCTTTTTTCTTTTTTTCTTTTTTCTTTTTTTTAGTTTTTTTTTTTTCCCCCAATTTCACTGTTATTTTTGCCCAGAAAGAAATTTTTCCTGTACAGGAGGCTCAACTCTCTCCTAGCCTGCTTCCACAAGAAGCTCCTGGAAGATGACCTGGCACAGAGAAGAGGGCAAGCTCTGTTCCCCCTCCATGCAGAGACCTATTACCTTTTCACCACACCATCTGCAGGTTGGCCTTTGGGAAGGGGGTGCTTTTCATGAGCCCCTCCCTGACAGCAGACTCATGCAGACATACTCCAGAAAATAAAGGAAAACTTAAGAACAGCCTTGAGGGGCTTAGGCAAAGCATACCGTGCTTTGAGAGGGCACCTGCAAAGTAAACAGACTTCAGTTTGAAGTAGCTTCATCGAGGAAATGGACTAAATTAAATCCTGAAAGCTCTCCTTGCACAGAGCAAGCACCGACAACACGCTCTCCTCTGCAGCCGTGTCCTCCCATAGCCCGAGGTCTCCCTCTTCACCCACCAGTGCCTCAGGGGCGAGTGCTCCCCACCTGAGTGTATCCCTGGTTTTTGTGGCTGCATTTTCCATGTCACCCTGTGTGGAGGGACGGGGGTTCTGCTGTCCTGCAACAGTGCTGAGAGGGGAAGGTCTGGCATCAGCATGCTGGGACAGCTGGCAGGTCCTGGGACCAGGCACGGCAGGTAGAGCTGGACAGGGAAGAGACATCTCACTGCTTTTCAGTCCTTCAAGAGAGGGAAATAGCAGTAAAACCTCTGGTCTGGTTTGGAGCAGGGAGCACAGAGAGCTCTGTTGATACCACCCAGCAAGGGGCTGGCNGCTGGCCGAGCCCGGTCCAGCGAGGTGCTTCACTCCACCAACCTCCTGTTGCCTGGAGCCGTGGGATAACTCATTCCTCGCACACCCCTATTGATTTATCTCNGGTATCCAAGGGTGATACTGAAAGGTGGTATCAAAGGATGAATTTGGGATTTATGAACAGGTTTTGTCCTGCTCTGCAGTGTGCCTGATGTTGCTGCCTGTGGAGGGAGAACAGATGCAGATGTTTGGGCTGCTGAGTGGAGGGTGAGCAGGCATGCATGCACCCACTATTGATTCTGTGCTTTCGGTGAGGAGATACATTGCAGTCCCTCCAGCCTCCAGGAATCTGCATCACTGGCCCAAATACTAAAACCCAGGAATTCAATCCTTCCCCCTGCCCCCAGTTTTGGGCTTGGCCTAGCAACAGAATACTAAAAATAAAACAAAACAAACAAAAAACCCAACCTCACAGTTTATCCCCCAGTGTCCAAACCTTTGAGTTGTGCTGTGACAGTGATTTCAAACCTCACTGAGGCCAGAGGATGAAAATGTTCCTCTGCCAAATAAACCCTGTGAACTACACTTCGTAGCAGGACTCCAGGTCCTGGCACCTTGACAAGAATTAGACACCCACAATAAGACTCGTGATTTAATCCTGGGAGGTGGCATTGCCGCCTCTTAGGCAGAGCTGCTGCAGTTACCAAATGTGCTTGGCTTTAGTAGGGAGAGCTCGGGGGCGCTCTCCCAGCTCCCCTCACCCTCGGCACCTGCAGGACACCCTCGGATGCTCTCAGGAATCGCCTGCTGTCTCCTTCACCAAGTCAAAGAAGACATACGTCAGCCCCCATCTCCTCCCCCTTTCCCTGCAGATTGGGAGCCTTTTATCCACCCAGTTGCCTTCCCAGGAGATGAATATTTTAAAATCCTCCTTTTTACTATTTTACACAAAATATATAAAATGTTAAGTATGTGTCAAAGTGTCCTTTTGATGTTTTTTCTCTCTTCTACATGCCGGGGCTTCCTGGTCTTGAGCTCAGCGATTGATGCAGGAGAGTCCCTTTGCGCATCGCACTGCTGGGGACTCCCGCGGAGGCAGCCCTGGGCTGGCCGAGCCCGGTCCAGCGAGGTGCTTCACTCCACCAACCTCCTGTTGCCTGGAGCCGTGGGATAACTCATTCCTCGCACACCCCTATTGATTTATTTATTCGCCTCTCCGCTCGCAGGAATGAAGATCTGCACGTCTGTAAATTAGCAAACTGGCAATGCTGGAAAGCGGCCACGATCCGGCACGCAGCCACCCGCTGCGATGCTGGGACACTGCCTTCGAGGCACCGCACGCGCCCGCGTACCAGCTCGCCTGCTGGGAGGAGAATGCTGCGGCCTATGCCTGTATGGAGCCTGGATCCTGAAGACAAGCCATGTAAGGAAGGGTAATAAATGCCATAACTCAGGGATTTCTGAGAAACAAGGGTCCAAACTAAGATCTAGCTCCTAGAAGTGAGTCCGAGCGGGTATTACACAGGAAGACCTGAAGTCCAATAGACGTTGCACTGTGCAAATCTATATTGTCAGGACAGATTGATTTCTTCCCGTCCCAGCTGTCTAGGTGTGAGCTGCTACCCTGAAGCTGGAGATTTGTTAACACATTTTTTTTCTTCCTTAGTTGTACAACTTCAGGCCCTGTTCTTACTCATACGAAAAAAAACCCAGCCAACAACTCAACCAACCTCAGCAAAGGGAAATCTAAAGAGAAGCTGACAGAGCACAACAAAAGGGAGAAACCCTCCGAGGTCTTCCCTGTTCCTCGTTTGCTCTCATGAGCACCCACTGCTCCCACCCCACCTTTGCAGGAAAACTTGTCCTTCATCCTGACTCCTCCTGCAGATTTCCACCTCCTGCTTCCACATGCACTCCGATGTTCCCATCCTCTCCATCTCTCAGCCTCTCCTCCTCCTTAACAGCCTTCTCTGTGGGGTTGCATCCCCACAAGTGTCTGGGCCTTTCCCAAAGGAGGAAAGACCCACTCTTTCTGCTGCCACTTAGTCTTTTCAGCCCTTCCAGGCTCTAACAGTTCACCAACATCCTCTGCATGGTGTTTCTCTCCTCTAACACCTGCCCAGCTTCCTGCCACACCTGTGAGCTCCTTGATCTGCTGCCTCTGTTCCAGCCTGTCCTTAAATGTCTTCTGGCCAGGCCTCCAGGTCTCACCTTTCTCCTGCTGCTACTTTGCTTTTGACTGCTCGGGGATATTCTCGATCTGATCATGCTTTTCCATGCCCAGCTGCAGGTTGTCCAGCTGGTGCTAGATGAGGATGAGAGTCAGGTCAGCAATAAGTACCACAGCACTGGTAGGAACATCCTGGAGAAGGACCTCCAGGCACTGGAGAGATGGAGTCAGTAAGAACAATATAGCATGCTCTGAATTGCCCTTCAGACCCACGGAGCACAGTGGGGCTCAGACACCCACTTCACTTGGAGCCATCCACATATAGACCCTTGCATGTAGATGTTTCCATCTGGACCGGGACCCTAAACTCACTGCAACTTCCCTGGAAGAGCACCAAGACTGGTTCATGCTGTGCATCACAGGAGGACAACAGTTCATCGCCACAGTGCTGCTGTGCAGTATGCAAAGCCACCTTCTCCAGTGTCCTGCTCTCTGAAAGGCAAAGCTGCTTCCAAACTCAACTCCAGACCTGTAGGCTGCTTGAAGAGCTCGCCCAGCTCTTGCTCAGAGGTCACATAGCAAAGTCCCTCATTTGTGCTGTGGATTTCGTGCGCTGCAAGCCAGCGTGGACATGTCCCACTTGTAGTGCTGAGGTCTCTGTCCGAATGCACGATGACCCCAGATGCACAGTGACACCATGAATGCTGGCAGGCACCCCTTAGTTTCTGTGCACAGCCGTAAACCAGTCTGGGAATCTCAGAAACATTGTTTTTCAGCTAATTAAAATGGTAGCAGCTGTTAATCATCTGAAGATCTGTCAGCTCTGCTGAGGGTAGGTGGTGGCTATTTATTTTCAGTGTAATTGTCTCCAAAAAAATGCAAACAGTCACCCAAAAAAAGGAAAGCTGGCCCTTTAAAGATTCCAAACATTTTTTTTCTACAAAATATTTGTTGATGGGACTCAAAACTCAACATGACCCAGAAACATGAGCTTGCATCCCAGAAAGCCAACCACATCCTGTGCTGCACCCCCAGCAGCGCAGGCAGCAGGGCAGGGGGGGATCCTGCCCCTCTGCTCCCAGGGCTCTGCTCTGGGGAGACCCCCCTGCAGTGCTGGGGCA
>VWZY01007353.1:237916-255167 GCA_013399075.1 Chloroceryle aenea | reverse complement strand
CTTGGAGGGCTGGAGCCCCTCTGCTGGGAGCCAGGCTGGGAGAGCTGGGGGGGTTCAGCCTGCAGAGGAGGAAGAGGCTCCAGGGACACCTTACAGCAGCCTTCCAGTACTTGAAGGGGAACCTCAATAAATCTGAAGAAGGACTCTTTACAGAGGCATGTAACGTTAGGACAGGGGTTGATGGATTTAAAATGAAAGAAGGTAGATTTAGATTAGGTATTAAGAAGTTCTTTGCTGTGAGGGCAGTGAGATACTGGCTCAGGTTGCCCAGAGAAGCTGTGGATGCCCCATCCCTGGAAATGCTCAAGGCCAGTTTGGACAGGGCTTTGAGCAACCTGGCCTAGCAGGAGGTGTCCCTGCCCATGGCAAGGATGTTGGAACTAGATGATCTTTGTAACATCCCTTCCAACCCAAATCATTCTATGATTCTGTGACTGACTATTCCCTGGCTTCCCCTCCTCAGATCAAAGCCTTCAGCTCATGCTGGAAGGATGGTAT
Organism: Chloroceryle aenea; assembly: GCA_013399075.1. Lineage (NCBI taxonomy): Eukaryota > Metazoa > Chordata > Aves > Coraciiformes > Cerylidae > Chloroceryle > Chloroceryle aenea. The sequence continues at coordinate 254,669 of VWZY01007353.1, read as the reverse complement.
TTCCAAAGAACCTCCCCCAGAAGAGACCTGCTCACCCAGCAAACAAGCGCAGGCACTTCTTGGCTTCACCACAACATCATTAAAGGCTGAAAATAGCAAAGACCAAACCTTTGCTATCCAGCCATTTTTTATTTTAACTGCTTTATTCATTTGACCACTAAAAAATTCATTACATCTAAAGTTTAATGAGAAATTAAATGGATGGATTGGCTGCTAAACAGCCTGTGTGCGGGTGTGAGCACTGCCAGAGGGGCTGTGGGCTAATGAAATGTTTAATGCTGAGGACTGCAGCGAGCTTGGGCGCAACAGATGCCGGGTTTGGTATATAAATAAATGCAATGATATGATCTCATGTTCTCTTGACACTTTTCTGAAGCCCTCCTCCTCTTGCAAAAATCTTCAAACTTCCCAGGAACTTCCTGAGTTGAAGGCTGATCTCATACAACACCATCTCCTCATCCTTCACCACCTGCGTAAGTCAGGGCTGGGTTCTCTCTCAAACCCAGGCAGACCCTCATCATCAAACTCAGCTATCTCTTGAGAGTTGCTGAGAAAAAGCTGACAGTCTCCAGGCTGGCCAATGAAATTCGCTTTGATGCCTCTCTGACGGAGAGCACTCTGCAGCTCTGTTGGGCATATCTGCACACTTGGGAACTTCGGGGTCGGAGCTCCGAACCCCGGTCACCAGGGACACTGTCTCCTGCATTTCCCAAGAGGAATCCAAACAACGTCGGGATCAAAAACATAACACAGAGAGCCATGTGTAACACAGACCCGGGAGTGGTCGGAATGAAGCAAAACTCTGAGGCTGTTACCCTTTAACAGCTCTGTATTGAGCCATGGGCCCCAGGCTGGTGACAGGCACCCCAAGAAGAGCTGGGAATCAGCAGCTTTCACAGAGCACCTCAGATGCATTGTAGCTCACATCTGAGTTGAAAGAACAGGACACATCCTCAGATCAGATCAAATCAAGGTCATGGCAAGGGAGGTGGATCCTTGAAATCTCATCCCTGTTAGTGCACCCTTTAAAAATCTTTGGCATCCTGGCTGGCTCTGTGTGCCACACCTTATGAAGACGTTCACCAAGAGAACATTTTAGGCGGAAGTCTTGCACCCCCAGCCTGTTGCCCTGCTTTTTTCAGGAAGCTAGTTCTTTCCATGAAAGAGGAGCTAGCTGGGCCCTGAGATGTGTCTGCGTCCTGCCCCTCAGTTCAGCACTGTCTCCACTGTGACATCGTGGTCCAGGGATGTTCAGCGTGTCAGCAGTGACTCTCCACTGTCCAGAGTGGCTAAGCACTGAGCTCCTCGCAGCTCCTTGTTATGGGTGTTACACTGAGGTGCTGTTGTTTCCCTGGCCTCTGCACATGTCTCTCCAGTTTGCACCAGTGGGTGTAAAAGGAAAGTCAGGCTCCAAGAGACTTGTCACATTAGATCTGACAACTTGTAAGCAGTGTGACTGGGGATCAGGGCTGTGATTGAGGCCAAGAGCGAGTCAGCCATGAAGGCATTCACCTTGTGCATGTCCTGCACTGCAGCCGTGGCTGGGTTAGTGCCTGTAAGAAAGATCAGGGATTCCCTGCTGTTTTCAGAAGGGAGGCTGCCTTTGGGAACAGCAGGGGTGTTTGGATCTTTCCTGTTACCACTCCTTAATCTTGTAAAATTGGCTAGTAGGCTTGAAGCCAAAGGCAAATCCCCAGATTCCCAATGGCATTAGAATAAAACCAGTGGAGTTAGTCACTCAGAGAGGGAGAGGTTGCACTTCTGACCTTCACTGCTGCCCGATGACATATAAGCTGCTCTGCTTTTGCTGTCAAACTCCTAAGAGGAGCAGAGAACTGGGGCAGGAGCACTGCCCACTCTCAGCCCAAAAGGTATTTGAGTCTTCCACTATGAGATTTTTCTCCCACTTGGAGGCAGAACCACCTGTTCAGATACTGGTGACCAGCTGATCAAATGTCCCTGCTTCCCGTCACCTCATGCTCCCAAATGGTTTCCCCTCGGTGGACACACAGGACGACAGTCCAGGCAGAGAGCAGAAGATACATGCCAGAGGAGGATGGGTCTCAGGTTATTCCTTCACATCCCACAGCGTTATCAGACGATGCCTTGGAGACACAATTGCTCCACTTTTCTGAAATGAACAGAGAACTAACATATCATACTCCAAATGGCCGAGCCTGCCTCCTGAGACAGGTCTCAGGAGAAGAGAATATCATCATCCTCGCCAAGGTGTGTGGCCAGCATGCAGGCCAGAAGGGCCAGCTGAACCCATCAGAGGACAGGTGAACCCCAAAGTGCTCTGGAAAACCTGGTAAGAAGCCTGTGAAACACGGCCAGATACACCCACCAAGGAATTAATTATTCAAACTGGAAATAGTGAAGGGGGAATGTCATTCTTGGGAAGCCGCATGTTGGGAAGAAATTGGGGCTGGCAATTACTTGAGAGTGACTTCCACACATCCAAGTCAAAGAGGCAAACAGCTACCTCAAATTACCAAGTGCAAGGGAAGAGTCTGTACCTCTGAGTTCAGCACTGGTGGTGCCACTGCTGGAACAGCGTGTCCCACACCAGAAGAACACTGATAAACTGGAAAAGGTGCAGGAGGGAATCAGAACGGGTCGCAGACTCTCACTCTGCTTCATTTATCAGGAAGAAGGTCAAGAGTGACTTGATCATTATCTGCAGTTACCTGCTCAGGGAGCAGAAATCCGATAGCCCAGAGCTCTTCAAACCAGCAAAGATCTAACAAGATACAAAGTGATGCCACACTGGAGCTAGCAAGAGGGCATGGGAGTCTTAACACGGAGATTTGGAACTAATTTACCAAGGATTGCGGGGGATTCGCCAGCACTACAAATTTTAAATTAAAGTGTTCTGCCAAAGAGAAACTGGCTGGAAGCGAGGATCTGTTTGAGGATAACGACTGGCTGCATTGCTGTCTGGAAATCAGAGTAGAGAGCTCGTCGACAAGCGACAACACTGCATGGGGTGACAAGCTGCAACCTGCGGAGACAGGGGTGTCCACCTCCACACAGGCTGGTTTACCTGGAGTGTTTCTCACATCCGTCTCCAGGGGTACTCAGGGCCTGTTCCAAAGGTTGAAGTGCTCTCTTCATACCCAGCTGGCCTTTCAAATAGCCGTGCTTCACCCTGCAAGGTGGGACATAGCCTAATGTGTTCAAACAGCAACAGGCTGAGGCAGAGGATGGGCAGAGACAGGCACATCTCTACCCTGCAAACAAAGGACAGCCAGAGAGCTCAGCCTTTGCTGCCAGCACACAGTTTCCTTCCTCCTGAAGGCCCACATTGTCCCATCAGGATCATGTTATGTTTCTTTCAACCTAAGTCAGGGACAGAGAGGCTGGTTGGGATTGCTTCAGGAGCCGGGAGTGCTGCCTGTTCTCATACGTACCGTCTGCTGCAGCTCAGAGCCCCCTTCGCCATCACTGTCACAGAAACCCCTTGAAATGAGCAGAATAAAACCTTCCCCCCATCAGGAGAAGGAAGATAACACGGCGTCCGTATCTGGACGGACCCCTCGGTTTGGCCGACAATCTGATTTTGCTCTGAAATCATCCGCTTTCCCTGCTCTCAGGAAGCGGTGGGTATGTCCATTCAGCAGCTATATCCCACCAGATGGCCAGAGGAATGCTGATCCGCACGCACGCACACGCACGGAGCTAACTTTGGCTGCCGAGAGGCAGCCCGCGACCTTTCCGAGAAGATTTTCCAGCAGCCCCAGGTGGGCAGGGGGCGATGAGTCACTGCTGGGAGCAGCCGTGAGAGGAACATGTGATGCATGCTCGCTCTCCAAGCAGGCTTCTGGAGTTTTCATCCTTAGAAATCAGAGAGCTGGTGCCTTCTGAGAAAACCCACCCCTTGGGGAAAGGAAGGAAAAAGAGTCCTGTGGAGCAAAGCTCTTTGTCGGAGGAGAAACTGTGAGGATTTCCCACTGCTCCTGACAACGTGCCATCCCCAAACCTCCACGAAGTGCCGCAGGGCGTGGATTTCTACATCTCCTGAACTCACTCTGAATCAGAAGGGTCACACAACACACCCAACCCCAGCTTGTCTGCGTGCTCTTAGTGTTCAGAAAGATGTCAAGAAGCCTCATCAGGTCCCTGCAACCTGGAAAAGCCTTTTCTTCCTGAATAGTTGCAGCTGCCTCTGACGGCTTCCCTTTTGTCAGTGTCATCCCCTCACTGTTCTCCATGGCTTCTCAGTCCCTCTGACTTCCCAGCAGCACAATATGCAATATCCCATGATCTGCTGGAACTGGACTAAACTTGGGAGTAATCCCTTGTACTTGCCTCAGCCTGTGTTACAGGCATAGCTGGGGCTTGCCTGGAATTTGGGTTTGCAGAGCCTCCACTGATGTGGAGGAAGGAGTAGGGATGGTCACAGATTGGTTGGGAGTGTGACTGAAGGTTTCCTTCCAGTGTCTTTCCCACTGTGACCCTTGTTTGGCATGGCTTAGCAGAGGCTACTGCAAGTCATGGTCAGGTGTTGGGAACATGGCCTGGGACCCCCCTTCCCTAGGAAAGGAGCCACGCAGGGGGCCAAGAGCTCAGACAAGCCTTTGAGCATGGTACACGTAGCTGAGCACTGACTTGAAGAGCAGGAGAAGCTCCGACCACAGCAGGCTGCTTTAGATGAACTGTGGGTTTCTTATTAAGAGGCAAATGCAGCTCTGAAATGCAGGGACTGGCAGTAAAGTCTTCACAGTTTTGTCTTTACCAGTCCATTGAAATTTATCCTAAGAGACCACTCAAGGGACCAGCAAAATCAGTGCCTCTGTTGGAGACAGAGCAGGCAGCAGACATTTGGAGGTGCTTTGGAACAGTCCCTATTGGCAGTAGGTTGCATGGTACCCTTTGTTCATGTCCTGTTGGTCTAGGGGAAGCCTAGTGAATGATACATTAATGTTAATTTCTTGTCAAATGTTGTACTCTTGTCTTTCTTCCATGCTCACTTTCTCCATCTGCCAGTGAGACCATCCTCAGCCACATGCTTGAGAAGCCTCCTTCAGCTGTTTTTTCCATGGCCATCTCTGGGTTTTCATCCACACAGTGGACCTGTCTCTTGCCCAGCTGATGCTACACCACCCTCTCCAGCTCCCTGATCCACACAGAAGTGCCTATGGCAACCAGCTCATGGGTGCTACCGTGGCCAGGAGCAAATTCTGGAACCAGAGCCACAGCCGTCATTAGGATGCTGCAGCCCCTCAGCCTTGCCCCTGCCTCTACCCTTGCTGATGTCTCCTTCCAAAACGGGGCTGCAAACAAACACCAGCAGTCAGCCACAGCCCACTCCTTCGTGTTCTGAGCAGTGCTTGGCTGTGCCATGAGATTGTCCTGCCATCACGGTGACAGTCACCCCGGCAAGGATGAGCCACAGTTTGGGCTCGCAGTGCCGGCTGGAGAATGATTTATAGCAGGGGTGTCCTTGGGTACTTTATTAAGCAGATTGTCTTTGCCATGCTCCAGAACAAGCCATGAGTGCCAAGGAGGACTGTGCAACCCCAAAGCACAGCAGCAGCCAGCCTAGCCCCAGCCCAGACACTTGAGCAAGTCCTGTGCAAAGCACCAACTCCACAGCATGGCCTGTGAAGAGTAAAAGCACTGTGAGAAACCTTGTGGCCCTTTACACAGCAGTGGGTGGTTAGAGCACATCTCCCAGTACAGGAGAGACACTGTCCCTGGGGCTTGCTGAGGTGTGACCCCTTCTGGGGTACAGAGAGGGTCCTGCCCCACAGCAGGCCACAGCCCCGCAGCGAAGCACCACACTGGTGCGGTTCATGGTGGGTCCGTGAGTCCTGACGAGCTGCAAAGGGCGCTGCATGAAGCCTCACCAGCTCCTGGGACACACACTAATCACTCGGTGTCTGCAGAAAGCCAGGCAGCACCTCCCCTGCCAGCAGCTGTGTCGTAGGTGTCTGCAGCAGACGTGGGCGCTTGCTGAGAAAATGCTTCCCAAGCTGAGTGCCTCCAAGGGCAGATGAAGGGGCTCCAGGCTCCCGAGCACAGGTGTCCTCGAGTGCCCAAGGCAGAAACCTGTTCCCTGTCCCCAGGGCTGAGGTAGGTTCACACGTGTCCAAAGGAATCAGTTCTGCTGCCTGCAGAGCATCCCTGGGCTCCCTGGGCACTCCAGACAAAGCTGGAGGTAACACACACCCCAGGCCAAGCTCACCCCTTCCCGGCCCATCATAGCAGAAGTCTGCAATGCTGGGGCTGAGACATGCAAGCTACAGGAAAGGCAGGCAGCCCAGAAAGTGCCCAGCACTAATGTGGGAGGGGAAGGGAGGGACCGGTGTCCAGAGGGTCTCGGGCAGGGCTCACAAATAAGGCATTGACTGGAGGGTGAGAGCCTGAGGAGCTGGAACAAGGACATACCAGAGCCCACCTCTGCACCAGAAAGATTGCAAAGGGGCAAAACGTGGGCTGCTGGATGAGGATCTCCAGCAGCAACTGAAATCCAGCAGCTCCTGCTGCCTTGGGTTCCCTTGGTTAAGTAATTAAGCGTGTGCTGGGCCAGAGAGAAGATGCTGATTTCCCCCTAGTTTCTTTCTCTGGAGGCCCGTGGCTGACAGACAGGGTAGCGGGTTGTTTGCTCCCTCTTAATCCCCTTTCCAAGGGTTTCCCCTGCACAGTCTGAGATCAAGGGGTAAGTGCGAATGCCTCTGCCTACGCCTCTGCTCCCCAAGGACAGCAGCCCCCGCTTAAATAGCTCTGCTGTCTTCCACTTAATATCTTTGATCTCGTATTTAAATATGGCTGGCCATAAAGGAAAGGGAACGTTTCCCAGCTAAGATTTGATTTCCAGTCTCTCTGTCCTCCCAAATGATGCTATCAAAGTATCAGATTTTGGAAGACTAACCATTTCCTTGGCTAATCAAAAATAAGGGGGGAGTAAAGGAGGGGAATAAATTCTGGAAAACAATTACTTTCGGGTTATTTTTCAATATTTCTTTTTTATATTATTGTTTAAACTTCAAGCTGGTCTAGCTCTGCACATTGCACCTCCAGTCTTAATCACAGCAGCAAATGAGAAGCTCATATTTCTGATGGATTTCCCCCACAAGCTCGTGATCTTTCCAGAGACATTGCTCTCACGACATCCTCTCCCCCACCCTTCAGGCATAACGTATATTTCTGGTTCCCCGCATTTATGACCTGGCATTTAGCTGCATTAAACCAGGGGCTGTTTTATCACCTCCAATTTACTAAGTGATATAAACAACACCACCTGATTACCCCACTCTTGTCATTATTTACTGCTTCAGCAGTCTCTCAGTGTCATCTTCAAACTTTATCAGTAATGATTTTCTGTTTTCTTCCAGATCATTGCTAAAGATACCGAGTAGCACCGAGGCCAGGGGAGATACCTGTGGGACCCAATTAGAAATGACTGTGCTGAAGGCTGATGAGGCACCAACAATTATACCCTGGGATCCAGCAGTTAGACAACTTCTAAACCCAGGCTCATCATGCCATATCCATTTGTTAAGTACTAATAAAAAAAAAACCCACGGCGCGAGTGCCCAGATTAACTCTCTACAACCTCCACACATCAGCAGCTCTATGAAACTTCATTGCCTTGGCTGAAGAAAATAAAAGTGACACCAAGCCTTTCAATTCCATTATGACCTTCACAGGGCAGCGTGTGGGTGCCAGCTCCATTTGCAGCCCTGAAGAGGTCAAGTGTCTCTCGGGTTTTTTTTTCCTGCTAAAGAGGATTCGTTTCCTGGTGCCTGAGAAGAGGCAAGGACAAGGCAGGCAATGAACAAGAAAAAAAGGCCCTTTCGGTGCCTGCTCATCTGTTGTTCCCAGTCAGTTGATACAGAGCTTTAGAGGCCCTTGGAAATAGATGTTGCTTCTCCACGAGAAAGCTGCTCTCCTTTATCTCCTCCATTACAAACAGAACACAGCCCCAGATCAACTATTTATTAAAACATGTTAGCTGGGAAAACAAGAAGGTGGGGGGGAGGGGGTTAATTAAATTAAAGGCCTCTCTAAAGAGAAGGCAATTAGGGTATTGATTGCAAGAAGTGCCAAGTTAATTGGGCATGTGACACATTGACATTTTTCACAATCAATAAACCTGCAACACCTTCAAAGAAATCTCGAGCAGCGCACAAGCACATCAGGGTCAAAAATGCAATAAATTTCTTGAGCTGATTATGGCTGTTGGCTTCTTTCATGTTTTCTCAATACAGAAAGCTGTCTGACAGGGCAGCTCTTTCCCCATGTGGCTTTAATAAAAGCCTTTGATGGAGCCAATGCAAGCTTTCTCTCTTTTTTTTTTTATAAGGAGAAATCTTGTCAGCTTCAGTCAGCTTTGCCTTTCCATTCCCTGCCGATCAGTGGGAAGAAAGGGACTGGAGAGGGCTGGGAAAAGCCAATTAATAGAGGTAGTGGAGGACTAACAGAACAACCAGCAGTGATGCTCTGAAGACAGGCTGGTGCCTGGAGACTGCTACGGCTCATGCCCAGCGTGACACTGCGCGCTGGGAAAGAGCCCTGCTGCAACAAGGGATCGGCGAGACCCTATCGTTCCTTCCTTTGTTTTATCTGTTGCTAAAAAAAAAGCAGAGCTGCTGTTTGTCATAAGGCTGCTTGAAATGGGTGTCCATCCCCTGCATCAGTCCAGGCTCTGCTGACAACCTGGGTCTGGGGAGAGCAGCCTCCCCCAGCGCCTCTCTGCCGGCTCTCGCAAGGGCGAGCTCCTTCCAGCACAGCCTGGAGACAGCCAGAGGGTCCTGCTGAGGGTGCAGCTCTCCCCTGGGACGTGGGACAGGCTCTCTGAGGACAGGGGTTGGAAGAAGGATGCTCCTTCTGCTGCAAAAGGCAGAGGGGAGGGGTGAACAGAGGACCATCTGGGCTGCCAGGTAAGGTCTGGCCCTGCTGTGGTGCGCAAGTGCCTTGTGTTTGTAGAGGTGCTGGGCTGCAGTCTGCTGTCTGTACAGCCTGTTGTCCTCTTCTGAGCCCAGCTCCCCTGCTTTTGCTTCTCCCTTTTTACAGGGTGTCAGGGTTTAGAGTCTGGGTGTTGTACTATCTCAAGGTGCTTTGAGCAGCTGTCACTGAAAGCTGCCAGCCTGACGTACCTGGTCACAGCCATTTTCATTGCCAGTGCCTTCCATGTATCAGTATCATTTTAAAAAACGGTCTCTGATATTCTGAGATTTCACACAAAAATACAGAAATCATATTCAATGCCTTTCTTGTGCTGGGATGGAAGAGGGGTTGGAGATGGCAAGTTCCATCAGGCAGGAGTTGAGAGCAGGAGGTGTGAATTTCATTTGTCAGAGGCTCAGGTGAGACTCAACTGAGGTTGTCCACCTCCTGGGTGTCCTACACATGCTGCTCTTCTAGAGAGAACTCATCTCTAATTCTAAAGACATTATTGATCTCTGCTCCTACCTGAAGGGAGGTTGTGAATGAGGTGGGTGTTGGTCTCTTCTCCCAAATAACTAGCAATAGGACAAGAGAAACTGGGATTAAGCTGCTCCAGGGGAGGTTTAGGTTGGACGTTAGGAAAAAACTCTCTACTGAAAGACTGGTGAGGCCTTGGAGCAGACTGCCCAGGGAGGTGGTGGAGTCGCCATCCTTGGAGCTGTTCAAAAAGCAGGTAGACATGGCACTCGGTTTAGCAGTCATGATAATGTTGGGTAGACAGTTGAACTCCGTGATCTTAGAGATCTTTTCCAGCCTTAATGATTCAGTGATTCTGCTATTTTGACAAGGGTGGTGGCTCTGGTGCCACCTTCTCCTCCTCAGAAGCTCTGCAACAGTATTTGTGAGTCCTGCTCAGTTCTTTAAAGCTGGCAGCTATAAACTTCTCCATCCTTCAGAGCTAACCTTGGACTGGGCATGGGCCAAACCCTGCATGGTGTTACCCTGCGTCTGCTCTTTTCTGGGTGCTAAAACATTTGAAAGCACTCATTTAACTGACGAGCCCCAGTGGCCACCTATGCACAGCATTACTACAAGCTCCTTGCTGGAAATACACACCCGGGCAAGATCAACTGAAAATTCACCATTTTGGGCCTTTACATTGTTTTGCTAAGGAGTCCTGGGCACTTGCCCCACAGTAAGAGTGTTATTTCTGTGGATAATCCCATTACTATGTTCCTCCTGCTCAACTTTTGTGACTCAGAAATTTCATTGCCTGTTGTGTAACTTGCATCGACAAATCATTTGCAGACATCTGCGAGAGGACGTTGGAGCCATGACCTAGCCCGAGCTCCATGACTACTAATTGCCTGTCGTTCATGTTAACCTTATGTAAGGTTACACTCAGTAATTAACTTGTACAATTAGGGGGCCTTGACAGGACCCACAAAAGCCAGGTCCTGCCCGTGCTTCCCAGTGCACGTGCTGCCTCAATAGCAGCATCACCTGGACCATCCTGTCAGACAGTAGCTGCTGCACTCTGTTGTTCCAGCCTCAGCGTATCTTGTCCTGTACAGCGACATCCTCCCCCAGGAGTCTCTGGTGAGCACAGTCACCCAATTATGAGAAATTTTGCGGCTTTATCTCAGGAAAAATATCTTGTTCCTAGGACACACAGGCCCAAGCCAAAGTTGGCCTTGTCCATGCTGGAGAGAGGGGACAAAATCAAGCCAGCAGTTTCCTGGCGCTTCTGGGGAAAGCTTTCCAACAGGCTCGAGCATGATGGGTGGTGACATGACACATCTTAGTGTCGTAGAATCGCTTCAGTTGGAAGAGACCTTTAAGATCATCAAGTCGAACAGTTAACCCTACTCTACCAAGTCCACTGCTAAACCATGTCCCTCAGTACTACACGTCTTTTAAACACATCCAGGGATGATGATTCAACAATTTCCCTGGACAGCCCGTTGCAAGCCTTGACAACCCTTTTGGGGAAGACATTTTTCCCAATGTCCAACCTAAACCAGACCTGTTGCAACTTGAGGCCATCCCCTTTTATCCTATCACTGTGAGAAGAGCCCAACCCTCACTTCACTACAACCTCCTCTACAGTAGTTGGAGAGAGTGAGAAGGTTTCCCCTGATCCTCTTTCTCCAGGCTAAATAGCCCCAGTTCCCTTATAAGAGTTGTGATCTCAGTCTTCATCCTCTGCCCCCAGCCCAAGTCAGCTGTGTGGTTAGCAGAGACCCTGGACCAAGGATACATCCCACGGCACCTGAAGGAGGACACTGGTGTGGTGTCTGCATTGCTGCACCAGTGGGCTCCTCACTCATCGCAGGGGGTGAGGAGGCTCCAGTTGTGATGGTGGCCAGAGCTCACCCTCCCACCTGTGAGAGCAGCTGGAGCTCTCCAGCCCATGCACCTGCTGCATCAGGATTCCCAGATTAACCTGACTGTAGCCAGCTTGCTCCACCAGCTGATCATGAAGATGCTTTCCAACTCCTGAGCGAAGAGCAATGTCCTCCACACAGGAAGGTGAAGACACTCTTGGAGAAGCAGTAGTGCAACTTTGCATGGGATGTCTGATGGATGGGACAAAATGGACACTAAACTGTCAGTCAGGACTTATGCATAAGGTGACTTTCAAACTGACACAATAAGCAACCCACAGCAATTATCATAAGCGTATGAAGGAGTCCAAACCACAAACACTTCAGGAAATAAAAGATGGGTGCCTACAGAATGGAAAATTAAAGAAAAACTCTATTCTAGAGATGCATCCTATTCCCAGAATTCACGAATGGCAATTTAATGCAAATGCTGAAATTAATGCCCAAAGACCAGACAGGGCCCAGGCCTCTTGTGGGATAGTGCTCCCCTGTTGTTTAACTGACCTGTGCCTTCAGTCCTTCCTCCTCACCCTCAGCCCATTGGCCAGGCACTCCTGGGAGATGTCTGCTCCAGGGTGAATTCCTTGATTTTAAAAAGTCGAAAAATGGGCCTTCACATTCTGGAACAGTGCTCAAAGCACCAGAAAGTTAGATACTTACCACCCCACCCACCTTTTCTAATTAAATGTTTCATTCATCTCAGGGCTGTGTAGGCCTCCTTAAGGGTCTCTCTTGACTTCAGCACTATTCTGTTTCCATTAATGACCCAGAAAATGGAAGAAATAGCAGGCTTATTTAATTTCCTGGATAATACCAAGTTTTGAGAGATCCTGTGTACGCTGAAGTACAGGATTCTAATTCCAAATCTCTCCATGAATTAGGGAAATAGGCAGAAGAAAAAGCAGTATGGAGGTCTACAAGGAGAACGGTGAGGGTCCAGCTGCTGGCAGGAAGCAGCTTGGAGGTGTCCCTGGGAGAAAATGAGTCAACAGGACAAAGCAGTGACAAAAAAAGGCACATTTCACTCTGGGGGTCATGCACAGGGGTACCACTTGTAAAAGAATACACACTTCCTCCTACTCTTCACTGCTAAATTATCAGCTGGAATAATTCTGTCTCTGTCTTGAGAAAGGAAATGGTCAGTTGGAGAGTGTTCAAAAGAGAGCAACAAGAATCATCACAGACCAGGGAAAAGTGGTCCCAGCAGGCAAGACTGGAAGGGTTAAACAAGACAGAAGATAAGCTTAGGAGCAGACAGAAATCTTTGTGGAGAAAGGGAAAGGAAAATTAGTTCCCCACAGCAGATGGAACAAGAAGCCATGGGGTTAAATGGTGCATTTTCAGATCAGACATTAGGAAAATAGAGCTGTCTGGGTGGTGAGGCATGGAAACAGAGTGGAAAAGTCAGAGAACCTCTATCAGCTGTGGGTTTTAACATCATCGTAGGAAAACCTCTGTTAGGGATGATCCAAGTGGAGCCGATCTTGCCCTGTGACAAGAGGTGGGCAGAGGCCACCAACTGGTATCTTTCCAACCCTATATTCTATAAAGGAACAATGCATTTGAGAGTTAGTGGTGAAACAGAGAATAATTCATAGTGGACTTATCCTGAGAGCGTGCCTTTGGAGTGAGGCGGAATAGGACAGAAAGCATTATGTCACGAGCTTTGCAAAGGAATGAACCTATCCAACAGGCCAACAAAACCAGCACACCCTACCGAGCCCCCTATCCCCCGCGGAGGCTGCGATATGGTGTCTCCACACCTCCATTCGGACCAGTGCAGAATGACTGCCCCTCCTTGGAGACCAGGGCACAATTTAGAGATAGCAAAGAGTGTCTTTTTTAACGTCTTTCAGCAAAAACATTGTTATCATGAACATTTTTATTTGTAAACCAGACTGATTTCCATGGAAAGTGTGCAAAACTTAACCAACTTTTCTAGAAATTTATTATTCTCTTCACAGTCCTGAAATTTTATACTACTGCACCATTTCTGCATTTCCATACTAGCTTTTGTGGTTTATTACATTGCTTAATGGGATGGAGCGCAGCATAATATGCATGTCTAGTTCACCTGGGATTTAGTTTGTGGTCCCTGGAGACAGTTTTCAAAATAATGCTTATCAGCTGCATGCTGTAATACTTGTGAACATTCATTTATAAACCTGCTTTCCTTCTGCAACTCAGACAAGAGGAATCCACCACAGTCATTCAGTGGGCGGTTGGAGCACAGGAGCTGAGCTCCATCACAGTGCTGCTGCTATGGATCCTTGCCACCTAACCCTGTCCTAGTCAGTAATCCTACGCTAATCAGTTCTCATCACCCAAAACCTCCCAGTGAGGGGTTTTTGTGTTGGTTTGCTTGTTTTTTTTTCAGGTATGAAAAGCTCTGCCTCAAAATCTGGAGTGTCTCAGAGGGCCAGACTTGGTTTTAAGGAGACTACGATTGTCTCGTTGTTCAGGGTTGATGGAGAGTAACTGGAAGCAGCAGCTATGCAGTGGCTCAGAGAGCATGAGAGGCTGTGCTGGCAGATCCAGGGGAGTGGGTGAGGGTTAGGGGACAACATGCAGCAAAGGTCTGGATGAGACAGACCCAGGTATCTGGGCAGGATCGTGAATCTGGGTCAGCTCTGTGTTCTATCACTCAGCTCTTGTCCAGAAGGGAGCAAGACTGACCCAGAGCAGGGGTGGATGGTGACCCAGAGTAACACGAGGTTCATCGGGATGGGGACATCAGAAACACCCGTCAGCAGGGGACTGGTCAGGAGGACAATCCTGACACCGCAGTGCACAACACTCCTTGGGTCTGCTGTGCACCTGGTGCCGTGCCGTCTGGCGTGGCCAAGCGGTGAGGAGAGGGTCTGACTCAGCACTGCCGGCGACAAAGAGGAGGCAGTTTTCTGTGATAGGCGGTGACAGGGACCCCGAGTGACAGCTTCTTTGGGGAGGAGGGGGTGGGTGGCTGCAGGGAGCATGCACCCCCATTCTCATGTCTGTCTCATCCCTGGAGACGTGGCGTGTCTAATTTGGACATCATGCCAGGGATGATCTGGGAACTGTAAAGTTAAAAAAAAACAGAGGGATGTTTGTGTAACAAATTCCTCTTACGTGATTTATAAGGTATGATGACAGGCTTAAGAATAATGCAGTGATCACAAAAAGTCCTTTAAATAGCAGAGGTGACATTTCCCAAATGAGCACTGTTTACATGGCAGGAGGAAAGTGTTTGTTGCCTAACCCTCACGTTGCGATGTCAGTCGTCTGTGCAAATGGTGTGTCCCAGGTGGTACCCATGCACAGCTGGTGCAGTGCCACTGTCACGAGGTCACAAGTAACCTTATATACCCAAACTTTCCTCTGATATGATGCGTTTTGTACCAGAAAGGTCTCACTTGCAATGTGTGGGGCATCTCCTGAGGACAGGTGTCCAGTGAAGGCTTGAGTCTCCCAGGCAGAGAGGAAAACAAGAGTGCTATCATATTTTCTTAAAATAAAGAATGAGACAAGACAGGAAAAATGAGGGACACCAGAGAACAGGATCTCCATAGAAAGGATGCAAATAGCTCCTAGGCTGAACGCTGAGTCTTGGTTCTTTTGTGAGATGGTGTTTGGAGTGGGGGGCGCTGCTGTGTGATCAGCCCTGAGACGCGAGTTAGTGACAAAGGCAAGGTGGGATTCAGGTGCCTTGCCTTTTTGTCACTCCAATTTTGTAATCAGATTCCCAATCACGCACAGTGCTGCGTGCACTCTGTTATCATTTCCCTTAATCTTGTCTAGTAGCAAGAAGGACAAACCCCAAGGAGACCTGTCAGGCAGTGGTCACATCACTCCCAAGGAACGGGTGTGCACATCACCCAAGGCTGGCTCAACCAAACACATCACAAGCGTTGAGCAAGGGTTGTGCTTCCTCAAAATCACTGCAGGAGACGAGCTGGTAAGTGCTGGGCAGGAGGAGGGGGTTCTAGTTCAATGTGCAAAGGCTTGGGTGGCGGGGCTGAGTTACGATGACTCGGGGTTCACGTTGCTTACGACACAGACACAACCCCAGTGGGTGCTGCAGGGCACCCAGCTGCATGGACAGCACGGACACACCGGTGCGTGCAGGACCAAGGGGGCAGGAGTCCCATGGCCAGTCCTGGAATCCAGTGCAGGGACCAGGCAGGATTTTACCCCTCCCTTCCATCCAGAGCCGATGCCGACTTGCATCAGCAATGGCTTTGGCAGCTTCCAGAGGATTTTGTCTTTGCATTTTATTTAAGGATTAGAGGGAGGAAACAAATGGGAGCTGTCTGTTGGCATGTGACCAGTAGGTCCTAGGCCCCAGGCCGGATCAGAAGATAAATCAGCAAAGGAATATTAACATGACAGAGATGTTACAAGCAACAGTGCACATATTTGGTCAGAGCTGAGCTTTTCCTTTTTATTGTTGATCGCAGCTGTCAGGACAGTTCAAACCTTTGCAAGTTATTTGTCTGTGCAACACAATAGATATTAAAATGCCCATTACATCTTTTCCTGAAGAAGCAATCTTCTACACATGGAGACAGGAGGAGGCAATCACAGCTCTATTGCACTTAGGAGCAGATATTACCAGAAGTGAGGAGCTGTAGGACCAAAATTTCATGCAGCTAAAATTGACTAATAGCTTTGGACTTTTTTTTTTTCCTTTCTAAAGGATGCTATTGCTCACCCTATTGCTGCTATTACCTGGGGGAAATTCCGGCTTCTATAAGTAGTTGTTGGGTTGCATTTATTCCACAAATAGAGGAGGCACAGCTCATAGATACAAACCATACAGGGGCCATCCCTAGGAACAATTAATCAATCTGTGTCTCGCTGGTTGAAGTCTTTCAGCAAAGAGTGAAGCACGAGTGAAAAGCAGTGAGGTCCTCCTAGGGAACACAGCAGAGAGAAAATAAAACATCTTTGTCTCCAGGCTGTCCTTGCCCCTTCAGAAGTCTTTACAACCTCTCTCAAGGGATGCACATCATCAAGGAAATCTTCCTGAAAGGGAGTGAAGAGTTCTTCTGCTCACTGTACATGGTCTATGAAACGTGAGGATGGCTTAAGGGAACAGTGGGGGAGGAAAAAAGCTGCTGTTTGTTAATTTGTGAGTTATTTTGGACAGCAGAAGGGGTGGTGCCTGTGGTGCTATGCGTGGAGAAGGGATAGCACTGCAAGGAGGACAGTCATGCCCTGCTGTTTGGCTTCCTAGGTCTTGAACTTGGCTGCAGCAGGAATGCTCCATCCACTCACCTCGTCCCTTTATAGAGTGCAAGGCCAAGCTAGGAGCTGTGCAGGGAAAACATGGTGGTTTCTGTAGGAAGTGACCCAGAAGCTTTTCTTGCACAGCAGGTCATTTCAGGTCTCCTGCTGACAGGTGTCTGCACGTCTCTGCACTTCTGGTGTCATGTCACAGCACACTGGTTATCTCCACAAGCTTCTCACAGTCACCAAGCGGAGCCCTCAAG
>VWZY01007353.1:173456-225889 GCA_013399075.1 Chloroceryle aenea | reverse complement strand
TTGGATTATTCCTAGTATTTCACCGTCCCTCTTGAACTGGGAAGCCCAGAACTTGACCCAGTACTCCAGAGGTGGCCTCAGTAGTGCAGATCAGAGGGGCAGGAGAACCTCCCTCGACCTGCTGGCCACACTCTTCTTTATGCCCCCAGAAGGCCATTGGACTTCCTGACCACAAGGACCTATTGCTGTCCTGCGCATAACTTACTGTCCACCAGAACTCCAAGGTCCTTCTCTGTGGGGCTGCTTCCCAGCAGGCCTACCCTTCACTGGTACTGGTTAAATGAATCATTTAAATTCTCCAAAATCACAGCCGCTTTTTAACGCAATGGTTGCCTTTTGGTTCAAATCATCTTAGACTGTGAGAGACGTTGCAGTCCTTCACAGGTCGGGGAAAAGGCTTCTTTGGATTTTGGCAAGTGGTTTGTTTGAAGGTTCAGTACAAGCTACAAGACTGCACAAGGAGCTTCAGGTGTTATTCCCCTGTGACACTCTGTAAGACACTGCTTTCTCAGTTACAGTTTTAGCTTTCTGAAGTGCAGTGTGATAGAGTCTTGGTACAAGCATCCCAGTTCATTCCTGAAGGAGCAAACAAGTTCATTTTCTCCAGGCACTTTCATCCTTCCAATCCTAACTGGATCCCTGAATTTATCATGCATACACTCACCCTTTGTCAGTGGAGATGAAGGTAGGAAGAGGCAGAGCCTGAACATTTTGGTGACAGCTCCTTGAGGACATCCAGATTCCCTGGTCACCACTGAGCCCCTCAAAGCAGCACCCTCATAAGCAGATCCAGACACTGTTGTGCCCACACTGAGGTCTGGCCACAGAAAAAGCCATGTACAGCCATGGTCTGCATGGCTCTGGGGAGGTGAGTAGTGACCAGCACCTGCCAAGCCTGTGAAAGTCAAGAAGCCAGGCAGGATGTGCAGGCAGGACCATTTCCAGCATGGATGAAGAGCTTGACATGAGCCCTGGGGACCTTGGGCACCCTACAGCACCTGTCCTCAGGTTCCTCATAGAAGAGCTCCCACTAGTTTGATATTTCAGGCCAGCAGTCCTTTTGGACTCACCCAGCTGACTGCCTTCAACATCACTGACCAGTCTCCAGGGCTGCTCCTGTCTATATCCACCCTCTGCGACACCCCCATCTTCCACAGAGTACCTGTGGACTTGCAGAGGTCTGGCTGGGCTCCAGCCAGACCCATTGACAGCAAACATCCCCCACTCTGCAAAGAGGCAGAAATTATCACCCAGGATGGATGGATAGGGGTCCTCAGGGTCTGGTTTTGTCTATTCTGTTTTGTAGTGTTACCAGAGGCTTGGAAGGAGCAGTGATGGTGGACAGGAGAGCCACCAGAAGCAGCAGGGTGTGTTGATCAGTGCAGAGCAAAATGGTTGTCCCGGTGAGATGAGTTTGCTAAACACCATGAGCTGAAATGCAGGATCAAGCAAGATCTGAGAACGCAAAGGGCCTCTTTCAAAGGTCCTGAAAGAGCTTTACTCTGAGATGCACGGACTCTGAAGAGAAGCCTGGGTCTTACTGGAAGGCTTTGGACACAGAGAGGGAGAAGATGACTCTTACTGGAAGCCTTTGGACATGATTTCCACCACAAGGCTTCAGTTAAAAGACTCCTGACCAGAATACTGGAAGTGTGGACAATACTGGAAGTGTGGAGAGCAGCAGGGGAGTTGTGGCCAGCAGGCTGCCCTCTTTTGCAGTACAACCACAAACTCCGGCACTGAAGGAACTGCATTTTCCCCTGTGACCTGCTATGAAGCCCCCTGCACTGCTTGCCGCACAGGGCTCTGAGCTCCTATTGGCCCTGCTCTTGGCCAACTTAGTACCAGAAGCTGTAACACTTTAGTAAGTGGATGGTGTGTCCAAAAAAGCCAGCAAAGATGAGCATTAGTGTGAGAAGAGAGCAATGTCACATGGTCACCCACTTTGAAAAGCAGGTGGGTCAGTGCAGTGTGAGCTGCTGATTCATGTTGCCTGGAGAAAGGCATCTCAAGAAAAGGACTTCTGGAAGCGAGAACATGTTGAGTGTCTCCAGGGGCAAGCTGGACTGCCAGTCTGGAGTGCATGGGACGTGAGGCTGCCCTGCCAGTCCCTCGGAAAACGTCTTTTTAATACCAAGAACGTAGTAACCTGGGAGGCTCAGGCAGCTGTTCTACCAGACTGTGTTGTCTTTGCATTGACAGGGAAAATATGTCAGAGCAGTTGTCTGGGAGTTTGGGAAGGTGAACATGAAACCTTTTCTAAACAAACAGAGAAGCAGAATCGCAGGCTGCTTGGACAACAAGGAAAGGGACAGACCACCTCTGGCTCACCCATCTCCCAGGATCCCATCAACTGGGGAAGAGCAAGATCTGTGCAAAGCACAGGGTGGGATAGCTGCTGCTGTTACCTCCAGGATTGGTGTCGGGCTCCCAGGGCACATCCCCAGCCCCACAGAACACCCTTCTGTGGTCACACAGCAGGCTGTCAGCACAGAGGGGTACCACCTCTCAAATACCCTTCTGGTTGCTTCCTAAAACCCTGAGTCTTTGCATTAAAAACTGCCACAGATGCCAGGTGCTGGTAGTGGCTGGGAAATGAGAATGGGAAACTCACTGTGTCAAGTTCCACCATAAGATGGAAGTGAAGCTACTTGGGTTAAATCTTAGCATTTTAAGCCATCGCTTTAGCTCTCACTCATAGCTGAAGCCCAGGTGCTGGACAGACAGGTTGTTAACTCAGCTTCTGAAGACACCTCCAGCACTTGCACCCACCTCTGACCAAGGTTGGATACCCTTAAGTGTAGAAAGAGCAGAGTCGATGATCCTGGGAAAAGCAGGAGATGAGACAGAGCCAGGAGGAATTCTCCACAACACAGGGATGGGATAAAGTTGCCTTCATGATGGCAAATTTGGGCTTACAAGGTGTCACAGGGACAGAAAGGGCTCTGCCCCTGCACACCATCCCATGGACCCTGGCAGCATCTTTCTACCTTTGCCTTGTGGTCTTGACTTCAGCTCCAGACGCCCCCACATCAGCTCCGCCTCTGCTCGGTCAGCAGCAAGTGGCTGGGACATTCAAAGCATTCCCTGTTTGGGGACAGGTGCTGCTGCTGTTCTGTAGGTTTCTGGTGTAACATGGGACCTCTGATCTCAGACAAGACCCCCTACTTCCAGAAGAAGGGGCAGAAGCAGTGTGAGATCGATTCCCACATCTCTGGCTTTGGATTTTTTTCCTTATCTCCATGGATAAGGATGAAAATTGTCCCTGATGCCAGACCCATGGTCCAGCCTAAGAGTCATGGTCGGAGGAGACTGTCCAGGCCAGAATAGTGCTCCTGGAAGTGAGGAAGGGAGGGTGGACTGCTTTGAACTGAGAGGTCTTGTGGAAGAGGTGTAGAAGTGCCAGCACACAAGGACAAAGGAGACAATTCTCAAGGAGAATTATGAAGTGTCTAGAGGTGGAGAGGGATGAGAGAGGGGTGGTGAGGGATAGAGCAAGAAAGGCTGTGATTTTTTTATTGGTTTTAATTACACAGTCGAGTTTTGTTCTCACTCAGACTCTATGTAATATATGGGTTGGGCTCGCCCTAGGAGCTGTGTAACAAGGAATATCCCTCACTCCCCAGGAAGACCAGAAAAGCTTTGCTGAGCAAAGTGAGGGATTGCATGAGAGGAAAGTCCACTCTCCTGGGAGTTCCTTCCTACCCTTGCATTTCCTCCACAATATAGAGCTGAGCTTAATTATGCCTTTCTCATTTCCAGGGTCCCCAGTGGGAGATCCTTAGGGTCAGGTTTGCAGAAGTG
The DNA here is from genome assembly GCA_013399075.1 of Chloroceryle aenea. Lineage (NCBI taxonomy): Eukaryota > Metazoa > Chordata > Aves > Coraciiformes > Cerylidae > Chloroceryle > Chloroceryle aenea. The sequence goes on along the minus strand of VWZY01007353.1, from coordinate 222,085 downwards.
CTGAGCACTCGAAACAGAAGCCAACAGGAGCCGTGTTTTGAACAGATGAAATGTAAAGAAATGCTAAGTCCACAGAAAATCAAGCACCAAGCCCTGCTGCGTGGGATGGTATGAAAGAATCCAGACTCAGACTCTCTCTCATACTGGTGCTCATCTTTCTGGCTCTGTTCTCAAGGGAGAAAGTGAAAGGTCATTGCATAGGTGTTTTTTTAGAAATAAATTCGTTAGCACTTGAGAAGCATTCATAGACCCTGATGAAAACACCAGAGAAACACCCAAGGGGAAATGAATAATTGTGTAGTCAACAGAGTCTTTGGATGGTGTGCAGCAAATAATGCCTGCGGCAGACATTGAATGGGGAGGATTAAGAGACATATTGAATGACTACCCAGGCATGGAATGAGTTAGGGATTCTGTGGAAAAACTAGTATATGATCATGTAATTAAAGACTGCATTGTAATGATCCTGCTCAAGAGGCTGGAGCTGAGGACAGACGTAATTTTGGTGCTTCCAATGTTTGAAGCACTTCGAGTGTCAGTGTACTTTCAGAGTAGATTTTTTTAATGCAATTCTCCAAATAAAGAGGAAGAAAACCTTAACGCTTAGGCCATCAGGAGCTGACCGACTCTGCTATCTTGCAGAAGTGAACACAATATTTAGCATCTACCTTTATTTAAGAAGGCAAAGCAGAGGAGGGAGGATACCTCAGCAGTGACTTCCAGCTATGGAAAGCTGAGAGCTGACGACGACTCCTACATTAGATTGAAAGAGATTGTCTAGCTTCAAGAGATGTTCAATGTTTAAGCATTTTGTGTCCAGGAAACATGCACATCTATAAATCAGAGTATTTCACCGCAAATGTGAAATTTGTCATGGTTTAGCAATGTATTTGCAATTTTGTATGTGAAAAGAGTTGCATTTTCTGTGTACATTGTGGGTGTAAAAGCATGAAATTGCAGTGGGATGCACATTATTAGACACAAAAGCAAGGCTTATGTCCGCTAGTGAGGGAGCCAAGGGAGAACAGTGCCTGGGAATGGGGGAGGGAGATGGGTACACAGAGGTAAGGGGATCTGCAGAGCTGTCAAAACACTCCCAACAAACAGAGAAAAAAATCTGATGAGAGATAAGACATGAACAGTCCTGGAATTTGTGCTGAATTTGACAAAAGAATGTGGCCAAGTTAATTAAATTTCTCATTTTGGAAAGGCTGGAATATTTTGTTTGGATATATCTTACCTCTTTATTTTGAAAGCCTTTTTTTTGTATTTCATATAGTGCCAAGGAAAAAGGTTTCAGAGCTGAACTCCCTCATACTATCCAAGAATCAGGATACAGCAGCTGAGTAGGACCGACACGAGAGGGAAAAGCAGCCAGTGGTGCTGCCACAGAACCTGGGCCATGCTCACGACATGAAGTGTTGGGTAACACCAGGGTTGGACTGTCCTGTGCCCTCACTGCTCTGCTGTCCACAGGCTGATGAACACTGTGGGATGAGCTCCAGGAGAAGGGTTCTCTGCTCTCCTGGATCACTCAGGAAGAGAACGACACCTTAAGAGGAGAATGAAGGTGAAGAGGGAGCCTGCTCCACACCATCAGCATGACCTGCAGGAGCCGGCTCAGGCCCCTTGTGTCTCTGTCATATCCCAATCACGTCCCCACCACCCATGGTGGTGCTCCCTGCATGGGGGATGTGCAAAGATCAGGGTGCAGGCAGCTGAGACCATTGCTGCCAGGGTGGGCGGCACAACTCCCAGACCCCATTACCCTCCAAAAAGGCTGCAGCACTGCAGACTCTGACAGGTTTTGTTCATTAAATCCACATTACCATTCTCTGAGGAGCCTGACCTTTATTCCTCAAATCAAATGTCAACGATGTTTAGCAAGAGACCAGCCTCACTGAGCTGCAGAGAGTTGCTGCTCTGCGTGAAGTGGCAAGCCAAGTGCTGGAGCACATGGCCCCTGTGTCTGTGGGGTTCTCGGTCTGGCTCACTGTCCCCCTGTGCAGCGCCCATTGGCCAACACTACTTGTGTCCTTCTCCAAGTTGAGAGGGGTGGATGTTGTTACCCCTGAAGAGCTGAGAGGGTGACAAGATGCCCTAGAAGATCTGGGCACAGCCACATGGTCCATATGGACATCTATCTCACCAAGCCGCTGCTTTGTGCTCCCAGTGTTTTAATTTGAACCCTATTGCAGTGGGAGCTGGCAGGGGCCTTGGAAGAAGTCACATCTCTAAAGACATGCTAAGACAGGGACCTGGATAAACAGCTGAATGGGGAATGGTGGCTCAGTCAGGAGGCACAGCCACCACACACCCCCAGACAGAAAAGAACTGCAGAAGGTCAGGAGATTCCCTGCAGCTCACACTGTTGCTGTGCTCCCTGCACAAATCCGGTTGTCCTCCCTGAAGAGCTGTCCCTCTGAGAAGGTGACATTCCTGTTGTTAGGATTTTTGGCTGAAAATTTTTCTTTCCCTCACACAAAGTCCAAAGTTTCCAAGCCCAGCAGATGCCTCCACAGAAAGTGTCTGGGGTTACCAGCTTTGTTTCCTGTTGCAATGCTCTTTTGAAAGGTAATTCCTGCCTGGCCTGGGCACCAAGATGACAGCTCTTTACTGAGGTGGATTCTTTCCTTTCTGAGAATGGCAACACCACCGTGGCTGGGATGGGGTGAGCGTTGCCACACCATGGGAGACTGAACAGGAACTGCAGCTGGCATCTCTCCTCAGCTGGTTTGCTCTGTACCCTGGCACACCCCCATGGACATCAGACCCCATGGACCTTGCTTTGTTAACTTTCTGCAGGCTCCTAAATAGCCCAGGGCTTGGCCCAGGCTGCGTTTGGCACCCAGCAGAGCTCAGTTGTGCCAAGGTGGAGCTGTCCCTGGGGGCACAGGGACTGCTTTCCATGGGTCTCCATGAGTTAGCCAAATGAAAACAAAGTCCAGCTGCTGTTCTTACACAGCCACGTCTGGAAGATCATGGGATGATTCAACACCTTTTCTAATCTAACAGTGTTCACCATGTGACACACAGGAACCACAGAGGGAGAAAACAGCCCAGTTTCAAGCCCTACGTCCATCCACCTCCCAGTGCTGCCTGCCATGGGATGCCTCGTGCGCTCAATCCGCGCTGTTCTAATCACATCGCGTTTACGTAAGGTTCATATATTTACAGCCTTAACTCCAAGCTGAACAAAGTTTTTTCTATAGGAGTGTACTTGTCAGTCCATCTGTCATAGTAACAATTCCCCATCTCCTGGCTGTCAGGGAGCCTCAATAAGCTGTGCACTTGCAGATTTATGTGTTGGTAATAACGAAGTAACATGGCGCAGACTGCAAAATGCAATTTCCTGCAGAAAAGCACAATGTGACCCGTTCCATCCCCCTACCAGTTGGTAACATTTATAGACTGTCTGTCACCATCTTGTCTAGGCAGAAAGAGCCCAGTCCACATCCCAGAAAAGTCACTGATAGGCTCTCTGATACACTGGAACTTGCACTGAGTCCTGCGTCCTGTTCTGCCGGTTCCTCCCTCAGACTGATGTGCCACCAGCACACCCCAGGAGTGAAGGCCAGCAGCAGCCTGGCCTGTACTAACAGAAGCATGGCCAGCAAATTGTGGGAAGTGGTTACAGCCTTGGACTCGGGACTCACTAGACCACATCTAGAATACTGTGTCCAGTTTTAGTCCCCTCCAGTAATGGGTATTGATGAACAGAAAGGAGTTCAGTAGAGGGTCACCAAGATGGTCATGGGGCTCAAGCACTTGCCGTAGTGAGAAGAGGGCACAGGAGTGGGGTTTGTTCAGCCTGGATAAGGGAAGGCTGCTGGGAGCATGTCCCAGCAGTTTGCCAGTGCCTTTGAGAAGGTCCTCAGGAAGAAAAAGCCAAGCATATCACAGAAGAGCATGGTGGAAAAGCAAAAGACTGGACATAAAATTGAAACAGGAGAGCTTGATGTAGGATATAGGGAAAGTGTTCTCCCAATTAGAGGAAGCAGGCTGCCCAGAGAGGCTGTAGCATCTCTGTTCTTGGAGGTTTTAAAGACCTGATTGGAGAAAGTCCTCAGCAGCCTGGTCTGATTTCGTTGCTGTTGTTGGAAGGTAGCTGCACCACAGACCTCTGAGATCCCTTCAAACTGTGTTGTACTGTGATTCCATGATTACAATCAGTGAGCACCACTTCATGGGGTGACAAAGAATGTCAGACAGACCATCTCAACCTGTTTAGCTGGATGGTGGGATCAACATGGGCCTGTAAAAGTCAGGTGCATGCTGAGGGCTTCTTCTATTTCCACAGATTGAGAATGGATGGCTGCCACAAGCTACTTCTGTATGCATCCAAGATGGCTGTTGTACAGCAGCGAACAAAGCACACGGAAATGTGACCAAGACAACATATGTGATCCAGGCATGACAGCATCTTCATGTCAAACAGACCAGTGTATGATCCAAGTAAAAGTAGCATCTCTGCCAAAGGTCCAGGCCAGCTGCTGTTCTGCAGAGCAATGCCAGTGTCTGAAGGAAACTGGACGCCAACCTCCTTGGAGATGTACAGTGAAGGCACCATCATGCTGGTCATGGTGTTGTGAAGAATCAGCAGAGGTCAGGGTCCAGGCCCAGGTACAGACTGAGGCACCAGCAGCTGAGCAAACCACCGCTTGAGAGAGAAGATCGTTTCTGAGACACCCCCACGTACGATATAGTCAGAGCTGTGGTCCAGGACACACACTGTATACATGCAACGTTACAGACGTGGCTGCAGAGGCTTGTGCCACTAGAGCAGACAGAGACCATGGGAACAGCTTCAGAGCAGAAGACATTAGTGAGCCAAGGGGCTCTGGAGACTCACAAAGCGAAGCAGGATGGTCCTGAGGCACAGGCGATACCTTACCAGGATAGCTGATTAGGATATCTGATTAGGCTGTAGCCATCCTCAGTCATGGATTGCACAGCTTAAAGGCTGGAAGGGACTAACGATTTCTCTGTGGCCATGCAAACACGTATACATGTACAGTTTTCCATGTGCTTATGGATGGTGAGAGCCTGGCCCAGGCTGCCCTGAGAGGTGGTGGCTGCCCCATCCCTGTCCCCATTGCAGGGGAGGTGGCCGGGCCTCTGAGCACCCTGCTCTGGGTGCAGATGGCCCTGTTCCCTGCAGGGGGGCTGGACCAGATGACCTTGAAAGGTCCTTCCAACCCAAACCATGATTCTACACCATTTTATAGGCGTGCTTGGCTACCCATAGTGCCTGTGGGTTTTGGCATGTCAAGGTGGGTGCCTGTGCAGGCTCTGTGCACACAGAGCTAACAGGGCCATCTGAGAACTACCTGACTTAGCCATGGCCAAACACACCACTGCAGAAGTCAAACAGGTCCAGCTTCTTTCTTCCGTGAAACCTCAAAGTATCGCAAATCATACCAGGAGACATGGGATCCCAAAGGAAGATTACGGTTTAATAGGGAGATGCTAGGTGGGAATCACCTCTTTTGAGAACATATAATTGTGAGAAGGCTCACGGCTGAGTGGTTGCAAGGATGTGGTTGCAACAATAAATCCTGTCCTGCAGTTCCCTGCACTATTGCAGGTTCCTGTGGAAATGACCTTATTCCCCAGTGAGATGCACTGTTAGGAGACCCAAATTCCACCAGTTCCAATTCCCTGCTGCCCAGGTGCGAGTGTTGGGGAAACACAGGAACAGAAGAAGGGATGAACTGGACTGAGAAGACATCCCACCCTGCAGACATGCCCAGATGCTGCTGTATTGCCCAGCAGGGAGCTCTCATACGGCACAGTTTGTGTGACTGCACACACACCTGGGGCACAGCTGGGAAGCTCAGGCTTTGCTGGCTGGAGTCCTAGGCTTCCCAGTCTGCTTTCTGCTTGCAAGCTCCTGCCATGAGGCAAGTCCTTCTAACTGATGATGTAAGCATCTTGATTGCCTTTGCAGAAAGTGTGGCTGGGAGTTTGGTTTGTGCACTGAGAAGACTCTTGGTCTCGTCACTGGTCAACAAGCTATCAGCCAGGATTTGCCAAACATGCACCTTTAGACTAGACCCTCATTACTGCTTCCTTGGCAGAACTGAGGAGGTCTGGTTCCTCCCCAGTGCTATCTGGAAACTGAACGACAGGTAGGGTAGGAACTCAGCTCCAGAGCAGCTTAGCAGCAAGCCTTCGTCATACTCGGCTACAGAAAAGCATAATAAAGCAAAATATGGTTCCCCTCCAGCACACTCCAACCCCTGATGCTGTGGCATGAGTCTGATTAAACCATTTTCATTCAAACGGGTTTGAAACAAAACTAAGGCTTGGGATGTCACTTTCTAAGCTTAAACAGTGCTCTTTTATTTTTCGGTATATGTGTCAGCTGGCTGAGGATTTTTCATACTTTAGTAGGTCTTCTGTCAAAAATCATGAACTGAACATCTCCATGTGGGCATGTTTCTGCATTGCACATTCAGGGCTGGGGCTGCTTCCTCTCCCTCCCTTCTAGAAAATTTCCCAGTGACTGCAATCTCTCTCCTCTCCCTAAGAGGGAACATATGACATCTCAATGGCCACAGCCAACTGGGGACACCCGTGGTGACAGGAGACCAAGAGCATGAGGCAGCATAAGGGACAACCCTCTGTCTGTACTCCTCTATGATTTTCATGGTGTAAATGGTTGAGGATCTGGACTTAGTGTGCAGCCAGAGCCCCAGAGAGTGGCCCTTCACTTCTGTTTGCAGATGAGACACAAGATCCCCACAGAGCAGAGAACAGATGAGTGATGGGAGCACAACCCTGTGTATCCCATGACTACATCTGCACTGTCAGATCTGATGGGAAAAAGGAGAAAGAGACAAAGAAAAGAAGAGGATGAGCTAGCATCGTGCATCAGGAACAATTGCAGCATTGACTGCTGCTGATCCCCAAAAAGGCTGAAGCTGGAACAGAGTTTAAGAGAAGGGAAGAAATAATCACTTCAGCTCTTTGGCTGATTTCCCAGTAGGTCCTGTAGATGCATGCTCCATTTAGAGCATCAGAGGAAGTGGCAGTGGATGTGCACTCTTCAGGTGAAGTCTGTCTTGATAAAGAAGTGAACAAATACCATTATCTGAGGAATAAATCTCTACTTCGCGTGTTCTGAAAAAGACAACCTTTTCCTGTTCCTTGGCTGAGTGAGTTCCACAAGCCCTTGCCATGCACGGCTCATCATTTCCTCTCAGCACTTTAAGCAAGAGGCCTGTAGGCAGAGGAAGGTGATTGTTCCCTGTGGCAAGACCAGCTGGAAACAATTACTTGTAGGGCTGAGCTGAGATGTCTAGGAGTGGGTAACCTTACAGTGTGGATCTGGTGGCAGTGGGATCAATAGATCCTGGATGTAACCAGTTGCTTTTCCAGTAGGAAAATGAAGGTTGCCAAGCACCACAATTCGGGGTAACTCAGAAGAAGAAACAGATGCCAGATGTGACAAGGGTAGTGGCACTAAATGCTTGGTAGGTCCAGCAGAGCTCTGAGCCAAGATCCCAGCCCAGCTCGGGTCCGCAGATCTGCAGGGTCATCGTCAGGAAGCTCAGACTGTGTCCTTGAAAGGTCCTCTTCATCCAGCTCTTGTCTTCCACTCACCTCTTTCCAGAAGACAGCCACAAGAGGAGAGGAACTGGCCACTTCTGAAGACAAGTTAAACCCTCATTTTTAAAAAAAGAGCACCTTAATTCTAGCCTGACTTTCTACACGTCTTGCTTCATAGCCCTGAACACTAAATTAGACCTTTTTCTGTGCAACTAAAGAGCCCTCTACTGTCAGAAATCTCCCTCCCGTGCAGATAGTTATGAACCTCTACCAGCTGACTGCCTAATGACCTCCTTGATAAAGAAAACAGACTAAATCTGTTCTGTGCTTTGCTTCAAGGCAGGTTTGGGGGGAAACAGTGCTTTTTGATACGTATGCTTCGCTGTTGGTGGTGACCCCTCAGATAAAAGCTGAGATCCTGATCACATACAGTCATTAAAAATCCCATCAGTTATCTTATAAGGTCCAGGGTTGTTGGCCTCAAAATCTCATCCCAGCTCCATTGAGGGTGATCCCTCCCTTTTGATGTATCTTTTCCCTGGATTATCACAGATGGATACGTTCATTCCTAGAGTGCAATGATGATTCCCTGAAATCTTCACCCTCCAAAACCACACAGCAAGCTGCTTCATGGATACTTATTCAAGCAAGTAACCCACTGTGGATGATGTCTCTCCTGGGCCACAGCAGCCTTCTGTGTCCATGAAGAGTGTCAGAGGCCCATGGGCAGCCGTGAGTGGGAGTCTGCTGGCCTGGAGTCTCGGCTCCCTCTGACTATGTCCTGTCTCATGTCCCTTAGTTTTGGAAGAGAGAAGTTGTGGAACTGTCCCCATCCCTTGAAGAGTGTGTGAACACCATGCAAGGAGGAAGAGACCTGTATTTCCATTCTCCTGTTGACCACGTTGCTTGGAAAACAGGCTTCATCTTCCTCTTCCTCCTGCTCCTTGCTCCTCAGCATCTCTTGGTGGTGACAGGCATCACACAGTGAACAGGACAGAAGGAACTACTCTCATGTGACCTTGTGACCCGAGAACAGACTAACCATCCAGCAATGTGACAGCCAATCAATGGGCCTGATTAATTAACTCCTAATAAGTTAATCTGAGCACTGAGGCAGAGAGGAGGCCTCCTGGTGAAAGCAGCCCTCTGACGCCTTGCAGGCAGGGGAAGGAAATCGATTCCCTGCCTGCCCCATTTATCACAGCAAAACAATGATTTTCATTGACCAGTAGTGCTGGCTAGATGAAATGTCACCGTGTCATTGGGTGGGGAGGTGTGGGGGCCAGTGCCCACACTGCTGAAGGGTCCTGGAGCACCTCTCCTGTGTGGATGATGGATGGATGTAGAAAAGGAAAGATATAATAAAAAAAATAATCACACAGGAGAGAAACTTTGAATAACAGGGTTAGGAGAGGCTCTTCCAATGAGGCACTCCAGGAACCACCAGCAGCACCCTGAATGTTCTAGGGGAGGGGATTGGACTCGATCTTTCCAAGTCCCTTCCAGTCCCTAACATTCTGTGATTCTGTGGTCAGCACTCACTTGCCCCTCTTCACTCATGTAGTTTCTGAAACTGGAGGAGAAGGGGATTACTGCAAACAGCCTCCTTTGTCTGCTGAGAGGACAGTTTGAAGATCCAGAAGCATCTCAACTTTCTCAGGAGTTCTGGCAGACAAGATCTGACAGAGATGCAGAGTTCACTGGAGGGGCTTCGACATGGAAATGTGCTGCCAGTTGCCTGATGTGGGCAAGCGCTGAGGAGACTGGACATTGTGAGTGCCGGGAAATGATGCCCGTGAATCTGATTTCACGTTACCATCGTCATGTCCTGGGACTCACAGAAGACCCTGCCACCATGCTGCACATCCCCTGTACCCTTGCTGTATTCGGTGTGAGGAGAGTAAAATGACTTTTCTTGTGAATGGGGCCATTCTGCGCACCTCATGTATGTCCAGAGGACCTGGACACATGTTGGTAAGGTTCCCATTCAGCTTTGCAAGTCCAGGATTCAAGGCTCGTGGGAACCTCTGTCCTCTTTGCATTGCTCTGTTCTGTCCTCACAGAGATGAAAGGAAGACCATACATTTCATTTACTACCCAAACGAGCTCAGTGGAACACTTGTAGCAATTTTTGATAGTGTGATGGGGGCTCAGAAGGTGTTAAACCTCCTGGATTCATCTGTCTCCTGACTAGCACAGCCCCACCTCTGCAGCAGACAGCAGCAGGGCACGAAGTAGCAGGGATCTCCATAACCTCTGAGCAGATTGCTCTTCCTCGCAGGATGAAAGCACATATTCCCCTGCTGTCATTGACCTTTCCTTCTTGATTCTAGTATTTCCCTCTTCTTCCTGCCCTTCCTTCTCCAGCTCTCTGCTCAACTTCCCTGCAGGTCCTTCTGCTCCTGCCCAGGAGCCATCCTGCCTGGTTTTGACTCAGGTGCCTCTTCTGTCATCTTCAAACTTTATTCTCCCACCCCAGGGGCAGAACAGAACTCTGGCAGCCTGCTTACCCTCCCACATCACTTAATTCACGGTTCTGTTTTGAGCAGAAGAGCTGGTTAATCACCTTTATCCCCTCCTTTGTCCCTGACTCTGGTGCTACACTCTCCTCTTTGAACACAACCATCAGGCTCAGTCCTATCTCCTCCTCTGCCAGAGTATGACTGACCTCATCAATACATTCAGCTTCCATGGCCTCAGCAAGCTGCTCTGTTTTGGCCAAGCTGACCATATATGTGCTCCACAGCTAATACGTGGTTAATCAGCTTCACAGAGCCCCCTTCTGTTCCTAGGACACATCGACAAAACACAAGGCTATCTTCCCTCTCCTGTCACTTTCCTTCCTCCTCCTTCTGCAGAGCTTTCTTCCAGGCCTGCCCTCTGCCAGCCATCCCCCACTCGGCTGATAGCTCCCACAGCACCTCCTTTGGAGGGCCTTTTACATTCCCTTGTGAAGTTCCTCATGGCTCTAATGCAGGTACCTCCTCTTCTAGCTCCACACCTTATCTGCAGTCCCACACACAATGGACTCACCCAGCTGTCTCTGAACAGCTTCCTTTCATCTTGAGCAGAAATTTTATCTTGGGTCTTTAATGTCTCCTAATGGATAACTAGGCATCACTCCAGCTGATGATCACCTTTGAACTCATGTGAGAACACGACTCCACCATGACACCTGCCTGGGTAGACTGGATTGCCCCAGGAGGTGCCAGTTTCTCCCACTCCATATACAGAAGAGATTAGACAGCTCCCTTCCAGAGGGCTGGGAGATGAATCCCCGTCCCCACATGCGCACAGAGAGTTAACGTGCCTTGACTGATGCTCTCTAAATTCATCACCTGGCACCTTGTGTGCCAGCTTCCCCGTGCAGATCGTTGATGAAATCTAACATTTTGTGATTGCAAGGTCAAGTGCAGGCTTTAGAGTACAACACAAAGTGTGAAATCGGTCTGGTAAATGCTGCAGCATGTGGGCTAAGGATGCGGTCTCACAAGCAGCATTGTTTGATTTAGCCCTTACAACAATAATCTTGAAGTAATTCAATTTTTCTGAGAGTTGGTGAATGGCTGGTGAATTTGCCAGAGCCCTTCAGGCATGGTTCTGTTGTTAACATTCAAAGTATTTAATGATGTGCACCATGTCTCAGGCTGATGGTTGAATTACCTTTTTTTTCCTTTACTTACAGAAATTGCACTTCTTAATCAGGATTGTCACAGATAGCAACCAAGGCATGCACAGAGAGGCTTTGTGGTTGAATAATCATTCAAATTAAACTGCTTTGTAAATATCAGGATGGGGTGGTTTCTTTTTTTTTTTTTTGTAAAAAATAAAATAACTATTTGAATACCAAAGTTCTCGTGGAGACTGTCAAACATCTGTGAAGAGCAGTGAATCACATTCAGGGTTTTATCTTATAAATTTGTTCAGGAACAACTTTTTTTCCTGTGTTGTGTAAATCCAGCTTGGCTGAATGCTTGCAGAGAACATCTGTGAAGGACTCGTGAAGATGGCCCCATCAGAACCTCCCTTTCAAAGTGAATAAATATCCAACCGAGCCCTTATCCAGTATTCACTCAGCCTCTCCACACTCCACTGAAATGAAAGGCACCAAAAAGTCTTCAACAAGTCATCTAAGAGGGTTGGAGATCTCATGGATCCCTCTTTCCAGGCTGGTAACTCTGCAGCATCTCCATGCGTGTTCAGGCAAACAATGAGCCCAAACAATGCTTGTTCAGTGCTTTGATTTGTTACTCCGCCTTCCCCATGTTTCTGTTGTACCTTATTTCAACTTCTAGCAAGCCAAAATATCTTCAGAACACGCTTGGTTATCCTCTGTTCAGCACCAACGGTCACAGACGTGGCCAGCTGCCCGATGAATAAAAACCAGGCACGATGATAATGACCTTGGTGCCATCGCTTGAGAGAAGGAGGATGCACCGGTCACACCTTTACAGCCTGGAGGGGCTGGCCAGTCCGTGCTGCACGGGTGAGCCTACGGGAGGTGGTGTGAGTGTGCTGTGTCCCTGGCTAAGCTGATCACTCTGGGTGCACAGCTGCCTAAGGAGAGGTCGCACCAGAGCGAGCAGCTCCTGGGGACGTGCCATCCAGGCGGTGTAACAACTGATATGACATTGCCTCAATAAAAATTGTTCCTTAAACAGCAGGAAAGGCTGGAAAGCATAAAAACGGTTTAGCTTCTGGAGAGCTTAGTGTGTGTCTCCATGGATTTAATGGGGCTCCAGACACTCCTCCTTCATTACAGTATCTCAGGGGATAGATTAAGTGTCCACACAGTGTTTTCTGGTCTCTGGGTTCCTGCTCTAGAAATCATTTTTTGGACAGTTATCTTCATGTCTCATTAGCATCACATTAATCTAAACATAATGGGTGGTTTGCCTGCAGAGTCTGCGCACCATAAACAGCCACTGGATGGCCAAACCCAAGACCCTTCTGCTTTAACTGCCTCAAATATGATTGTTTCACTACTTAGTTTGCTATTAAACAAAGTGGCAACACATGTAGATTGAATGAGCCGCCATCCAGAAGCCCAGCATCACCATTAATGTTTTCAGGGAACATCTGCTCAAAGGACACAACCTTCAGGAGAGGCCATTCCGTGTTGCTCACACTTGCCAGGCTCAGAGACTGCGGTGGCTGCTGTCTGACATGCAGGCAGGATTCCAAACTCTTCTGTCTCAGCCCTGTTCCTGCCACCTCATCCACGGGCTGAGTCCTCCTGGGTCCTGAGAGGGGTGGGTCAAGCTCCCCAAGTGTAGGTGGCATGCCGGGGGCATGAGGACCACCAAAAGGATCAGTTACTCTATTTTCTATTTCTCCTTGATGTTTTTAAGGCCTTGACACATGACTGAGCCGTATGACATGCCCAGGGGGGTGGGGTGAGGACTCACTTTCAGCATTTTGATGCAGAAACAAAGGCAATTCCCAGGAAGCCATTCCTCTTGGCTAGAAATGCTGTGTGGTGCCTAGGGAATGGTTTGACTCAGGCCATTGGTTTATTAAACATTCAAGAAAGAAATGTAATTTTTCTGGGTACTTCTTGATTTCTATCTCCTTCAGATCCTCGTGCACATGTGGCATTTGAAAACAAACATCACAATGACTTTCAGTCTCTTTCCAGCTTTTGGAGGAAAAGTTTGATTAGTTTATAATTTTATGCATAGGCCTGACTCTTTTCTCCTGCTCTTCTCCACAGGTCCATGCATGCTTGCGTTTGTACAACAAAATAACGGACTGAGGGAAAATACAGGTTGAGAAGTGAACTTTGTAGTTGGTTTTGAAGAGGGCCAGACCCGTAGCCACACTTCGCCACCACGGTAAGCAGCCTGTGGCCACACTCTCTGATCTCTCTCACGATTCATAATCACAGCAGAGGTGGCAACTGTCATCCCCATCCCACTGTGTCTTTTAACATTTGCTTTTCTTTTCCCTATGGTGTCCCACTGAGGCAGTTAAAGAGAGCGGGAACTGAGCTGGGCTCGCAGCAGGGCGGCGTTTCCACGAGGGTATTCTTAATGATGGTTTCCTGGCTGAGACCTTTGCTGGGTCCAGGTTCACTGGCTGCCTTTGGTGGAGACTCCTCCACACGTCCTTGGCCAGGCACGGCCGTGTCCCACCCTCACAGTCAGTGGGACCATCAGTAATTCCTGCTGCTGTGTTGCATGTTCTCTGAGGTGGTTTTTGTGGTTATATACAGACCAGTGTTATGGTGAGAGGTTGGATGGAAATTTGTGAGTTACTGCCAGGGGCAGGACTGTGGCTTCAGGGTAAGGAGATCTTGCAGCCCGGGAAAGGCAGGCTGGAATATTTTGCACTTATCTCCATTATGTACAAGTCAGAAAGTTGCCCTTTCTTGCCCGGTTGTCTTCAGCAATGTTGCTCCTTGCCAGGCTTGGGGCCCAAAGCTGGNTGAGAGGTTGATGCCAAATGGCCACACCAACATGCACGAGCTCCAAGGGTCCCCTGACAGCAACGCTCTTGCATCATAAACATCCTTCCCCCAGCCGTGGCATTCTGTGCTAGCCTAGCATTTCTTGTTGGCTCCTGATGAGCCCCGCCAGCCACACTGATGGCCATTCCCAGTCACTTTTACTTGAACCTGTCCTCAATATTCCAATCCACTTTAATTGCGACTAATGGACCCGTAAGTGCAGGTCTGTTAGCAATATGTCACAGTATGCCAGCCATATGCTTCATGTTGCCATCCTGAGGGGCCTCTTCTCACCCGCCTCTCACACTCCTGACCAGACACGCTTTGCTGAAGCCACCAGCCTCTGCATGGAGGCTACAGCGTGAGAAGCAGGTGGACAGGCAGACAAGCCGTGGAGTCAGTAGGTGTATTTCCAGTCAGTTCTGGGGCTCTAGAAAGCAGCAGTGCTGGTGCATAGCAAGCAGAGACCTTGCCAAAGTGTCTTGTCTTCCCTTTCTCAGCATGTGCAGGGCAAAGGAAGCCAGCTGCTGGAATGGGGGGATCAAGAATGTTTTTTTGGTCCTGCGGACTGTAAATTCTCAGGATAATTTGTCCTCCACAGGAATAAAAAAAAAAAAAAAAATCTAAGCTTTTCCATCTTTTTCATTCCTAAGAAAAACTTTTGGTCCAGATCTGAACATTCTTTTTGATGGAAATGTTTACTGCTGAGGTGGGAGCTCCTAAGCATCAGTATCCCTCTCCCCACAGCACACAGTGGCCAGCTCAGCCTGCCCCTTTGCCAGCACTGTGGGACACACAAAGGCCCAGCACCGCCCAGCCACTGGGGCTGCAGGTCAGGGAAAAGGTTGAACCTTTGCAGCCCTCAGTGCCAGAGGGCACCTTGCTTCAGAAGCTATTTCCAAGTGAAGTTTCAGGCTCCCAGACTCTCCTTTTCCTCTCTCTCCCCAGCCTATCCTTGGACTTGCCTCTGTGGATCTCAGCAGCCCTGACTGCTCCTCACTACAAGTTCCTCAGACCACCACGTGCACAGAGCCAGGCACAGCCCATGAGAACACTGCAGCCATGTCTGTCCGGACTCTGCCTGGTGCAGCCTCAATGAGACCATCATTTTTCACAAGGAGTCACGCAGAAAAGAACAGGGTAGTGGGTACAAGTTACTCCTGGGGAGATTCCAATTGAATATAAGAGGAAAATCTTTCACAAGGGCAATCGGCCATTGAAATAAAGTCCCCAGGGAAGTGGTGGAGTCCCCAACACTGGACACTTCTAAGATCCAGAGGGACAGGGTGCTGGGCCAGCTTGTCTAGACCGTGCTTTTGCCAGGAAAGATTGGACCAGATGATCCTTTAGGTTCCATCCAACCTGATATTCTATGATCCTATGACCATAACAAACAAGAACTGGGTGTGGTCCTTTCCTGTGATAGGTCCAGCTCGAGAAGCCTGTTGGAGCAATATCTCAGCTGAAGGACAGAAGTTGTCCCCATGGTACAACAGCATTGTTTCCCTGATGTAACCTGATGTGTGCTGGAGACAAACAACCACCCCAAAGGCACATGGGAGCACAGAAAGTGAAGTTTTCAATCTGTCGGCAAGAAAATGAAGGCATCAGTGGGAAGTCAGTCCTGGAATTGCTGTGTTCATGTTAAAAATGTAGGTGTTCCACGAAGCAAAAAGAAAATCCTATCATTTTAGTAAACAGATGAGAAACTGGGCCAGCCCCAAGGGAACATCCTCCTCCATTCAAGGCAGAGCTGCAGCCTGCAATGAAAAAGTCACAGCTTGGAAAGGAAAGCAGAGGAAACGATGTGTCCAAGAAGTGGCATGTGCAGTCCAGGCCTCCTTCCTCTGCAGCAGGTCTGGAGATAGTGGGCCCCCAAAGAGAGGACCATAGCAATAGACCCACCTCACTGCAGAGATCTTTCATGCTTCACTTCACTTGGGCAAGATGTTCTACTCCTTGAATGCCACCAGATAGTTCATTCCTCGAAAGATGCTAATTACTGCTGATTGGTTTATTAGCTTGCTGCCAAGAATCCATAATTTTCCTGGGAAAGGCAACACCAGACAGATGTTTCTAGATCAGAGAACTGCAGGGATTAACTCTTTGTGCTCTGCAGCATCTGAACACTGCTTAGAGCCAGGTCTGGCTCTGGGGCTTGGCTGGCAGCAGGTTACACCCACAAACCATCAGTACCTACATTTAGCGTGTCACAGACAGCTCTGGTGACCTGACAGCTCTAATTTGCTGCTTTTTTTTTTTTTCCCCCAGCATGTGCACATCCAAAAGTATGTGCTGTGCAAGCACTTCTGTTGTAGAAGACCTGTAGGTACCTACATTCAGTGGCTGCCTTTACAGAAACATGCTTGCCACCACATTCTGCTTTCCCAGGTGGACCGTAGCTCCACAGAGGGAGCTTGGGAGCACTGGCATGACCAGTGCTGGTCTGTGATGACTGATGGTCCCCATACCGCCCCTGGAGACATTCAAGGAGGGGCTTGAGCACCCTGCTCTAGCTGAGGATGTCCCTGCTCTGAGCAGGGGGGTTGGACTGGATGACCTCTAGAGGTCCCTTCCAGCCCAGGCATTTCTGTGTTTCTATGCCATCTCCAGATCTTTCATGACCAACAGATACATCCCTGCTCCCCACACTTTCCTTGCCTGCTTCGGTCTCTCCTTCTCAAGGACAGTGGATATTCCTTTTCTCCTTTTCTATCTTGTCCACTCTCCATACATCCCAGCTTGCTTGCTTCAGCCATGCATCCCTTTCATCGGTCTCCTTTAGGGCCATCAGCCTCCTGTCACACAGAGTCACCTGCTCCACACTCTTCCAGCCCAACCTTTGTGTCTCAGCCTGACTAGCCAGGTCACTGCTTCCCAGGCTCAGAGATAAGGCAGAGAAATGGTTTTGTGGGGGGGACATAGTCACCAATATGTCCATCAATGGCTCCTGTCCTACCTACCCATGCAGGCAATGCCAGCTGAAAGGCTACAGCAGACACTTTTGCTTTATTCAGGACACTCCCAGGGCTTGTTTCTAGAATTTTGAATCTCCTCTGAGGTCTGCAGGAGTACCAGTGAGGCAGTGTGGGAGTAAGTTGGACTGGCTACAACACCACCACCCTTCCTGAAGACTAGCACTCCCATTTCCCCAGCCTGATCCATTTGACCTTGTTTGAGGTGTTGGAGCAGTAGAAATTTTGCTTTCCAGCGAGGAAAAGCTACTTCTCAGGAACATTCAGAAGGTGTCAGTTGTTTTCTACTGCTTAAGCCAAAGTCCTTTGAATTTTCAGGGGCACACCCAAGATCTCAAAATCACCTACCAGCCATCAAACCTCTATTGACATGGGGCTTCTTGGACCATCAAAGGCCAAGGCTGAGTTTTGTGCTGACACACAGTGACCAGCCAGCTGAAAACCAACATCTTCCATTGCCTGAGGTTTCCCAGAAGTTCATCCTGTCCAGGTAGTAATGCCATGGCTTTGAATACTGTGGTTTTCCTTAACTTTTCTGGTAGCAGCAGATGACCTCCCCTTGCTCCCTGTACCTCAAAGCACCTTTGACTTTGATTTGATCATGTGCTGTTTATCCACTCCAGATCACACACCTCTTCGTAGCCGCCACACTGATGATTAACTGGGTTTCCAGCACGACCCCCCGCTCCTTTCTTCCACGCTTTCCAAGACGCGGTCCCCCACCGTGTAATTGCAACCTGTATTCTTTGTTTCTAGACAGTGACCTTGCATCCAGCTGGATTATACTGCATCTTGTTTGATTGCATTTGCCGCACCAGGCAAGGCAGATTGATTGTGAACTATTTACTTCAGCTATTCACTCTTCATTATTCACAGTATGAGATTCATCCCATAAATGAGGGAACGGGCTAGAATTGCTCTTTATTGGCTTTGCTCCTTGATCATATTCCAAGGCTTTTATAAACAGGAGGAGGGAAATTACAGGTATTTCAAAATAGCCACACAAATATATCCTGCATCAATTTGTTTTAGTAAAGACATGCCTCCTGGAACTGATTCAAAAATTAGACTGGAAAAAACCACTGTGATCTCCCTTTCTCTTTTCTCCCCTTTTTCATTGCTGATGACCATTTATTGGAAGCAAATACCTATGTCTGAAAAATCTCAAACCACAGTAATGTACATTTAGGTATTTTGAAGATTTTAATGTTTATGAAGAAGAAGAAAAAAAAATCTAAAAATCACTTTTTAGTGAAAAGCAGATCCAAAGTGCTCTGATCCCATTTGGAGGTGTCGCTGCCCCTCCCTTTCCACCTGCCAATGAAGTGGTAACAATCAAGCCGTGTCGAGTCTTCCAGCTCCTTCTGTTTCTGTCATATACATCAGCTTCGCATTTCTTGGCCTGGTTTTACAATAAGGGGAATTTCCAAATGCTTTCCCATTCAAGAATAAGATACATCGGGGACTGATTCACATCCAAGAGCAAATATGAGGAGGTACATTCAGCTCTCAGCTGGCCAAGGACTGCAAATGATTGGGCTGTTTAAGTAATTTCTAGGAAATGAGCTGGGAGGGTAGTGTTCAATCAGTGGCAGTCACAAACCCATTACATGGCCGTGCTGGTTGGATCCAGGCAATGGTGCTGTGAACTGCACAAACATGAGGAACAGATATTCTCTCTCCCAAGGAGCTTACAGTCAAATTGACTTAATATTCACTTTGCAAAATTCTATCCGAAAAGCCTTTTCCTTCCCAGCGAAGCCACTTTTCAAAGTGCTGTGTCTGAGTGGTTCAGTTTAAATCCCCAGCACACTTAGATGCCTTTGCAGTCATCAGCCACTACTGTTCTTCACTTAAATCGTGCTGAGCACAACCCAGAACTGCCAGAGCAGTCGATTGTATAGTTGGGTTTGCACATCCGTAGCGCAGAACCCCGGTGGGACTGGAATTTATGTGGATAATGAGAATATCCAATTAGCAGAGTTAACACTAATGTGTTTTGGAAAGGACATTACTGAACCTCCTACAGCAGGGCTGAGCCAGTTTCTGACTGCTGGAGTTCGGAGCAGGGTTCGCCTGGGAGGAGGAGTCCTAGAGATGTTCTACGGGGTTTGTCAGCCAGCACAATGGGCTGCTCCTGCCAGGCAGCAGATACTGCTCTAGGCAGGCTGTCCTCTGGTCTGGGCATCCCTAAGGACACTCTCAGCCTTAGGTGAAAAGTGTGTCTGCCAGGATGTTGAGTCCACCCTGGCACCAGGTGCCCCATTAGAAATAGCACAAGGCCAGATGAAGAGCAATGGTTCTGCCAGAGACGGTCAAGCTGGTGCTGGCCAGTCCCTGGGTGTCTGGAAGGGAGAGTAGCAGGTCGCTGCTATCTCACATGGGGGATATTTTTAAGCCAGGCTGGAGGCCAGGTGCCTTGAAGCAGCTGGTCTCCTCTGCACGCTGAGCCTGGCCGTGGTGTTTTCACCCCTGGAGAACCCTGGCAGGTGCAGGCTCAGGCTGTCCCTGGTTTTGGACAATACTGCCATCTAGTCTGCAAGCCTGTGAATGCCGAGCTTCTCATACCATTGTTGAGGACCTGCTGGGAACAGGGGCACAGGGTCTCACCAAGCCCCCCCCAGAAGCATTGTGCATCAAGTGAACCCCTCCATCCCAGCAGCACCTCCTCTCCCCTGGACAGCAGCAGTATCAAGAACCTCTTTCCTTCCTCAGCGAGGCATTGTCCCCGTCCTTGGTGCAACAGCTGACTGACTGGGCAACGAAACATGAGCAAGGAGGTGTTTGGGATGTCCTGGCCATGCACTGGAGGATGATTTCCCTGTTCCTGCATCACACCAGATTGCTTGAGGGTCACAACACTCTCCCTCAGGACATCTGAGAGAGGTGTAAAGGGATGAATCTTGTTCTCATTTCCTGCACCATGTGGTATAGCACTGTGCCCTGGCACTGAACCCAGGATGAAAGACATCTCTGGGCTCCAATGACAGCAGTGTCCTCCCCAGTGGCTGCTGCATCAGCACACACTCAGCTGGCCTCACCTCCTGCTCTTTCTGTAGCAGCCTATGGCCCTGGTCTTCACACGTCCCCAGACAGAGATAGGAGGGTGCTCTTCAGGTGTGCTTAACACTAGTGCCACAGATGGACTTCTCTGTGCCACGTTCTCCCCAGCACTGCAAACAACAGCCACGCTTAGCAAATAGATTAACGCCATTGTTTACTCATGAAACATGTATGATAACTTTCAGTTGAGTTAAAAAAAAAAGAAAAGAACCAGTAAAGTGCACATGAATAGCAGATTAAGTGTTAGAGGAGTTTTTCTTTCTATGGTCAGGAAAGAGCAGGACATCTTTCTGTCTGCTGACTCAACACAACCTCCAGAAGCTCAACAAACCTCTTCCTGTGTGTTAAAAGGAGTGACTGCTTGAAATGGCTCTGGTGACACCATGACCTTCACATCCTCTTGGCAATATTGCATGAAATGACTGAGACAGGAAGGTCTTTCCATGGCTACATGGGTCTGGTGGTTAATACACAGACTGATGTCAGTGCATACTTCTTCCCAGCAGCCTCAGAGGATGTTACAACTTCAGTAGTTTTAACAAGCACTTGGAATCACTTGTCTAAATAAGCTGAGAAGTCCTGCTTTCCACCCATGGTGCCTGCAGCAGTGTGGAGTGACCATCTGGACAGGGAAGGATGGACTTACAGGGAAACAGCCCTCTTCCCTGAATATTTTGGGTCCTGGTAAACCCATGTCCTTATGCTCCTGGTCTCATCACATGGACACTTTGGGGTCTGAACTGAACGTTTTTTGGGGAGAAATCACTTCAAACTCAAGGGAAGACATTTCATTTGTGAATAGAAGAAATAACCAAACCCTCAAGGGTCTTATTGTGACATCCATCACACCATAGGAGAGAGAAGGGTCATGTGCAGCTGTGAGTGAGGGGGACTTCTCCAGCCAAAGGAATGTGACTCCTGTTCCCAGAAGAATGTCTAATCCATCATGACATCAGTGGACCTCAGATCTTGGGAAAGAAAAGCAGTTCTAAATATGTTTGCATTTCTGTAGCATCTGACTTCTACTGGAGAAGCATCTGATTTTCCCCATTACAAGGCTCATCACTCACACACTGAAGGCAATATTCAGATATGCTCCTCCAAGGCTGGGGAATCCACAGCACTCTTGTGATGCAGTTTTGGATGGGACAGTGGACATTTGCAAACTCCAGTCAGAAACGCCCATGATCCCTGTTGGTCCTCCAGGCAGGAGGTTCATGGCATTGCGGAGAAATTAGCTTCCATGTCTGGGTGATGAAGTTTCCACCTGGGCACTCAGAGAGGAGGGAGGAGCAAGCTTAAGAATACTCTGAGTAGTTCCAGATAAGCACTGAGGCATGCACAGGGAAGAGCAAAGTGAAAATGATGCTGCTGGCAGGAGCACTCCCTGTCTCCTGTGAGACCTTCGGTGCTACAAAGAGCTCCTCCAGCAAACTGCTGCACATGACAAGCAGAGGCTTGGGTGCTCTGAGAGGAAGAGCTGCAGGAACATTCATCAGGCTTTAGGCAGAGCTCTTATTTTTATTTGGTGTAAGACATTTGTGTAACTTATAAACTTTTATTGAACCTCTCTCAATAAAAAACTTAATGAACATCGAATAGTGAAAATAATAAAATCTTAATTGAAGACGGCAATGCCAGCTTTACAGTGAGACATAAACACCAGCAAAAATCCACATATATTTTATAGCATAAGAGCACAGGCAGGTACATGTCTTTAAGACGCCCATATGGTCATGCAGCTCTGCTCACAGCAGTGTAGGTGCCTGGTTTCTCACTGCTGATCTTATTCTGGGATTTAGGTGAAGATCGAAGTCATTGCCTGTATGTGCAGGTTTGATGGTGGAGCTGTTGCTGGGAGGTGGGAAGAGAAATGCCAGGAGCTGGAAATGTGGGTATATTGAGCGCACAAGGGGTTAACAGCTTGGGAAGTCTAATCCCAAGTGTCTTGCAATCTCCATGGACTGTGAAATGTCTCCCTTTGGAAGATAAAACTCCTGAAACCCTGAGGAAGATGAAAGCTGAGGGCACTCTTCTCGCTGTGGAACAAAACTCTTTTTGTACGCTACTGTTCCTTTTCCTATTTGCCTACATTAAAGATGTTTGGGGTTTTTAACCCCTGTGGCATCATCAGCTTCAGCAAGAGGAACTACAGAGGAATGAGAGGCCGGGAGGGAGGGAATAATTTTTGACGTGTGAGAGAGATTATAAGTATGGGGTCATCCTCAACCTTGGGCTATAAGTAGTATTTTTATGAGGAAAAGAAAGACAACAAAGAAGGCAAGGAAACACCACGAGAGACTTGAAAGGGAGCTGGAAGGTGTCAGAATGGCTAACAGACAGAAAGTACTAATAGTTTATAAAAATAACAGCCTGGAGCTCAATTCCTCTGCAGAGATCCCATTTGGAACACAGAAAATTGAAATAAAAGGTAATAAAACCGAGATCAGAAATCCTCTGAGTTCATATCCACCCAATATCACAAGAGCCACAGGGTGTTTGACTCGAATATTTGCCAAGGCCATCATTCTGCTGCATGGCAGTGCTCCCAGCTGGGATGGCCCCCTTCCCAACTCTGTGATATGGGCATCTGCTGGGGCACTGGCAGCAGCCATCTCTTTGGACTCTGGCATAGGGAAGAGACTCCAGGAGTCTGGGGATGTCTCCCCCCTGATGATGTCCAGGGAAGACTCTTCATTCCTTAGTCACTTCATATGGACCACAAGATAACACGGTTCCCTGGAGACCTTCTAAACAAACATCTTATGCAGCCTGTGATAGTCAGGACAAGAACTGGAGCACTACTGAAAGGTTTTTTCTACTCATTGTTATGTTTGGAATCTGCTGGAGTTCCCTTCCTTTGCTCCAACATCAGAACTCGTCCCATGTGGAAAACCTTCTCACAGATTTCCTTCCATTTATTGTCAAAGCACCCTGGAATTCTCCAGGCTACTGACCATGGCCAGTTTTAAGGGAAACCAGGACCTCTGCAGAGAGATGCACACAAGGTGTGCTGTGGTGCTGAAAGAGGAGCATTGCCTGGTGGTGTCGTTGCAAAGGTGAGGAGGAGCACCAGGAGAAGCAGGAGGAGGAGAAGCAGGAGGATCCTGGTTTCCACTAAAGGGCTTTCATCCTGATTGGACTCACTACTGTTTGGACCTGGGAACAAGATGTTGCAGCTGCTTCACCTTTGTTGGGCTGCTGCATCTGGAAACTCCTAGCAATCGTAACCTCAGTTCTACACGCAGACTCTTTTTTTGCTGTTCTCCCAATACAGGAGGCAGGTACTCCATTACCATTCTTCCTGCTGCTCCCAGTTCAAACCTGTTCTCTCTGCTGGTCTTGTGGCTTTGGATTAAATGTTCTAGGGAGTCTTATCTCCAAGTTTGCTATGATATAACTGTGCCTGCTTAGGCTGTGATGTGGTGGTAACAGATACTCCAATATACTACTTCCATACGGGAGTAAGCCACTAAATCTGCACAGCCAGGGGCTTGCAGAATTTTTACTGCTACACTGTGCTACAGAACAACTGTGTGTGGCCAGGAGTTTGAGGATGATGGGTGCTCACCACTTCTCTCTCACATCTTTTGCACTCGCTGTGCTTGGAAACTGAGAGCATTGCAAACATGCTTCGTAAACTGCACGGCTGCAAGAAGAGAGGCTCCACGCTCACAGCCTCTGTCTTTACCAGCAGATAAAAGAGGACACAAGTTTAGCACAGCCTCATGTATATCAGGCTATTCAACAGTTTGCATGGGTCTTGGAACAGCTTTGGCCTGGGACAACCAGCACGCATGCAGAAAACTGCCCCATTTGATACTGACATGTAGCACAAGACAAGGGGGTGTTCCCAGAGAGTCTTGGCACAGCCATCTTGCACGGGAGGAAAGCCTGTGCCCATACTGAGTCATTTGGTCTTGTTTTATTTGCCAGCACGGGCAGGAACGTCCAAGAACTCATCCTTTTTGCCTTACAGTCCCACAGGTTATTTCAGGCCGTGTTTCTCAGCTCTGGTCTATGACAATAAAGATTCGTTGTTTCAGCCAAAAAATATTCATATATACTAACTGCACCCCTTCCACCCACAAAGAACTATGTTTTAATCACTTGCTACTAGTCTAAAAGTTCATTGGTCATTTCCTTTACCATCTCCAAAACCCATTCACTCAGACATTTCCTCCCAGGATCCTCCCAGGATCTCCAAACCCACTTTTTCCAGCAAATCTCTTGGTGAAGTTGCTGTCATTTCTTTGTTGTCTGGCCTCATTCCATTTCCCCGTTACAGAAAAACCCTGCAAGAACAGCAGCTGCTTCAGCTTGCTGGAGCCATTGTTACCTTCATCAGCTTCACAGTCGGTCAAGGATCCACTTCCCTCTCAGTATTGTTCTCTTCCAATATTTCTGCCAACACTTCATACCTCCACTCTACAATCCTCTAGCAGTAGTTTTCTGATTTTACTGTTGCCAGAGGTCACTCTCAGTTGTATTTATACAAACAGTAAATCTCAAACGAGGGCCTCCAATCTGGTTGTCTTCTCTGATTTCCAGATCCAGAGGCTCTTTCTACCTCTTCCACCAGGCACCCTGCTTTTTCTTCCTTGCTGTGCTGTTTTCAACGCAGCTTACAGTCTGCTAAGCTTGGCACAGCCCCAGTGGCATCCTTGGACTTGTACCAAGCATAATTGAGCTCAACATATCATACACATCCCTCTTTTTTTCTGACAACATGTGTCTCCCATTACACAAATCCTTGCCTATTGGATTTCCCCTGATCCTTTACAGAACTTCATCTGATAAATCCGTTCCTCACTAAGCTTGAATCCAAGCAGCTGAGCTAATATTATTGGGATGAAACTGAGATTTCCTGGTATCCCAACCCCATCGTCCCTCCAGAGGAGGGATTGGTATCTTTGAAGGGGCTCCTCCTCGAGGTGAGCTCTCCAGATGGTGATATTTCCATCCGCGTACCAGAGGGAACTCTCCAAAGATGCAATTCTGGCTGTTTTTTGTTAATGTCTTGTTCTCTCAAAATATGGAAAAAACCACCATTCTGCTGCCTTAATCCTTGGCATTAGAGATGGGGTAGTAACAGATGGATACAAAGTGGACGAGACTTGAAACCTCGTCAGAGAATATCGTCCTCTTTGTCCCAGGTCTCAGCGATGTCCCGCAGCATATCAGAGCAGTTTATTTTGTGTAAGCACGCTTTTATGATTCTATAGCTATGCAAATAGTTTCCCTACCCTTTTTCTTCTTGCACTTAATGAATTCGTCTACCAAATACGACCACCTAGAACTGAAGCACAACCTTCCTTTGTAGTTGGTAGAGAGAAATAAATGTGCTTCTCATTCTAAACCAGACTTTTAATGTCAACTGACACACGCCCTGCCAGAACTCCATGTGACCAGCTCATTTGCAGACATCAACATTGTAAGACTCTAAAGTTAAGTGAGATCAATCCAGTCTGACATCTCTCACACTCAGCTATGCCCACTGCCCGTGGGAGATGCCACAGGATTTGTGCAAATTCAGAGGGCAGGAAAATCTGTCAGAGGATTTCAGAGCAGATGAGCACCACGCTCAGGACCAATGCATGGGCCAAGAGCACCATAACCACAGTGTCCTGGCCACACTACGGCCCACACAGCAGAGGGAAAGGTGGCAGCAAGCTTCTCATCAGCTGTGTGGAAGAGGACAGAGCAAGGCTGTCCACTGTGCTGTGCTGCAGAAGAACATGAGGTCCTCTTCCCATGCAAAGTAAAATGGAACATGGAGAGACATCTGGGACACCAAAATTGTAATGAAAACTATTGCTACAAATGCCACACTCACACTGAGGCAGCCTGGGGGACGCTGCAGGACTGCAGTAGAAAAGATAATGCAGAAGAGACATCAGATGGAGCCTGCAGCAGACACGTCCATCCCATTTGTCCCAGCTCAGCACTGGATGGCGTGTTTTCTGCAGCACAGCAAGGTGATGGGAAGGACAAGTCTGGGTGTTGTTCTTTTGTCTTTTTTATTTTTCCTGAGTTCCAAACTGGATTTAATGATGAGATTGTCAGAAGTTACATTGTTTTGTTGGTTGGTGTTTTTTTTCAGAAATGAAAATACCATCCTGTCAGGAACAGAGAAAAGCCAAATGGATGTTTGGGTCAGTGTGACTCACCATGGGCTGGCAGCGTGGGATCCAGACTGACAGCCTGCATGCAAACACCCAGGCCAACACAAGCCCAGAGCAGCCAAGAGCCCAGGAAAGGCTGGAGAGGCTGACAGCTGAGCAGAAACACCCCACAGAGCATGGGGGCACCTCTCTTGTTTTCAGTCATTAGCTAAGCCTGAATCCATAACCAAACTTCCTACGTGCATGTGTCCTGATAGGATCACACCAAGCCACGCTTGGGCTGTACAGATACTGGGACCAGACCAGCACAGCATCCACATCAGCACCTGCACATCCAACAGCTGGAAGCAACAACCTTCTAATCCACGTGTTTGCAGATTTATGGAACCAAAATCACAGGTGCCAGAGCTCTGGTGGTTCTAAGTCTTCCTGGCTTTTACCCCAAAAATGACACCCCAGTTATGTTTCCTGATAGGAGAAAACTTCTTTGCTGAAAAAGCTTTGAGCACTCCTAGATACTTCATATCAGGTCTAACATATCCATCCAGATCAAGTCTACCAGTGCTGGAGAGGTTACAGTGGACACAAGTTTGAATATTAAGATAAAAATGAGCACTAATTGCAAAAAAGGTAACCTGCAGACTGAGGGGACTTTAGGAGGAGCATGGCCCAAAGACTGAGGGAAGCTATCAACACCTCAGAACTCAGATCCTCAGATCTAGAGGAATTCCAAGTAGTCTGAGAGTGTCCAGCAGACACTAACAGCGTGATCAGAGGCACGCGTCTCATGAAGAGGGGTTGAAGGAGCCAGGCGTGCCTAGCTCATTGGAAAGGTGGATCAGTGGAGATACAGGAGCAGCCTGCAACCACTGGAAGTCATCAAGATCACTGAGCCAAACTCTTCTCACCAGTAACAGCCAGTTGTTGTGATTTAAGGGTGACCGGACTGAGTGGGGGGGACAGGTGGTAACCCCAGGACCCTAAGGGGTCAGAGGGCAGCTGGTATTCCCTCCCCTTCCCTGCCACACTCCATAGATCAAGGTCAGGGGGCTCTGGTCACTACTATGGCTTCTCAGCAGCCTGGCCCTGGCCTGACTCCATGTGCACCAGGCAGTCCATCACCACCCGAGAGCAGGTTTTGGATAGAGTTCTGTACCTTCCCACCCGTAATATTCCTTTTTCTGTTTTTCTCTTGTTATCCATCGAATTAAATTGTTATCGTCTTAACTTCCAGTCTTGTGTGAGGTATTTGTTGGTTTGTTTTTTTCCTTATTCCCCTTTTTGCCATCCCCTGGGAGGGAGGGTAAGGACTACTGGAGAGGAATCCTGGTCTGTGTGTCACATGGCCTTGCCCTGAACCTCAAATGGAGGCACCTGTACAACAAGGGAAAACAGGGCAATGGCCACAGGTTGTAGCTTGGGAAGTTCCAATTCCACATTAGGAAAGAAAAATTGCACTGAGTGGTGCAGCTTGGGAACAGCTCAGAGAGAGGTGGGGGAGCTGCACCCTTGGAGTTTTTCCATTTTTGGCTGCTGAAACCCACAGCTGGCTTGAACCAGTGCTCACAACAGTCCAGTTGTTGGACCAAAGACTTTCAGAGGTGCCTCCCAACCAACACCTCTCAGATTCCATAGGCTTCCAGCTCTAGACCAAGAACAGCACTTCATCTTTTAAGAACTTAATCAGTGTCCCGAGTTGCAGTTTGCTGCACTGAAATAATGTCACAGTTTCTTCACAGTCAGTCATTAGGGCCACTGCAGGTCACAGAAGCTGCTTCCAAAAGAATGAAGGATGCTATTCTGTAAAGGTATCTTCTGTATAGCCTGTATCTTGTGTATATCTTCTCTAGCCAGGCAGGAGTGTGTTAAAACACCACCAGGGTCTCAGAGAATGAGCTGGTTAGCATCTGGAGATGAGAAAAAAAAATGGGAATTGGTTGGCTGAGAGCTGGAGTATCCACATTTACATTGCTGCAAGGCAGAAATCAACCTGGAGACCTTCACTTCGGGGTTTCCAAGGTGAGCAAAAAGCCACCTCGTAATGTATCTTAAGGTACTGAAAAACAGCACCTATTTCCTGTGTCTCTGTTATGCCGACCAGCTGAGGGGTTGCCAGCTATTAAAGGTTCCTGGCCAAGCAGGTTTTGGATTCAGATTTGGCCCAGGAAAAATATCTACTTCTGTCCAAGGACACAAAGCAGCTGAATGATTTCAGAGCACTCCTGTGCCAAGCCTGACCTGAGTCCAAGTCAGAAGAACCCAGATGAAGACTCCAGGAAGTCCCTTTTAAGGTAAAAAGAGTTTTAAGTATTTATGTTCCTATTTTAAAGGCCTTGTATCTCTGGCTCCATTTCCAACCTGTCCAGCTCAGCTATAACTCACGTTATAGGACACGTCAGCTTTTAACAAGTATTGATGCGCAACCGGACAGCAGCTACCCAGGTCTCCTGTTGTTATCTCCTGCTCTTTTATTAAGCTGTTTTTCTGGCATGAAGCTAAATGTGTAATGCTTCCTCAGTATCTGTGTTTCTTTGAAGCTGGCACAAAATGTCTCCAGACCTTCTCTTATATCTCACAATCTTAAACGACTTTTGCATACGCATTTAAACATCTCTTTTTATTGCTTTAGGGATCCCTAATTTAGTGTCTTCCAAGGAAGTTTTGTCATGTACTGAAGTACCCCTGTTAAGCACGTAATAGAAATAGAATTGTGCTGCACTGATACCCTGAGGGATAGCACAAGGAGCTGCTCCTCTGCTCTCCCTCCCTCCAGGCAAGGCCAGCCTGTATTTCCTTTGAGACAGCAGACGCCTGACCCTAGCAGGACTGACAGGGAGAGAGGCCATGAGATCACCACTGCCAGTTCACTGCCATCAGAGACATCGTGTCCTAGTATGTCTCACCTTAGTGGTACCTCCCACCAGTAGCTGTATCAAGCTGAAACACGGCAAAAAATGACGCAGAAAAAGAGAATAGTGCCATAGGAGTTAATTAGCCTGGCAGCAAATCTGTTCCCAGATGGCCACTGACAAGAGGTGAGCTTATCAAAACAGAAGGGATGGAAGGGAGTGCAGATCACAGAGGAGCCCGTGATGCAGCTCACATTTTGCCTGCTTCCACCACACACACACCCCCCGGAATCACACATGTTCTTACTGGAACTTTGTCTCAAACAGAGCCCCCCAGCATCAGGGACCTCTCAGGGTGTGCCTACAGGATTGATATTTCCCCAAGTCTCTCTGCCTTGTTCACAGTGGAAAATGTTTCCCTTTTAAGAGCAGATGATACGGATGCAGAGGATAGGGAAGGACAATAAGAGCCATTCCAGCTGCATCGCAAGCTCTTTAGGGCTCAAAAATAAAGAATTGCACAGTAAATGGGAGCGAGGACACGTGAGTGCAGAGCATGTAGAGTGGCAGCACAATCACTCTGGAATAGAAACAGCAATCCCAACACGCACCAGGCTAGTGGGGATCAGAAAGGGCACGAGAAAAGGCTCCAGAAATACCTTCAAAGTAAGAAGATGACAAAGGGAAGCCTGGCCCTATGGGACCGTGACAGCAAATAGCAGATGACACAGATGAGGCTGAAGCATTCAGCGTATTCTTCCACACTCAGAATAAAGAAATAATTGCAACAAGCTGGGTAAGGCAAAGGGGTTTACAAAGAGCTTAGAGAGGCCAGGCAAGAGAAAGGATGAGCTGAAGATGACTGAACCAGAGCAGAGGTACTCAGATACACACCCCCCGGAGCACTGGAGGATGTGGTAAAGGTCTCTCTGAACTGTTTGCTATACTTGTGGGGAGCCATAAGACTGCAGGAGAGTGAGAAGGGGCTGAGACAGAAGTACAGTATCTGGTTTTAGACGAGGAAGAAAGGGTGGGGGTGGAATTCAGAGACCAGCTCCAAATTATAATTTCTCTCCGGAGCCTGGAGATTTTTCAGGAAAACAATATTAAACAATTAGATTATGGCCACACAAAAGGTAAGGTAATAAAAATGCCAGGTATGGATTTCTGAAGAACAAATCATGTCACGCTAGGCTCATTCCTTTCTGTGCTGTCACAGGTAACCTTACTGAGAGGGAAGTACGAGATGCAATGTCTACTTTGGTGAGGATTTTCCTTTTTTTTTTTTAGTGCATTGATTGTTGAGATTTGACCCAGCTGGACAACTCAGAGCCCATCACATTCTGATAGTGGAAGCCCTGGTGGGTACAGAGTATTATGTGCCTTTTCCACCCAAAGTGTCCTTTATTTGGAAATTTTAATTCCTTTCCCAGGGATGGGTCTAAATCTGACACTCAACCCATTCCTCTCACTTGAGACACAAGGGACAATTTGGTCTTGACCCAGCTTTCACTTACTCCCCCAAACTCGGTTTTCATCTTTGGATTTATCCCAAGTTCTCACTTTCACTTTGTGTACTGTATTTAAAAACACACCATTCACATGTTACATTCTGAGGCCTCTTCAGATGTCCTTGCTGCTGTTTCATGGTCAGCTGCTCCTTCTTCCTCAGCTAACAGAGAGCTGCTAAGAAACAGGATTACTTAGGGCTGTACTGAAAGGGAGCTGCTGACTGACCTCTTTGCCAACACCCACTGCTTGCAGGGACAGGGTGAAGCCCTGCTCAAGCCTCCCCCAGTCCCCAGGCTCCCTAAGTTTCAACCCTGAAGGGGACTAGAAATGTTTTCTAGTGTGTGTCTCTTAGAAGTATCTCAGAGGCAGAATCAGCTACAGACACAAAGCAGGTGAAGAGCTGCTCTGGCCAAAAACGTTGTTTTCCCTGTGCTGGATGCCTGGAACAAAGCAGGCTGGATGACACCCACCTGCCCCCAGCCACTACCCCGCTCAGGTGGGTGCTCCCCAAACCAGCCAGAAGAACAGCAAGGTTTGCAAGAGCTCTCTCTGCCTCCATCACACTTGTGCTCTTACAGTGTCTCCTGGCACAAGTAGGGGCAAAAATTCAAAGGTGGTGATCCTTCAGGAAGCCCTATGCTGGCTCTGCTCAGGGCTGTGCTTTTCCCATACCCTGAGCTCTGGTTCAGATTCATTGGCTTTGATCCACTGTGCAGCAAGACATTCAACTCCACGCGGCTCTTCTGAGACTGGCAGAGGTTCATCCCTTCCTAGTCACCTTCTCTTCCTTGACATGTAATTTCTGGCCCCTTCCCTGGCTTCAGAAGGGAAAACTAGATCCCATGAGTCTACCTTTAGCCTTTAAATTGGTACTGCCACAACTGCCTTGGAAGAGCTTACCCTGGGGTAAGGCAGTCTTCCAACATCAGTGCCCAGAGTCCCCTTCTCATCAGTGGAAACGGTTAAAGGATGAGTTTATCCTCTGAAGTTATCCGAGTTTAAAGGTTTCACCCTAAAAGGCAGTCTAGGTTAAAAGAGCCTCTTCTTTGCAATGGCCAAAAGCTCCCTACACTTGAAGAGGGACTGGGCAGTGTAGGCAAACCCCCCCGAATCCCGTAGGCAGCCCCGAGAGGTAAGGAGCAGTACTCCTGGGTGGCACTGAGCCTGAAGACGACAGGCTGTAGTCCTCAGCATCTGCAACACTTAAGGCTCCTGGGAAATTAAGCTCCTGAGCCAGCCTGACTTTTCTTTTTTAATTTTTGCCTTCTTTATATGTATTATAGGTTGCATTTAATCACAGTGAGGAGGTGAATAATATCTATAAAATACTCTAGCAATTTCACACACATTCTTTTAACTGCTCAAAGGAAAAAAATAAAAAATAAAGCTACTACTGAGGATGAGTCAGACCGTGAGAATCAGGCTCTGTGGACTCATTCTTTGGTTTGTGAGCGGATTCTGATTTCTTCAACTGGGTCATTTCCTAAAAGGACTATTTTTTTTTTTCATGAGTCATTCAGAGATCTGAGGAGCCATGAAGAGCTCAGCTGGTTGCTAGCCACCTTGCACAATGGGATTCAGAGTGTAAATTTTATCACTTAACTGACAGGGTTTTGTTCCCCCATCCCACCCGAACAACGTCTGAGTGATGGTCAGTCGTTAGGAGGGGGTGAATGGAGGTGACTTTGGTGTGGGTGACCCATGCTGAAGAAGGGCACTTCTAGAATTTGTTCATAGGCTCTCTGAACACGATGGAGAAAGGATCTGATGCAGAAACTGGGCAGACTTGGTCAGTAAAAGTGTTTTGTGTGGGGCTGCCTAAGGTGCCCAGTCTGGGATTCTGGATCACGACTCAGAAGCAGTGCAGTGGGTGAATCTCTGCTGAAAGGTGAGGATGTGGGTGAGCAGACGCCGGTGCACGATCCGGAGCTGCATCCTCCCCTCCCACTCTGCAGGTGCTGAGATCTCTTTCCAGCTGCACTTAGGAAATGCTTTCTCTTCAGCTTGCCACTTAGCCCCCTTCCAATAAACAGCAAGATTCCTGCAGGGGAAGCATCAGATGGTATCATTACATTAATTTCATATTCTACTGCTCACTTATTTTTATTAAAACAGGTGCACACTCCCAAGAGGGAGTTATATAATGCCTTAGAGGTTAGAAAAAGTGTAGGTGACCTGGAAAACAATGATACAGGTTGCATTTCTCAGCTAGGACCATAGCTAGAAGCAGAGAATCATTCCTGTAATGGGGAATATCAAAAGGATGAATAGGCTGCTGCACAGATGGAACAGGGGGAGGCTGGTTTGGAAGGCACCAGTGGGAGCTGGGTGCTTCAACACTTGGCTACTGAGGAAAATTTACCCTTTACAGTGGCTCTTTGGTGCTTTAGCCCTCCACTCTGCAACGGATGGGTGTGACTTGATCTGCAAGGCTTTTTTGGCCAAAGAAGGGAGACTTATTTCATACAGTAAGAGGACACCACAGGAATTGTTCAAGCAGTGGCTACCTCCATCGCAGGAGATGTCAGAGATGCATCGTGTGCACGCTCACACATCACAAGCGTGGGGAGATGCGTCAAGAGGGATATCCAAGGTCATCATGGTTTTCTCTGGTGATGCCTATGCTGTTCCCTGCCTCTCTTGGGCAGAGTCCTCCTTATGGCAGTGAGGGTTGAGGCTCCTCAAAGCATTAGCACTTGCCTGTCTCCTGAAAGAGTGTCCTGATCACCGGAGGTTCTTGCTTCAGTGATAGAGTCAGAGAGATGGCAAATTTCATGGTCCTCTTCTGTACCTCAGTAATGACAGCCCCAGGACATCACTTGCAGTTCCCTTTGTCATCACTATGACAGCAGTGGCCATGTGCTGTGTGTTTGTGACATTTATTACCAACCAGCCTCTTTGGTAAAGCTCTTTGTCTTTGTTAGGGATTTGTCCTGTTCCCAAAACAACTGCGCTGTGGATCAAAGCACTGCCCTGTTACGAGGAGCAGGTACAAGGGTCACCTCTGCAGAGGGGTGCACATTTATGGGGGGGTTTCAGATGCAATTCCCTCTGCAGGAAAGTTGTTTCCCCGAGTGGAGCATGTATCTTACGTGACTTTTTTCTCCATGCTTTCCCCAGGGCTAGAGCTGAGGTACTCAAACACACGAGTTTCAAACCACCACTCAGACCAAGCTTCTAGACAATTAACTCACATGAGATAATTACCTTTTAAATGAGCTCCGAGCTCAAGCTGAAAGAGTGAATTGTCCTGCTGCTCATACAATGTGTTCTCTGCAGCCACCTCTCTATGACTTCTGCTGAATCCAAACCTAAACCATAAGCTCTCCTCCTTCCCCACTTGCCCTCAGTGAAGAGCAGGGACTTTAAATCCTGTGTGCAGCAGAGCAGCTTTGTGACACTGAACCACAAAGGGGCTGAACATTCCCTGGCAGAGTTCACATGTCACACTGCCTACTTTCTGAGGCTGCAACCTTAACACACGTTCATATGGTGTTTACATGGCCTTCTGCACACAGAAAGACTCTGTGAGATGTTCATTAGCAGCCTGAGCTTTACGCAGAAGCCATGTGATGTGTATGCCCCCAGGGAAAGCAGAGCAGATAAATTCTTCAAGAGGGGAATGAGCAGAAGCTGGATACCTACAGTGGAAAGAGACTTACAGAGAGGGAGCTCATTTCACTCTCAGAAATCACTGCACCAGATTTCTCTCTTCTTCAAAGATGCAGGACAGAGATGAGGGAACTGCACAGACCGTGAGCGCCAGTGAAGCAAAACCAGTCTGTGAGGAACAGGAGTTTGTGTGGCAGGAATAAATGCCAGGCTAAAATGTCCTCTGGCAGGATAGGGTCTGCTCAGACCTCTGCTAGAGTCAAACTACTGGATGATGGTACAGAAGGCAGAGTGTAGCCCACATCCCCAGGGTAAAACCACAGGCTAGCACCTCCCCAAACAGCCACAGTCTCACCAACTAGCCCGTGCTTAGTATGCAGGATGTATTTCCTAGAAGGCTCCTGGAAATGAGATGCCTGTCACCATAAACCAGAATCTGAATGCTAACTGACAGTGACCAGACCTTGCTGTTAATTCACTCCCCACGCACTCTGGCTGCATCCCATGACTACATTTGGTTTAACCAAGTGACCTCTGGTGGAATTTACAATCTTCCCCTTTCCTTGATTTATTAGTTGCTGCCGCTGAGTCTAATGATTAGATGGTCTGAGCCCAGCTCTATCCCTTTTTTCCTAAGTCTACAGCAGGTTATTTGTTTATGACAAAGGCTGATAATAAAAAATACTCTGCCACACTTATTCCAAATCTCATCACCATGGCAACAACAAGCAAAGTTTTTGAGTTTTTCCTCAAAAGAGTTTTCTGGGTTAGGTTATATATAGTGATCTCCATGTGTGCTTGGTTGGAGGTTTCTAGTGATTTATCTGGCATAGGGTCTGCCAGTTATGCATGGTTGTTTGTAGAGCTCAGCTGCTCCCTTCTGCATCTCTGCTTGTTTTGCTTGACCTCTGCCCCTCTCCTCTCGCTGGACCACCGCTTTGCCTCTTGGCCACCCAGCCCCCCAGTCTCCGGTCACTGCTTCCTTTCCAACCCCACTGCCAGACCACAGACAGAGGAACATCACCTTCAGCAGAGCCCCAGTTGTCACACGCAACAAGATCTCAGATGTGCCTCAAGGACACAAGTGATGCATGGGGTTGGGCACTGCAGACCACGGTGGGAGGAGGGTGGTTTGGATTGATGGGTCTGAGAGGGATGGGGAGAGGCAGAGGCTATTTTGGGGTTTGGCTCACCTAAAGTACTGTCAGTGTCTACACAGGATGAGATTTTTGCACCCCTGTCCCTACTGACCACCCTGGTGTCTCTGGGGGAGGCAGTGAGGGATGCTGCAGTGAGTGTGGGTGGAGTGTTACATGGGATGGACTTCACCCTTGGTCTCAGGTCCCCCTAAGGGGGGTCTGCAGCACGAGATTGCCACCTAAGACCACAACAAGTCTTGTCAGACACTGCTCCTTTGTGGTCCTGAAAAGCCAGGCATTCCAGGGGGACCTAAAAGATGCCTCTCCCTGAACCATGACACTCCTTCTCACCGTCTTACACTTTACACCTAGAAGACAACAGCCACATAACACCAGGCATGGTGAATGTGCACTGTGCCTCCTGCTGTCCAGGACTGGGCAATGTCTCTGCAAGCAATCGAAGGTACTCCTTCAGGGAGGTCCCCAACCCACGTGTTTGAACCATCTTTAGAAGCAGCCTCTGTGATTTTATCAGATCTGTCCTAGCATTGCCAGTGTACCTCATGTAGAAGCTGCCCCAACCCCACACCACTGTGCTGCACCTTGCCCTGAGCTAGTACGTTCCCAGAGGGAGTCCTCCAAGGTCCTGTTTAGAGATATTCAAGCCAAAGAGGCCCTGTGGAACTCTCCAGTTGGCCTACAGTTGCTGGCTTCAGACATAAACCACTCTGGTGCAGGAACAAACACCCAGCCTTCAACCTCCTGTTCTTTGCATGCTGCTTGCTCAAATTTAGCCAAGCCTGATTCCCAGCCAACTCACTGGTTGACAGCCATGGTTTCACTCCAAGCAGCCCTTCTGCACAGAGAAGTTCTCCTTGCTCAATCCCTCCCCTGAACTTCCCCATTCACTAGTGTCTTGCTGCCCTGTGGTGCCCAGGGCCAGTCCCAGGTTCTGGAGAAGGTCACTTCCCATGGTGTGAGAAGGTGTCTCAGCTGAAGTGTGTTCCAGAAGCAGGACCTGCCCAACTCCTGGCTATCAACATGTCCCAGGATATGCAGGCAGACTGCTCTACTCCTCCCAGTGTCCATGGAGTGGAATGTCTGTGGTACAAAGGTATGAGCAATGTCTCTACCCTCCTCTCATCTAGCACTGGAGTTGCTCATGCTGCTGCAAAACTCTGCAGCTCATATCCCTTGTTCTCTCCCACCTCACATGACACTGCACTAGCCACCAGGCTCATGCTGCGTGCACTGTTTCACCAGGCATGTCTTCCCAGGATGAAATCCCCTAGATTATTCCCAGCCCTACCCCCAGCTCATATTCTTGATCTCTCCCACCCCTACCGGGGAATGAACCACTTCAGGTTCATTCTTTTGCACATCTAACACAGCTCAGGTTGAACCAAGGTGCCATCCTGAACCTCTGGCTGCATCCAGGGTCATTGACCGTTGCTCTTCGTTAAGCTGTGCAGCCCGGGGCCACTGCTTGGTTTTGGCAGTAAGGTTTTGGGAGTCTCACCTTGTGATTTGTTTCTCTTCCTCATTATTATCATTGCTTACTTTACACTAGTGCTTCATCTTATGAATATTGATTATTTTGTCTCACTGGTTACCAATTGTTTATTCTAGACTAACAGTTTCTATTCTTACATTTCTGCACACTGAGGTGATTTATAAAGGCAGTAAAACAAAGAGCGCTTGTTGCAGGGAACTCAGAAAGCTTTGCTGTGCTAAAAGTTCCTGGGAATAATAAATCAAAACTAACCTTGAGTCAGAGTGTAATCTCTGCTGCATTCGCCCTCAGATGGAGCCATCCAACAACACCATCCAGAGCTCACTCAGTCCACAAGACAGCTCTGTCTGCCCAAAGGTGCCTGCAGGTTGCCCCAGCTCTCTCGCGGTCAGACCCTCTGGGGTGATTTCCCTCTCTGTGTATGTCAGTCGTGGCTGGCAAAGCAAGGGGGTGGCTGGACCTCCCGGATTGGAGCCACAGCAGCACACTTGTGGCTTCAGAAACTCTCCTCGCTGCCTTCACGCTGCGTGAAGACGTCTTGCCTACTCCTGCAGACCTGCCCTTCCTACACACTCGTCGCCCGGGAACGGCGGGCAAAGGCTGCTGGAACAGACTTGCACCCTCAGGTGAAATCCCATCCCGCTCAGTGCAGGGGAAGCAGCCCCTCTGTGCACCCACAGTGGGCTCTCAAAGCTCTCCACTTTCTGGGCAGCTCCACAAGCCGTTTTGTAGTGGGTGCAAAGAGCTGCAGCCGTGGCAGCTCCTGCATTCCCCAGCCGGGGCAGTGCCGTGGCTGCTGAGGAACAGCACAGCAAATGCTGCTGCTGAAGACACGATTCCCACCGCCTGTCACAGCCACACTGCATCTGTAAGGTCACCAGACCTTTGCTTACTGCCTTTAAGGTCCTCTGTGCTCAGAAACCTTAATTCCTCTGTCTTATTCAGGTCAGCAGTGCTCTTTATGTCCATCCATCAGCTCTGGCAGTCCCTATCAGGACGAGAAGGTGCCCGTTCTCTTCCTCTCCTGAGGGCTGTGTGCACACAGCCTTACATCACACACAGCCAGGCAGAGCTCTGGTCAAAGGGCAGGAGGCAGGTCCCAGCCCTTCTTTGATGCAGCGGGTTTCCTGGGATGTCAGGCGAGCCAGGGAATGCTGCTCTCTGGACAGCTGGTGCAGACAGCACCCGCAGGAAAGGTGCCTCCTGGCTGGGGCCAGGCTGGAGTGAACCACTGCTGCATTTTGGTGGTGGGACATGGGATGCCCCTTGCCTGCAGAGGCTGCAGGACAGGTGTCAGGATGTTGGGTGACCACAAGACGCAGGAGGTCACACAGCCACCTTAGGAGTATTTCCAAGGATGAAGCACCGAGGGGAAGGGAGGAGGGGGAGCCCGAAGGCACAGTGCTTCCTCCGGCTGATGCAGAACCAATGCGCACCCCAGCACACTGCAGAGCTGGCCTCCCAAGGAGATGACAGATGGTGTGACAGCAGGGTTTCCAGATACCTGCTGGGCCAGGAGGAAGATAAACCCCTTTATTTCCTTTACTGTTCCTTTATCTCTGCAAGTGCTGACCCAGAGGACAAGCCAGCCACCCTTTCATCCCCACGTACCTGCATCTGCACATCAGTGAAGTGTGTGTGAGTGCTGGGGGATTTAATGTGCTGATCAAGAACAGTGAAGGACAAGACTGCTTAGAAATCCGTGTAGCTGTGTCATGCTGCATAGAATGTCTCTTCTACCCCAGATATGCATTTGCCTGCACACATACTTCTAAAGCACTGGTGGCTCTATCAGTCAAGGCCAGCTGTCAAAGCTGGCATCCCAGCTAGGACAGGCTGGTGGCTGTGATAAATTAAGTGTGATTCAGACTTTGCTATCAAAACCTTTTCTTGGTGAAAAAAAAACCCTAAGATTTTTGGAAGAAAACTAACTGGAGGTAGGAAACATACACTTCCCTTGAAATGCTGTCACTGGAAAGGAGAAAACTCCAGAATATCACAACTTGAGTAGAGAAATATGCTTTCTTAAAGTTTTCTGGTGATTTATCTCAACAATTAGAGAACCAGGGAATTCCTACTGTGTACAAAATATTTTAATGACAAAATGTGTGGCTTTTTCTCTCCACTGAGTGCAGAGGAAGCAGAGGACACTGACACCACTGGAGCTCTCCCAAGGGGAGCTGCCAATGGCAGAGTGGGCATCACTCCCAACTTTCATAGCTGGGAATGACCCCTCTCCACTTCATTGTAGCCACAACCGTTGCTTGGCAGGTTCTTTTGGGGCCAATCCCAGCAAGACTCACCCTCATTTCTTCTCCCTTTGTTGAGCAGGATGAACCCAGGCTCCAAAGAGTCTGACTTGGGAACAGCCCAGTGTCCACAGCTGCTGACCCACAGTCCCATGCACTGGGACTATTCCCACGAAGCTCTTTCTCATCTCCTTCACATCAAGAACATCCCTTAGGTTCTCCCCTGACTGAAGGTAGGAGTAACGGCAGAGAGACGGCAAAAATCAGGACCAGAAATAGAATTCATAAAGCTGCATCATTTCCCTGGGCTCTCCAGATTGTACTGAGCCAGCACCAGCACCTGAGTCAGTGTCCTTCCTGTTCTCACCAACCCCAGGTTCCAGTCCCCAGCAGGCAAATACAGCCCAAGGGTTCAGTTTCCATGCAGCACTAGATGCAAACCAATTTCACAGTCTGGAGCCACTGTGGAACAAAGTCAGTGTCCTTCTACAGCTTTGCCAAGGAACCCACCAGAAGAGAATAGAAGGGGGTTGCCCAACCTGCCTTATGCACCTCTCCCCTCACTGCAAAACCCAAATGTAATGTAAGCAACACACCAGTCAAAGGTGATGCTACCCTAGGACCAAGCAGCAACTAAATATGGACCTTTTGCGTCCATGTGGGCTGAGCATGGGGCTAAGTACCCCACTGCACTCATTCAACCCACATTACCACCTGCAGAGCCCCACCTCACCTGTTCCAGGGGGGCAAGACAGGCACTGGCCTGTCCCTGGGCTGCAGGCACACACTGAGCAGTGCCTTCCAGAGCACCTGAAATGAGCTTCTCTCAGTTATTATCACATCATCCCCATCTGACAGTCACTCTCAGCACATCTCCTGTCCCTCTAAATGCCCAACTAGCCTCCTGGCTTATCTGAGCTCCCAGTGTGTAGTTCCTGGCAGCCTCACAAAGGAGACAAGCCCTGGAGGGAGCAGAATGAATATTCATGGTCACTGTGTCTGGAAGGTGCGTGGAGGCTCTCAGCACATCCACAGGCAAGTAAGGCATCCATCATAACATTCACATTCAGGGTCTTATTCCTCTTACAGTATTAAATATTTAACAACAGAAACTTTCAAGTGTCTTCACAATGTAATTACAGTGCCGGGAGGATTGTTTTCAACTTAGTCCCAGCTCACTGCTGGAATCAGCATTCCCTGCAGGAATCAGCATTCCCTGCAGGAGTGCTTGGGTGGCCTGGCCCCAAGTCTCATCTGGGCTTCCTAAGTACCTGCAAGGACAGGCTTGTCAAAGGTAAAAGAAAGATTTTGTGAAAGTTTTACTATGGAGAGAGACTGCAGGAGCAGCACAGATGTTCAGGAAGATTAAAATGAAAGAAAAAAAAAATCCCTGTTGCACTAATAAAACAAAAACATGGAGGGAATGTGGAGAGAGGATGTGTACAATTTCTCAAAGGCAGAGCTTCTGGGAGGAGATGCAGGCTAGGGAGCAGGGAAGGAGCTGGGCTTGGGGAAGTTCAGGAAATGCCATGGTCCCACACAAACAGTCAGGCACTTGAGAGAAGATGAGGAGGGAGGCAGCTCCTCCTGGATGTGTCACAGACACTTGCTTCAGATGCCATCAGAAGTTGAACACACATAGTGCAGGCTAATTCCCTTTAATATCCCATAAGGGAAACTGACATTCAGCAGTGTATCTGTTGTGCATCAGATGCTGTGCATGAAGAGATGGGGTTGACCACCATCCAAGGGAGACAGGTTCTTAGGAAAAATTGGTTACACACTCTGCCAATGACTTAGGAGCAGTTATACCCTTGGATGCTGACAAAAAGGGGAAAAAAGAGGGTCAAATTTACTATGTCACCGAGTGACTGAAGAAAACCAGGATTGCTTAGTACAAATTAATGTGTCAAGGATGAATTTGCAGGGTAACGTTCTCCAGAGATATCAGCCCTTGGTGAAGAAAAAGCAAAGATGAAACAGGATGGATATAATGAAGAATTAAAGGCAAGGAATCTTACTGAGTCCAGTCAACATGGTTTTATGGAAAGCAGCCCTTGCCCCTCAGATCTGTTCTCATTTGCAGAGGAGACCACACAGACGGCTGATGGGATAAAGTGCCCACGCACAATCAGGCGTTGCAGTTTTGGATTAAAACCAGTTCTAGCCAATGCTGGTAAAGCAAATGTGTAAATATGCTGAGTGTCAGACAAAAATGGTAGATGTCAACACAAGCAGGGAATTCTCATCAAACAAGAGGGTGACGAAGGGATTTTTACAAAGGCCACTTCTGGAACCACAGGAAAGTGAGATGAGGCGATGGAGATTGAGGTGGAGGGGGGGAAGGGGACAGAACAGTTTGCCTTGTGAGGCAGATTTTACGAGGTGCCAAGTAATATGAAGGATGGAGCAGTAAGAGAAGAGGTCCAAGCACTTGGTCAGCTGGACCTGTGTGAACAATGTGCACCTTGATGCAGCCAGATGATAAGATCTCACATGGGGACAAAGAGCATGAGCTGCAGAAAATCCCCAGTGCTTCAGAGCCCCCCAGCCCAGATCAGCAAACCCTCCTCTGCTCCTGGGCCTGCAGAAAACCCTGGGCAGGCAGGAGCTTTACCTTCCCCCAGCTACCTCATGATCTTCATGCTTTTCTTACACAGATCAGCCGGTGAGGTGGAGCTGATAATTGTATAAACACATGGCCTGGCTTTGCCTCATCATTAACCATCCTACTCAAATCAGTGAAACAAAGGCTGCTGAGAGAGAAAATCCTTCTCCCTTGCCCAGACTCGCCTCCTGGCAGCATCTGCTTTGCTTCGCTGTGCTCTCACCCTTTGACAACCCTGGTTGCATATTATTGCTTAATTATCATCTCCTTACACTAGCCCTGGAACATTTAATATGGCCTGTGCTCTGCCTGGCATCACTGTAAAGGCAGTTAACGAATGTATCCGCGTGTCTCACTAATCATACTAAAAACTTGATCACTATTCTGTTAAGAACCTTGCTAATGAATAGACAGAGACTGCAACTCCTAGGGATCCAACATGTCTTTCTCTCCTGCCCCTCCCCAAGCTCAGGCCATTGCAGCTGTTTCAGGCTGACAAGGCAGCACATCTGACATACAGCAGCCTCTGGGGCACTCAGCAGAATTCACCTCTCTGACAGATCATCCATGGGCAACATGTGCTATCTTTGGGGAGCACCAAGGAGAGACACAGAGAGCATTCGGATGTCTGTCCTCCAATGAGTCCACAGAACAAGCACCCAGCATAATTCCAAGGCACCAAAATCCAACCACAAATAGTAAAAAAGTAACAGTGATCAAGAAGAAGGAGAAGGAGGAGGAGAAGATGATGATGATGAAGATGATGATGATGTACTGCTTGTACAAGAGAAGCTCACTGGCAAAGGAAACTTCTACAGGTAAGGATGCAAAGGGCAGCCAGACACTGCAGGGCACTGAAGTCACTCTGTGACTGCTCCCTACAGCTAGAGGAGTGTACATCACATGTTGGAGGCTCCTCGCTGCCTCCAGGAGCCTTGAACTGGGCAGCATATTCGAAACATCTGCAACAGTCCTTGGCTGTCTCTGCCATAGAGGTTTCAAGCCAGTGTTGGGGCAGTGATGGATTTTGGCCTCACAATGGTAGAAGATGTAACCCAAGCCTTAGCTCAGTGCTTGGTGTATTCATTATCACCCTCCTTCAGTGGCAGCAGCTCCCGCCTCACAGCACAGCTGGATGCTGAAGTGCAATGCATGTGCACAGTTGCTCCGTCGGCTGACCTGACCTTGGCAGAGCTCTGCTCTAGCAATGAGTCTGTCACTCTCCGGGTGTACAAATCGCTTGCACCTTTGAGTGGCAGGCTGCTGAAATCAGCCACTGTCTGGCAGCCAAGGTGAACATCACAGGTCTGCACCTGCAGGGTGCAGAGCTGGCAGTGTCGAGGATGCAGAAACGCAGGTCACGTAGATATGAGCAGCAAGAAAATGCAACAGATAAGGAAAATGCAACAGATATATTCTTTCACAAGGAGATGATGGCCCAAACCTGGCCCTGCAAACCTGCTGGAAGTGGAAGAGGCAGGCAGGCTGCTGGGCGGCTGTCCCGTGCAAACCCCTGCCTGTGGTTTGCTAGCAGGTTCCTCCTCAACACAGATCCTGGGCAAAACAGGCAAGGTGTGAATGGAAACCTGCCATCCGAGTCAGATCCACCTTCCTCCAGCCTTTCACACAACTGCTGGGTGAGCTGGTCCTTCCAGGAGGTGTGGGGAGGAACACGATGAGGTTCTGTAACCGAGCAAGGCTCACCTTTGTTCCTGCTCCACTTGGGCTTACTCTTTTAAAGTCCTCCCTTCCCATTTTTCACCTTTTCTCCCCTCAGTCTCCTCTCCCTGACCAAAGGAAGTTTGCTCTACATGGGTTGTTTGCACCCATGTGCTTGCCAGTGCAGAACCACATCAAGTTTATCCTCTCCACGCTGGTTTATGACTGCGCCATGCTGAAGTGGATGGGATATGCAAATAAAGTTTTTCAAATATTTTTACTGAGAAAGGGATCCACATAAAAATACATCAACCTATTGATAGCTTCTCCCACAAGGAAAAGCAAGGCTGCTATTGGAAATTGTGAGTAATAATACCCAAGCAAATGAAAGCAGAAACTGAAATTTTGCATAAATACATATAAAACTTGTATTCATTGATGTGATTGATATTAAACAATAGCAATGTATCTGACAGAAAGATGCCATGATAAAATACCACCGATGTGACAGCTCTCAGCAGCATTTTATGTTGCAGTTTAATTTTAAACCCTTATCTGTCTCTGCAGATAAGACTTGCCACACTTCCTTGGGGTTTCTGAAGGCTGCCAGAGAGCATCCTTCTCACAGCATCAGTTTTCCCAGCCCTGATGCCACAGAGGCAGAAGAAACATAAGCCTGTGCCCATCCACGAAGAGTGCAGTGGTGTCTGTGATCCAGCCTGCGGGAGCTGAGCTGCCCTGCCTGTCCCTGCTCAGAGCAGGATTTCATCCTGGGCTCAACCCTAGAGAAGTGCTCAGGTCTCATCAACAGCGAACACCAGGGCTGGCAGTGATGTCTGCAAGTGGGATGTTAACTTGGGATGCTCATTTCCATGCTCGTGGTTGCTGCTGCTGCTCCTCTGTTTTTTTGCACAACCACAATGAGTGCAGGTTTTTTTTATTCTATTTTTTTTATTCTATTTTTTCACTAATTCAACGTTCACCTCACAGCTTATCACTCAGTGTCAGCTTCCACATTAATGTACACAGCTTTCTACACATGAGCAGCAGCTTGATGCTGGAGGTGATAATTCTACAGGTGAGTTTGCTCATATGTTGTGAAACTGCAGTGAAATAAATGGTGCTGGAAACCAAATGACAAACAGCCTGTGGGTGTAACACCAGCTCCACTGGGCAGTGGACCAGAGTGCAGATCCCAGCTGCAGATGAGCCAGATCTGCTAAAGCCCCTTTCACATCCACCCAGAGCTGGGCGAGGGATGCTCTGGGGTGGCTTTTCCGAGGTCTTCACTCCCCATGTGCCGGGGAACCAGGCTGTGGCTATGGGGAAGGGGGGCCTGGTACAAGGATTTTTTGCCAGTCTGCCCCAGCTCAAGCAGCAGAGCCACTGGTTGCAGCACATTTGTATGGCTTGTATCCCACTCTGTTTCCAGACTGGTCAGAGGCAGAACAGGAGGTAGAAAAGAGGGTAGAGGAATGGGTCTCATCATCAGGGACCTAGGAAGAGGGGAGATCACTCAGAGGTGGCTTGCTCACGCAGGGAGTGTCCGGCCTGGCCAAGGAGCAGGTGGTGCCTTTCCATGTGCTTGTGAGCATCGTAAATCTTCACCATACTCAATTCAATCCCCAGAGTGCACCTACGTGCCACACGGACCACCCCTCTGCCTGG
Source organism: Chloroceryle aenea (assembly GCA_013399075.1). Taxonomy (NCBI): domain Eukaryota; kingdom Metazoa; phylum Chordata; class Aves; order Coraciiformes; family Cerylidae; genus Chloroceryle; species Chloroceryle aenea. The sequence continues at coordinate 177,111 of VWZY01007353.1, read as the reverse complement.
CAGCTGGTGAATAAAACATTACCTCAGAATCCCAGGCTCAGAGCTGTCCCACAAGCATGCTGGAGGAGTGCAGCTCCCTGTCAGATGACAGCTCCCTGTCAGATGGCACCTCCCTTCAAAGGCAGCAGTTTGGGGAGCCCTTTGCTGATCGCCTGGAGAAGGAGAGGACAGCTCTTTCATGCTTCCGAGTAGGCTCCTGCCCAAGCCCAAGGGAAGAGACACCAGCAGGCTCTTGAACACAGCATTTAGGGTTAGCAATCAGTAGTTTGGTTATTCTTTATTAACTCCTAAAGAAGTTCCTCCAGCCCTGGCCAGCTGAGGACTGTGGAGTCCCACAGGGATGATATGACACAGCCTGTCCTCACAGAGGACCACTGTCCCAGACTTCTCCTGGGGACAAGTTGCAGACCATTGGTAAAGGGGAGATTTCAGCCCTGAATAAAGAACGAGGATTGATGCTAAAACAACGTATCAGTGAGTCTCCTGGAGGGAGCTCAGAGACTATCCAAGCCTGCTAAGCCTGGGGCAGTGTGAACACCATTTGTTGTTTGGCTTTTCAGTGTATTTGGAGCTATTTTCTGTGTCCTGTGTTTCCTGCACAACCTCAATTCTGGCTTTTCCTAAGCCTGTCTCACGTGGCAGTTCCCAGGATGCGCCCGGGGAACGCGAGAGCGTATTTGCTCTGCAGCCACACTGTGTGGAGCAAAGTCAATTGTGTTGCCTCTGAGCTGTCACCTGGGACCTGGCTGGGTTCAGCTAGAACAAGAACGATGTGTGCAGCCCTGTCCAAAACCCTGAGTGACTCTTCATCCGTCTGCATGATGGGAACTTGGTGTTAGGGAATTCTGTTGAAGAAACTCCCTCTGGAAGGGCCGTTATCATTTCTGGTTAAGCAGAGCTGTCTAGCAACAACTTTATCCTCGTGGCCCTATTGTTAAGCTGCTAACCCATGAAAAGAGCTGCAATAAGGATGAAAAAGAATCATAACAGGGAAAAGTGCTCTGCAGAGCACACTCAGTGCCCCAGGCTTAGAGGTTCAGAACTCTGTTATTTATGACATGACTTTCTTCAATCTTGGCAGCAGCTCTTGTCCTGTTTGAAGACGAAGTGGATGGCAGACTGAGTCCCACAATGGAGAAGCTTTTGAATTACCTGTCACACAGAAGTCTGCAATCTTCTGCAATAAACAGAAACTACCTGTTTCTTCACTGTTACAAAGCCAAATCCTTCTGGACACAGTTTTGCAGAATTTTTCAAAGTTTTCTTTTGGGGGAAGCTGAGGGTTACAAATTTCAGCCCAACGGGAGATTTAGAACTACAGAAAGAGATGGGCAGGAACTGGAAGTAGAGGTCACCACAAAGCAAGTCCTGCAGCATCAGTTACAAAGTCACATCGATCCCTCTGTAATTACCCTTGGTCTTTTCTGAGCGACCGGCACCTAGCGGAGGGACCACAGCTCCACCAAGAAGCACTGAGGTTACTAGGAGGAGGAACCACGTCCCTCCCAGCTCCTAAAGGTCCTGTTGACCTTGTGCCCTCTGCCTGCCCAGAAGGTGTTTGAAACCAGTTCACTTCATTTCATCCATACTACTGATAAGCTGGCAAGGAGGCCAGTTCCCTATTAGCATTCTGCCAAATGCCTTCGGGACAACTTAACTCACATGCCTATTAGTTATTATGATCTAGAAGATTCATGGGGAAGTGTCTAAGATCCAGGTGTGTCTGGGTAGGAATGGAAGCTCTGGCACCCACACTCTGGTTTCTCTGAAGACCTCTTGAAAGATACAAGCATGGAAAATAACAGGCCAAGCAGGAAAATGGGCATGACCAGCTCACCCAGTGCAGCCTTCTCATCTGGTTCACAGGCCCTCCTGAATTCTGGCAAGGGATTTGCCATCTAGAAAGGATTAATATGATTTTTATGAGCAGTGTCCAACCTACGGGATGCTGCAGGCTGTTCTCACTGCTCCCTGCTGTGTGCTGCATGCCCTCCATACAGGGGCAGACAAGTCCAGCCAAATGTTTTTTCTCCTGTCACACATCAGCTTCACCTCGGGTGAGGGAACAGATAGGTACCAACACATGAAGTTGATGGGGCTTTACAAACCTCCTTCAGTCTCAATTGTAGCAGCCCTGGAGTGTCCTGTGGTGTTTGCAGGTCAGAGTGTTACCATTCGGACAGTTGCCCCTCACCTTCTTGCCATACCTGAGTTGTGGCCATGTCCCAGTTACTAGAAGAAGAAGAAAATCCTTATCCTAGCCTGGACAGGCACACCCGCAAGAGGAGGGAGAAGGTGTTGTCTCCTGCTATGGGAAGCATTAGTACCTAAACACACAGGGGACAATCAGGAACGGGTTGCACCCGGTGGGTGTGGGCTTCTTCAGCTCAAACACTCCAGGATGTGCCAGCACTAGTCTTCCAGTGGTCTTCCTTACTCACCACATGAAGGAACCACATCAGGTCCCTCCTGTGCTACCTGCTAGCAAACACAGATTAAAAAAAAAATAAATAAAATAATTCTTTTTCCACAGCTGTCAATGTGCAGGTGCCAGTGTGAAAAGAGGTGACTGGCAGATGATCCAAGGGTAACACAGCCGATCATGAGCCAATTGCTCAGGCCGTTCCTTGGGAGCAGGAGGCCAGAGTGTGGAGGCATATCCAGCATCTCCGTAACATGCCATGCAGCTGCCTTGCTCCCCCTCCTCCTGTTCTTCCCTGCCTTGCACAAAGTTGGAGTTGTCCTGCTCTGGAAGAAGGAGAACAAAGGAGGGAAGGGAGCACTTCGTTCATCTATAATACTCCAAGGGGGAACAAAAGCATTGCCTCAGACTTGGAAAGCTCTCAATACTGAGAGGAGCTGAGGGCTTGGCACTGCAGTGATTTTGGACCCAGTCATGTCTGGAGAAAGATAATAATAATAATGACAGTAATGAAGGGAGGAGGGTGTCACCTGATAAAATGTGGTGGGTCAGGCTGAAGAACAGCCATCTGGTCTTGCCTGGCCCTGCAGAGGATACATGATCAATGGCATTTGGCACATCTCTCATCTGCAGTCACTCTGTGCTAATTCCACCCAGCCTGAGCAGAACTCCCCTCTCCCAGCACAGGAGATGTCTGGTAAAAGAAGTGGCTCACTAGGGTCTGCTAAAGAAAATACATTCTGCACCGAAACCTGGAGAGCCCACAAGGAGCCTGCCTTTGGCAGATATGCTCAGGGAAGAGTTAAAGCACAGTGTCACTCATTCAGCAGAAAGAAAAAAGTTGTTCCCCTGCCTTTCTTTTTTTTTCTTTTTTTTTTTTTGTCTTTTCCCTCACTCTTAAAAAAATCGCTTCATTTTCACTTCAGTGAGACTGGAGAGGCAGGAAATAATACAAAGGCTCTTTACAAAGCCCAACCTCTTTCTTCTGTGGCATCTGTGCTGAAGTATCTGTGACGGCAACAGCCTCTGCTTTCTCTTCACAGGACTCAGCTTCATCAAATATTCCCTCTCTTGAGGCCGTGCGATGGTGGGATTCCCTCTCCCAGCTCCATTGCATTTCCAGTCACACTCAGCACCGCTTACAGAGCTCGGGCAGAGAAAAAGGAGAAGCGATTCTGCTCTGCTGCTCCCAGCAAGGGAAGGAAGGGGCAGTGGCTATGGGCTTGCTCCCCC